>JAMPIV010008384.1:0-250000 GCA_024509875.1 Oreohelix idahoensis
AGTTCTGCTGCGACTAGGGTTGGGAGCTCTATTCAAAATACATATTTAACGATTGTCACTACTTACGCCAGTAAGAAAATTATAACCACTCAATGTCCTGAAATACACATTTTATAAGAAATGTTGAAGTTTGATTTTCTCAAACTAAGAAATATGTAGAGCTGGACCAGATACGACCTCTTGAGTTGCGCTCTTTCATTCTACTGCCAAATGGCGTCGTTGTTCCACTTTTCCCGGGGTAAATCTGAGCTATCCGATTGGTCAGGGGAAATCACCCAATTATTAGAAATGGCGTGTAGAAGCGACTCTACCCTAAATATGTGACACTATTTATTATTTTCTGTTTCTCATAAAATATAAAATTATGGGGTGGTCTGTGCTTCCTCTGTCTTGTAAGAATATAGTCTGTTTCCAAAGGAACAACTATGTACACGGCCACACAAAGTCACAAAACTCCTTCAGAGTTTCAACTCTGACTGTGTAAGATTTCAAGAATAAATATATTTTGGAGACGATCATCTCTACATTAGCAGGGAAAAAATCATTGGCGGCTCAAACAGTGTTGTGGAAGATGTGGTCTGCACGCCCAACTCATGTCAGACCATGTCCAAGGTTTTTCTGTAGTTTGGTGAAAATATTGTTTTGACCTTTTCTTTCAGTACCTCCAAAATTATAATTTGTGTTATCTGCACACACTCCAATACCTTTTCGTACTAAACCATTGTATGTTAAGCAGTCACTCAAATAATCACTCACAATTACACATGTTTCACCAGGCAACTATTTTAGCTCTAATATTTTATTTTTCATTCCAGTTTTGTAATCACGTGACAAACACGGGAAAAATCTTGATCTCTTTATGATTGGATGCGTCAGTCAACACTGAAATAAATGTCGCCTTTTCTAGATCACGGTACAACACAATTAAAGCATGAAGTGTTCAACATAATGGCTTCTGCTTTGGTACGCGCAAATGCTAATTTGGGCTCTAATGTTATCTGATGTAAAGTCCATGGACCTAAAATTATGATTGTGTGAAACTGTGTGATATATGAAAGCACCTTTAGTTATGGCTTACTGCTTTTCCTTATTACCAATTTTCTCAGGTCTAATGAAAGTTGTTAATGATGAGCTTAATACAGCTGTAGAAATGGCTCTTATGTGTTTATCACTGTTTAAGTGATCTTTAATATCACCACGTTCACTATGGCTGATGGAAAAACGTGACGCACATGTGTTGTACCTCACGTGAGAGTCCGAGACCCGCTGGTCTTTGTGATGAATTGAAATTTCTTTTCTAGCTGTGCACTTACGCTTCTTTGGACCTATTTATATTTTTAGTAAACGCAAAATCATTTGTAAAAATTGCGAACGAACAGCAACGTACGGTAACCTACCGATCTACGCAGTCGACATAACCTCAAAACTCAACGGCGCATTACCGTCAATAGGAAGAAAGGTGTGACTCTGCCTTGCGCGGAGAGCGTTGTGCGCAGCATTGGTGATGTGAAAGAGACTGAATACTTGTATTACCAACTTAACTTCCCAACATTCGAAAATTCCCTTATTTCATGACACATTCTCTAAACCGGAATGTACCATGATAGCTTGGCCGAATCCGGGACAAATCGGCGTCCTGAATGACCTTTTCAAAAATCTGGGACAAATGGTGAAAATTCGGGACTGTTCTGGACACCTTATATTATCACATGATAGTTATGTCGAAGGTCATGACAGCAACCTTGTCATGTAAAGCAAATTGCAACATACTGAATCAATACTGCAATATGAACATGCTGCGCATTGATGTCAGCTTCTTGGACAAGGGTTAACTGCAGTGATGACGCTGTGCTCGGTAGGAAGCCAATAGGCTAGAAGATAATTAGGATAACATGGGGGAGAAGAAGAACGGTGACGAGCGATAAAAGAGGACAGAAGAGTAAGGAGAAGAAGATATGCTTTTTGGAGTAGAAGAACAAGAGGTGGTGGGATGGCGGGGGAGAGAGAGAAAACGAAGGAGAAGAAGAAATAATGGGAAAAGAAAGAAAAGAAGAGGAAGAAGAAAGACAAGGTGAAGAGCAAAAAGAACAAAGAGGTGGTGTAGGAACAAGAGAAGAAGAAGAAGAGATAAAGGAGGGGGCAAAGAAACCAGAAAAGCAGGAAAATAAAATAAGAATGAGAATGATAAGAAAAAATAGGAGGTTAAGCTAAAGCTAATGATGACCTGCTGGTAGTTTATCCAGATCTCCCCTGACGTACTCCACTTTTCCCTTTTGAATACATTTTCAACCCTGGTCATCTGACCAATCGTAGCCTCTGCCTGTGCCATCTATGACAAACCCTCTTGATTCTTGCTCCTTTGATGGCAGGTACATTCTCATTTCACTGGCTTCCTAGCGCAGTGGTCTATGGTTCGATCCCCAGATGAGGCGGAAAAATTTTTAGGCCACAAACGGCTCCTGGGTCGACCCAGCCCCAAATGGGTACCAGAGCTACTCTGGGAAGGTTAAGGCGGCCGGCGTGATGCCGACCACATCACCCCTCGTGTGCCGACGGTCAAGATAATATGGGTCTAACACCATATTCCCAATATGCCTCAATGGGCGTGTAACGGGTTCCTTTACCTTTACCTTTTTACATTCTCATTTAGGGAGTGTCTTTTGTCGGTGGGTACTGCAGCGAGATCAGTGATACAATCGCCAAATAGTAATATTTAACCCCTACGCCAAGTAAATTTACCACCCCGCCCGTGTTTGCCCAAAGTCATCACCCACGCCTGCGATTCGCGCTGGATTTGAAAAAGCATTAACGCCAAAGTGAACAATACCAAAACCACTAGCTTTTTCGTTGCTCTGTCCAAAGAAATAAAATAACATAACACGTGTTTAGTTCCCCAAAAGAGTGATAGAAAAAAGGAGGAGTGAAGGAGAGAGGGAGGAATGAAACCTTGACTAAAGCGTTTTTAAAAATCTATTAATAGCACACAATGCGACAGTTGACGTTAAGGACTTGCTTATGGTAACACAAAACGAAAACGAGAGGCTGGCGTTTGAAAATCAACTAGTGCCTTAGAAACGGTTGTTAGGGCACATTTTGTTCCTACAGTTAAGGTTTGAATAAAACATTTGACTTTGCTAATGCACGCGATGATACTCCATCTCAAGACCCAACCGCCTTGGTCCCTCTCCGTCCTGAAAATTAAATCTAACACTAAAGACGGTTGGCATCCTGCCAAACGCTTGTTTAGTTTCCTAAGAACGAGCGAGAGAGGAAAAAAATAAAGAGGGGATTGACATGGAGGAAAATCTTAGCTAGCGTATGCATTGTGAAAGTGAAACTAAGTAACCAAATTGGGAAGGGTAGCGAAAACGGTGGCAAAAGAAACATAGATGAAGTATCGTATTAGATGACAGACAGTTGTCTGGTTAATAATTACTTTTCCCCATTAAAATCGTTTAGATATTAACAAAAATATCGCAGAGAATAAAAATGAAAGACAGAGAAAGACAGATACAGTGATATCCACTCAACTTTGAAAATCTGGGGGTGTCACATATTTTTTTGAACGTGTATTTTTGAAAAAAGAGTCAAGTCGGCTTACCCTGATCTGATTGGTTTAGGGGAGCATAACTAACGAGGGGATATAACGAACGTTTTGCTAACGCTTAGTTGCCACTTGAAGATAAAATTTCTAAAATAAGGTTATCATCAGACACAAGGAATTCATGACCCATTGCCTTTGCTGTTCTGGCCAGTGGCGATCTCAGCTTGACCCATTGATCGCCGGTTAACCTTATATTTGTGAAATATTTCATTGATTGCGGTAAGATATACATTATTATGTATATGTATTATTGATGTGTAGAGGCTAACATAGATAGCGCCCAACCAAAAATTGGTGTTGTGTGACATTTGCCATTGTGGAAGCTTGCAACTTCTTAGTAAAAGCCAGGCATGCCTAAGTAGAATTATGGAGCCAATGAAGGTACATATTGTTTGAAAATTGATATATATTATTATGACTGTAAGACCAGCAAACCACTGGCCGTCTTCGGCAAGTCACAGTGTTTCACATGACTTGGTAAAATAAATATAATTTCCTATGAAAGGAATGTATCAAACTGATGATATTGAAGATTACCTGAGTATGAAGCTGTCACAGAATAAGATAGGGACGATAGCTATTTGTTTAGCACAGGAAGCTGATCTTAAACTGTTTAATGATGCTTAATTGTTAGTTGTGGAGAGATTTATGTATAAGTACTTAGGAGGCCTTAATCCTCGTATTGCAGGGTTGCATCCTATAATACTCAGTGTGCCCCACAGTAATACTGGAGCTGCAGAGTTCGAGGCAACAGTGTTTATTTGCCTATATTCTGAAGCAAGAGTGCTGAAGCAGTCTCCAAGTCTCACTGTCGAGACGAATGTACTGTTGTTGAGAAAGTCATCAACTATTGCTCAAGGAAATTCAGTTAAGCCAAAACTTCTACGGGCTTAATGAGTGTTCATTTAACATTAACTCTCCACTATTGCAATAAAATAGTTTTAGGAAGTGATGAGAAAAGTCGTTCCTCATAATCGTGACCAGTCATAGGATCTAGTGCTTCATCAGGGAATTCCATGTTATAAACATTTACAGCTTGACATAAGGACAAGTTGTCCGTTAGACTTAATTAGAACTGTAAATATAGTTCCATTCCATTTTGAGTTTAAACATTCCTGTACTAAAAAAGATTGGAGGTACAGGAAATTAAAATTGTAACATACTAGTCTAACTTTAACCACTGACTTGTTTAATCCCTTTTCAATGAGTTAAGTTGTGTTTGTTGTCATACACTCTCCATTAAATTTTGCATTACCCTAGACATCAAGCCATATAAACAAACAGACACCAGAATATAAAATAGACTCAAAATATATCGCAGATTGAGGTCGTAGGGTGGTAGCAGTCAGGTACCCTGAGAACATCATCTTCAACTGTTAGACTCAGGGACTTGCATAGCTGACCTCAATCTGTAGACAAGTAATATTTATCTCTTTTAACATCAAAACCCACCACAGGTACCCGCAAATATGCTTTTGCTTGGGCCATCGCATATCTGGATCTAATCGACATCAATCCGAGCATGTATCTCATTGTCACAAAGGGGGGTGTATCATGCGTACAGCCCAAAACTAGTCGCATCTCTTCATTTTTAATGCGTTTCAGTCGTTCACATTGTGACACTGACAGCGTGAGTATTCCTAGCCCGTACTCGATTACTGAAATCACGAGCTGATGATACAGGAGAAACAATAGTCTCTGTTCCAAGCGCACAGCAGCCATTGTTTTTAAGGCTGCCAGTCCTCGCTGGCACTTCTGTATGATCAGTTCGACATGATACTTGAATGATAGCCCACGATCAAACGTTACTCCCACATACTTCATCCTGTCTTGCCTTTCAATGTTCTGCCCATTGAAAGTAATGTTTGGAAGGACTGCTTTCACTATGGAGTTGTTCAATGAGCACCACATAACACAGGCCTTGTTGAGATTGGCCTTTAATCCGCTTTCCTCACACCATTTAGAAACCACCTGTAGTGTCTCTTGTATGCCTTGGACCATTTCCTGTCTGAGCCAGTTCTGTACATGAGTATGTCATCTGCGAAAGTTAATGTTCGTCCCAGTCCTGTTGGTTGAAAGGTTGCTAATTTTGATGTGTAGATGTTAAACAGCACTGGTGATAGTGGAGAACCTTGGAGTAGTCCCTGGTAACTGCGCATTGGTTCTGATGTCCAAGTTCCCAAGCGAAATGCAACTGATCTCTCCATTAAGGCAGCTGCTATCTACCTTGTTAGCCAAGGGTTTACACCACATGCCATTATACATTCTATTAGGGTTGCAAAGTCCACACTTTTATAAGCATCCTCTAGGTCAATTGCGACAGCCATCGTTTCTCTTTTACCCTGGAATCCCTCGTACACATCGTACACAAACGTTCCAGCGTTACCCATGTTGTTTTCATAGGCCTATAGCTACCCAGGGTATCAGGAAGGGTGTGTGCATTTTCGACGTGGCTCATTACTTGTCTTGCAACTATCTTTTCAAATAATTTACCATTGACATTCTGTAGTGTGATAATTCGATAGCTGCTGAGCAGTGTGGGGTCTTTGCCAGGTTTAAAAAGTGATCGAAGGTAACTGTGTAGCCAGTCTTCCAGCACTTAAACATTCTGTATGCTGGTATTGAAATCGCTCACCATATTTATAATGGCTGTGTCGTCGAGCTATTTAATGTGATGGTATTGTATACCATCAAGACCCGGAGCAGTGTTTCGGCTGGTTTTCAATGTGTACACCACGTCCTCTTCAGAAATGAGATCGAGGTATATCTGGCCCCTTAGGGCAGATTCTAGCAGATTGTCCTTTATTTTAAGGCGGGCACTTTTGTCACCTTTATCCGTTTGCTCCACATATCGATTGAATAATGCTCTTCTCTTCTGTCCGTCCATCTTCAAGCTTAGTCCTGTAGAGCTTTTGATATTAGGGATGGGTTGACTTGCACTTTAAATTCATTTTTCGATGTAAGGACCAGAATTTCTGTAGGGTTTTTTTCGTGCCCACCTGTGTCACAAATTCCCCCCACACTTTAGCTCTTCCTTCATCTTTTCTCCTCAATCTATTCAACCTCTCCCTCTTATCTCTTAATCTCTTGTTTTTTTCTCCTTCATATCTTCAAACTCTCCCTCCTTCATCTCTTCAACCTCTCCCTCATGCATCTTTTCAACCTCTCCCTCCTTCATCTCTTCAACCTCTCCCTCCTTCATCTCTTCAACCTCTCCCTCCTTCATCTCTTCAACCTCTCCCTCCTTCATATCTTCAACCTCTCCCTCCTTCATATCTTCAACCTCTCCCTCCTTCATATCTTCAACCTCTCCCTCCTTCATATCTTCAACCTCTCCCTCCTTCATCTCTTCAACCTCTCCCTCCTTCATCTCTTCAACCTCTCCCTCCTTCATCTCTTCAACCTCTCCCTCATTCATCTCTTCAACCTCTCCCTCATTCATCTCTTCAACCTCTCCCTCATTCATCTCTTCAACCTCTCCCTCCTTCATCTCTTCAACCTCTCCCTCATTCATCTCTTCAACCTCTCCCTCCTTCATCTCTTCAACCTCTCCCTCCTTCATCTCTTCAACCTCTCCCTCCTTCATCTCTTCAACCTCTCCCTCCTTCATCTCTCCAACCTCTCCCTCCTTCCGGGGGGGGCCGGAGGTTGGGTTAAAGATGTTCTCGCTGGCTTATTCCACCAGGGAGGGGGGGGGGGTTGGGTGAAAGATGTTCTCGCTGGCTTATTCCACCGGGGGGGGGGGGGGGGCGGAGGTTGGGTGAAAGATGTTCTCGCTGGGGGGGGGGGGAGGTTGGGTGTGAAAGATGTTCTCGCTGGAAGGATGAAAGATGTTCTCGCTGGCTTATTCCACCAGGGAGGGGGGAGGTTGGGTGAAAGATGTTCTCGCTGGCTTATTCCACTGGGGGGGGGGGGGAGAGAAAGAGGTTGGGTGAAAGATGTTCTCGCTGGCTTATTCTACCAGGGGGGGGGCGGGGGTTGGGTTAAAGATGTTCTCGCTGGCTTATTCCCCCGGGGGGGGGGGGGAGGTTGGGTGAAAGATGTTCTCGCTGGCTTATTCCACCAGGGAGGGGGGAGGTTGGGTGAAAGATGTTCTCGCTGTCTTTTGTTTGGCATTGTGACGTCATGTGTGTAAAGTGTTGTTACAGTCGAGTGGGCCTATAGGATACTTGAAGGTCTGTTTAGGTTTCCTGTGTCTAGTGGTCCTACCCTTTGCAATGATTATGACGCAAGGTAGGTGATCACTTTCCTGTGCACCTAATACATCCCAGCGTGCCATGGTGGTAGCAGCACTAGAGATGAATGCTAGATCTATGACACTATTTTTATCCCCAGGTTTAGTTGTCAGTCTAGTTGGGTGTCCATCATTCATGATGGTAAAGTCCATGTTAAATGGAGGAGCGGCAGGCATTTTTCGGTCTAGCATTGAAATCACCAACAATTAAACACCATTTGTTAGAATCTTCAGACAATTCCGCCAGAAAATTCAAATTACTCTCTGCTGTAAGATGGTCGAAAATTGGAATTGTCGAAGTGCCAATCAACGTGCAGCCATTATACAAACAATCATCTACAATTTCGATATCCTCATGATCCAGGAGACAAATTTAAAAGCCAATAGTGTTATCAATTGCCCAGGATACAGATGTAACTCCAATCCACGTGGGCCTGGTAGACGATGGCAAGCTATATATGTAAAACATGAGGTCCCTCATTCGTGGCTGGATTCAAGTTCCCAAAACTAGTGAGGATGCGGAATTGAAGGGAATTGCTGTGAATATGGGTGGTCAGGAGTGGCGAGTCTCCAATTTACGTATAAATAGGAGAAAGGATAAGCAGAAAAAAAAAGAATAAATAATAAATAATTGGTGGGGAGGGGGGAGGGAGGGGAAGAAGGAGGAGCAAACGAAATAGCAGGAGATGAATAAGAATGTTAAAAATCTGGCACAGCCGTCAACAATTCTGTATCTCAGTCATAAATATGAGATAAACGGTTGTTTTATGTTAACTATGAAGATAAGTATGAGATAAACGATTGTTTTATGTTAACTATGAAGATGACGACCTACAGTTTAAAGTTAGTTTATGTGTACAGGTACGTTCTTGTCTTAAAAACTATACCAATATAACATGACTCGTAAGCTCGTCATTCTACAACGATCTTCCTTGTGTTGTTTTACAGATCTGTATTCCAGTTATCATTGCCGTCTTGCTGTCCGCTCTATTTTGTCTTGAGAATGTCCCTTCCTGAAGTAAAAGACACTTCTCTTTTTATTTTACATGGCTTTCACTTTATCTTCTCACTCCATCTACGCCAAGACAAATGGAAATTGGACAATATGAATGGCATTCTACAAACAAGATATACGCCGAGAGGGGAAAAGAATAGGTGGTTCCATTAGCCACGTTTGCATATCTGTGAAATTAATGCTATTCTTACAGCTTCCCGCATACGCCTGGTCAGATAATGCTTCGAGCTCTGTTATTACCCTCACAACTCGCCGTCTTCTTCAAATGTAAGCTAATGGCACGGACAGATGTATATGCCCTGGAAGATCTTTGTGAATAAAATTATAGCCTTTATGTTGTTGCCGTTGCAGATTCTATCACTTCTTGTTATTTTCTTTTAGGGAAAAGACTAGTTTTTGTGTGTCTGAATGTCCTTGTTCTCCAATGCCTCAACTAGAATAATTGTGGATTGTGTTGAACCACCAATCAGATGTAAGAAACTTGTGCCACAGCTCTTGTGTTAACGCCGTGCGTCACTGGAGGCGTCATAATTGATGTTGCTATTAATGGCCCTCGTAGAATTTACTGAAATTATATCTTATCTCTAAATTTGCTTACTAGACAATATTCCAGTCGGTTACAGATTATAAATCCATTCGCCTACACATTCTTTATTCAGATAGAGACTATTACTGGCGTAAAACATTACAACAATATTTTCTGACACCCCGTTGGATAATAATGTATATAGTCAATAGTAGTCAGTTTTAAAGATATATTCGTTTTGAAAATTCTTGAATCATACTGTATAGTTTAAACGTTATAAACAAATAAATCTATAACAATTATTGGTGGTTTTTGTCCTGGACTGTCGTCTAAGGGAGCTGTCCATGCACCCAACAAGGAGTTCGTATATCACGTTTCACATATTAACATCTACATATGAATACACTACCCGTTGTCCTTTACCACACACTCAACCAGAGGTTGATATATCAACTGTTTCACACATCAGCACACTACACTACCCGTTGTCCTTCCATTCAAACGGTAAGTTCTCCACGAGAACATTGGACAACTCTGTCATTGTTTATTGTTGTAACAACATACGAGTATTGTTGTAATCGAATATGTCCATGTTATCGTCAGTCATCATCATTATCATCATTATTTTCCTTTGCACTCCTTACAGAGCATAACGCCTTCATTGCAGATAATTCCCTCCCTTGCAGGAAGCCTGCACCACACTGTCACATTGTCTTGTAGCAGTGTGTTATGAGTAAAATCATAACATATCGATTCACATCGATAAGGCTTGTTTACAGACCATATTGTTGATAGTACGTTTCCTGGGTTACCCGGAAGTACGTCACTGTCTTTTGGTCAAATTCTAGCAGACGTTTTGGCCGGCTTCACTTGGCAGAAGTGAGCAATACTTCGAGGCCTTTTCTCATGTGTCACTGTGAGTGAACGGACGTATAATTGTCCAGCTCCTATATGTGTGCTCTTACTACAGAGTTATAAAGTTTTATTACAGCTAGATCGTCCATATGCTTCATGGAATCTAGGCTGGATGAATGTATTTCTTAAGGACAAGCGAATGCTGTGAGTACGTGGTACGTCAGTGGAATTATCAAATAAAGTATTGCAGCAACATGTCGATGACATCTTGTTTATAGTCGACGGAATAGCGACGTTATCAAGGACTGGCTAGTTCATGCCTTTGCCTTATATTGATGCTTATTGGAGCCTGGGTATGTATTAAAGAATTATATCGTCTACACGTCCAAACTGGCCTCGACGATTTCTTTACTGTTCAAGACTAAAACTGTATTTAAAAAGGCTACCTAGAAAAGTGTTACCGGCAAGTTGGAAGGCCGTGTTTGAGTCCACTCAGATAAAGAAATGATAATAGGAGGGACCTCGCCGAAGCTGAATAACCTCTACTACATATAATATAATAAATGAGGACATCTACGACACACACACACACACACACACACACACACACACACACACACACACACACACACACACACACACACACACACACACACACACACACACACACACACACACACACACACACAGAGTAGTTTCTGTGGAACTTTTGTTTACATGATGAGGTTGTCAGCCTCATGTACAACCTCATATTAGTCACCTTGTACGACATGCCCGAGGGTGCAGTAGTCCTGTTACGTATTTGTCTGTTCAGACAGCACCAACAACTTTGTCTGTTCAGACAGCACCAACAACTTTGTCTGTTCAGACAGCACCAACAACTTTGTCTGTTCAGACAGCACCAACAACTTTGTCTGTTCAGACAGCACCAACAACTTTGTCTGTTCAGACAGCACCAACAACTTTGTCTGTTCAGACAGCACCAACAACTTTGTCTGTTCAGACAGCACCAACAACTTTGTCTGTTCAGACAGCACCAAAAACTTTGTCTCTTCAGACAGCACCAAAAACTTTGTCTGTTCAGACAGCACCAAAAACTTTGTCTGTTCAGACAGCACCAAAAACTTTGTCATTCTCAAACTTCTCCAGAATTAGAACTAGAACTTTGACCAGTAGGAACTTTTTAAATAATTTGAAAACTATGACAGCAGAAGTAGAATATCAGGGTTGAAATGTTAGGACAATGTGGAAGTAATGACAAGAACCATACAAGTGCCATTGTAACAAGAGATGAGAACAGTATGCTGGCGATGGAATAGACACACTGAAGAAAACTATTGATGGCATTACAAGGATGTCATTGTTCTGCGTACGAGAGGTAACAGGAGACATCAGAACACATAGAGACGATAGTGTCGTCGACCAGGGACTGGCGGCTCCTGAGCCGACCCAGCTCTAATGGGTACCTCCGAAAACGGCGAGTATCTGCCTGAATGGCGAGGGACACTTGTCTCTGTACAAGAAAATAGGATACTCACGTAAAAATCAATGTCAGGTTAGACATTAAAAATAACCTGAGATTTCGCCTCGAGTATTAGCGGGCGTACGGATGAGAAAGACACGGACAAAAAAACGGAATGGCGATAGGTGATGTCAGACGCACAGACAAAAACTATGACACAGGAGTCGTGTCAGTTGGAGTCTAAAACAACAAAACCGGGACATAAAGAGGCGTCTGACTACGGAGTCATACTTGAATAATGGGTGTAGGAACACTTGAAGAGACGAATGTCTAATCCTGTTTGCAATTATTGACAGTGATGGTAATCTAAAATTAACAAGAATGTTCAACTATGAATTAACCGCATAATAAAATCTTACAGTAGCAATCACCCTCAAGTATCTGTACAACATAAATTAGACAGTTACATAAATTAGACCATGTAACAATCAAGTCGAAATATTTTTATACATAAATTAGACGATTAAAAAAAACAACTGTAACGCTAGTAACAAACTCTAACATATACAACAACTAGCAGCAAGTACCCGGCGTTGCCCATATTTTTCTAGTAACGGTTTATGAAACTTCTGAAAGGTTATATACTTTACCACTAAAACATTTGACTACATCGTGACATATTTACCTATTGTAATTTTTTACATTTATTATTGCAACATATATTTTTTACTCGTAAATAAAACATCTTCATTTGGCGAGACGCACAACGTTCAACCTAGACACTGGAGCCGTTGGTTATATTCGGGCGCATGTCCAAATATAAATGATCTTGCGGTTTTTTTCAATGTGCCTATATTTTTAACAATAAAATTTTGCCTCGTTTTGGCAAGGCGCGCAACTTTTAAACTAGACACAGGGTCCATTGATTACATTAGGGTGTATGTCCAAAAAGAAAAAACCTTGCGGTCTGTTTCAGTGATATGACTGATGTAAATATACTGTCATGCAATTGTTTTTAATATACAGTTCTTCTACAATTAGAATCCGCGTTGTAAAATTAATCCCATCAGATTTACAGATCCAAAAGAATAACTGTCTAAATTTCAAGAAGAAATTTTAAGGCACGCAGATTTGTATAAAGTACAAACGAACAGACGTTGCCATTTACATAGTATATAGATAAGGAACAAGCAAAATCATATGAATTTATTTCCCTTGTGAAATCAAACTACGGAAAAAAATGTTTCGATTCTGGAGTAGTTCAGCAATTATCACATATTGTTTACATATATTTTGAAAGTGTATTATTATTATTATATTTTTTCATGTAAAATAAATCGACACTTTATTTTTCTAAGTGCAATTTTTTTTTTATGCTAAAGTTATTTTTAGCAACAACAACAACAAATTAATACAGTTTAAATTATCAACTGTACACTTTTGGTTGGAATGAAAATCTAAATAGATTTCAAACTAAAAGTAGGGAGCCGCGCTAGCGTAGTGGTTACAACACCGCTCTGGCGACCGGGTGATACAGGATCAAACCCGGGCGACGGCATTTGAGGATTTTTCGTCGACCGGGATTTGGACTGGATTAACTCGAGACCTGGCGAGGACATTTGAAGGAGTGTCGTCGACCAGGGACTGGCGGCTCCTGAGCCGACCCAGCTGCAATGGGTACCTCCGAAATCGGCGAGTATTTGCCTGAATGGCGAGGGACATTTGTCTCTGTACAAGAAATAAAGGGATACTCACGTAAAATCAATGTCAGGTTAGACATAAATGATAACCTGAGATTTCGCCTCGAGTATTAGCGGGCGAACGAAAAAAAAAAAAAAAAAAAAAAAAAAAAAAAAAACTAAAAGTAAAGTTTATAACTTAAACTGTATTTTTTTCTTTTTATTTCCGTTGTATTTGTTGTTCTTCGGCGTTAAATTTCCAGGTTTAATACACTACAAATGTACATAGACGATAGATATTGTGGTGGTTTTTGATGTTATGCAATGTTGTTGTTCTTTATTATTATTGTACTGAATGAGGTCAGCTGTGAAGGTCCTTGATTATAACAAATTTTGGGTTGAGTTATCAGGGTACCTTTCTGCTACCACCTTATGACCTCAATCAGACCTATTCTTGACTAGTATGTATGTGTTGAAGGACTTTCGTGTGTGGTTACTGGTTGTGTTGCTTGAATTCTGATCGTGCTAATATTCGTACGCGAATGGGGTGAACCTCATTTTTGGTTTGTCGTAATGTCTGAACTTGGCATCAAGATGTAAACAACTGTTCATCTTATTAACTCAGCAACTTGATATAAAATGCATAATTCATAAGATTGAATGGTGTAACGTGATTCAATCAATAATGCCTCCGGTTCGAGTCCTTCACAATTTAACTGATTCAGTACGTAATTATTTTCAGCTCTGGACGGAATTATTTTTAGGCCCCAAAAATTTTTACAACATACAAATTTACAAATTACAGACATGTGTGTAAATTATCAATGACACTTTTAAAAATCTAACATATTATATATCAAATTAAAGTACATTGGATGAACAATATAAATCCATATGCCTTTCTAGCTAATTTTATGTTTATGTTTTATGTTATAAAAGATAACATGTAATACACGGAAAAAAAGATAACTTGAAATTTTGAACAAAAATTTTCGACTTACGTAAGGCTTGTAACATAAATTGTTATCACAATACAGTTTCACTGCTCTCTTTGTGCAGGTAATCCATTTAGAAACACAGAAAAAGTAGGAAAGATATGGTTGATCGCACAGTTTGTTCACTGTTCACATATTAGTAACATATCCTGACCTTTTCGGCCATTATGGCGATACGACAAAACACGATTAAAGATGAAGATAATTGTGAAAAAATTCCTTCACACGCAAATAAAAGACGTTGAAGCTTGTTGAAATTTGCGCAGTTTTGTGTTTACTTCCGTTCGAGATAAATTCCGGGCAGTATAAAATATCAGAATAGAAAGAAACAACGAAATAAATCAGCGTCTTTTAAAAGATCTTGCGGTCACAGCGGCCGGCCATTGCGTCTTTTAATAGATCTTACGTACGGAATCAGTTAATATGGATTACACACATACATAAACAGTTCAATTCACACATGAGGTACATGCATCAATCAATCAATAGCGTAGACTGCTGTTTTACGTGTCAATGTCCGTTTAAGGATACAATGCAGTAATTGTCGTCAGAACATCACAGCTATATGCACGCGCAGAGAGAATGGCTACCTGCCGACAGTGAGACTGTGAGTCTAATTACTTCGTATAAAGTAGACGATTATCTTTCTCCTTCCAAGGATTTAGTTAATCACTAACCTCCATAAGTTTCCTCTCATGTAGAGTTCTGGGACTGACCCTGGTCCATCATATAAATGGCTATATCATGCCATTGAATTGGAAGGTTAACAAAACGCAGCTATTCAGCTTGGCGGTCAAGTAGCAAAGGGTAGCGTTTCTTAGTTACCGACTGTGACCCAAACAACGCTATACACGTCATAATCGATCGTGTATGGAGCGTTCAATAATTGAAACATCTATCGCAATATATTAAATGCCTTAACCTTTACAATTGCACGTCTGATAACCTTTAGCAGACGGCGTTAATATCATATACCGTAACAATTCCCTGTACACCGGGGAAAAAAAATCGATAGATTTTTTTTCAAGATCTATCCGACTTAACAATTTTTCAAAAAAATTTAACACAATTGTGACATATGGCCGACGATGTTCTGAGTAGAACCGTGTTGCGGTCATGTCAACTAACTATTTGTCATAGTCATCTAACATTAATCATATTATATATCAATATTATACATATTATTATATCAACTAAATAAATGTCCAATGTTAATAGTGAATGATAGAATTAAATTAAAGTAAGGTCTGTCGTATTAGTATGTCATATAGGAATTAATTTGACTAATTAACATTAAATTAATTAATTAAACTAAGAGTTAAATTATTAAGGTTCTAATGTAACGCGATGTTATGAGAGAAGAAAAAAACAAAATAAGTGAGAAGAAATAGAAAGAAATTCGAATATAAGTTTAACTTAATTGTGTGTGTTAAGTGTTAGTGAATAATAACTATCTAATTTAACTAACTAAATAACGTATAGGTACATTAAAAAAAAAAAAAAATATTAATCTAATACTTGTGTGAGATTTATTTTCTCTTTTCATAATTTCTTCTTTTTATATTTCGTTCTCTTTTTTTTGTTCCTTCATTTCATTTTTTTCTCACATTTCATTTTATTGATAATAATTCAATTAAGAAGTTAAGTTAACTAATTAATTAGTATAGGATATGATGATCCATCCGTAGTCTTGATCCTGATGAATTCTTTTAGGCAAAAATGTTCAAACGTTTACGTTGGAAAGAAATGTCATTTATCCCAGCATCCAAGAATTAAGTGCACATCGGATAATAAGTTCGACTTGTCGTCAGATATTGTTCCATGATTGTTCAACGAATATTCATATATCGTGTATGGACGTTAGACGAAGTTTCAATGACAATATGTATACCTTGATTGTCTTTTAGTTCAATTCTGTGATGCATATAGTGTTTATAAAGTTTAAATTGAAGGCAAGGTTAGTTCCTTTATAGTTGATATGTTTTAGGAATGTTAATGTTGATTATTCGTCGTCAATAGGATTACGTGACAACGCATCCGCCACAATGTTTTCAGTGCCAGGAATATGTTCAATGGAGAATTCAAATGGCTGTAGGATGATTGCATATCTGGCGAGTTTTTGGCTCTTATGGTTAGATCGACGCAACGATGCTACAGCACGTTGGTCCGTCTGTATGGTGAAGGGAGCACCAAGCAAGAACTTTTCGAGTTTAGTTATTGCCCATATCACAGATAAAAGTTCCTTGTCCACTGTGGAATACTTTGTTTCTGCCGGCTTTAGCTTTCTTGAAATATATAAGGTAGGATGTAGAATGCCATCATGGTTCTGGAGCAGGCATGCACCAATGCCGTAGTTACTAGCATCTGTTCGTAAGAAAAATCTTTTGGAAGCATCGGGAAGTCTTAAAATTGGTTCATGCGAGAACAAATTTATAATTTTGTTGAAAGTTTCATTGCATGTACCAGTCCATGTCACCTTCACCGGCATGTCTTTTTTTAACAATGAAGACAATACAGCCGTGATGGATGACAAGTTTGGTATGAATCTACTGTAATATTGAACAAGTCCTAACAAACTCCTGACCTGTTTCTTCGTCTGAGGAACTGCTATGTTTAGAATTTTGGAGACTGTACTAGGTAACGTTCGGATATATCCCGATCCAATGATATGTCCCAAAAAGGTTATCTCATTACACGCGATTTGCACCTTTGTAGGTTTAGCAGTTAGATGATAATTCCTTAGAGTGTCGAAAACATATCTAAGTCCCGAAACATGTTCCTCAAACGACGAACTAAACAAGCATATGTCGTCAATATATGTAATAACGTCTGGTCTACCTGATAAAATTTGTCGCATCAGGCGAATGAAGGTAGCTGGCGCATTAACAAGCCCAAAAGGCATCACATTCCACTGGTATAGACCTTGTGGAGTGGAAAATGCGGTGTAGTACTTAGCCTTTTCGGTCAGTGGTATCTGCCAATAACCTTTAGTTAAGTCTATCTTACTAAATATAGTTGCGTTGGATAGACGTGGCAGTAAGTCGTCGATAAGTGGATGTGGTTCGCTGTCAACTATAGTCTTAGCATTTAATTTTCTATAATCAACACATAGTCTGATGTTATTGTCCTTCTTCCGGACAATCACTAATGGAGAAGAGAATGGCGAATTACTAGTCTCAATGATTCCCAGAGACAACATCTGTTCAAGTTCCTTAGTAGTTTTAGCAAGGAAATGTAAAGGAACCGAATAGGGATGTACACGAATAGGTGTATCATCATTGAGAGTAATGTCATGACTGATAGCCGATGTGCGACCCGGGACGTCGGTCAACACATCTGGATAAGATTGTAATAGATTAGCAATCTGTAGACGCTGTTGCGGTGTAACCGTTGAAGAGATGGTTACATCCCGCCAAGATTCAGTAGGTTGAACTACTGGTACCGGTAACGGTAACTGTACCTCAGGAAAAGAAGATTCTTCTTCCTGGATGACAGATAAGTTAGAATAATAACAAGTAGATACTGTGTTGTCATCTAGTTCATGAAAAATTGACTGTAAGTGTTCAGGACGTGTATGAAATTGCTTGAGCATGTTAATATGAAATATCTTTTTGTGTCCCTTGATATCTAAGACGTAATCAACGTCGGAAATTTTATCAATGACTTTGTAAGGACCATTCCAAGATATCAATAATTTATTGTTATTGTGAGGAAGTAACACATAAGCCTCGTCGCCTGGGAATAATTGGCGTAATCGTCGAGACCTATTTTGTAGAGATCGAGCCTTAGCTTTTGCAGCCTCAGAAGAAGCTGTTGCCAACTGGCAAGACTCAATAATGTTCTTCCGAAGATTAATCACGTACTCGTAAGATGACTGAGTGTCCTGAGTCATCTCCGCGTCAATTAATAAGTCTTTTATTAGTCCCATAGGACCTCTTGGGGAGCACCAAAAACTAATTCAAAGGGAGAGAAGCCAGTTTGTTCATGCGGTACCTCCCGATAAGCAAATAGAACAGCTGGGAGTGCTCTGTCCCAGTCATGAGGGTGCTTAACAGTAACCTTATGTAGTAGTTGTTTAAGTGTACGGTTAAGTCTTTCAACCGCACCATTACTCATAGGATGATAAATACTACTTAAATTCCTATCAATGTTCCAAGTTTTCATGACTTCCTTCATGGTGTCAGATATGAACTGTGACCCATGGTCTGATAAAAGTTTTCTAGGAAACCCTATTCTAGAAAAGATGAGATGTAGTGCATCAGCTACATCTGTGGTAGTGGTGGTCTTTAATGGGATAGCTTCTGGCCATCGTGTGCACAAATCAATGCACGTAAGGACGAATCTATGTCCTCTGGCCGATGGTAGCAATGGACCAATAATATCTATGGCCATCTTGTCAAAAGGTCTTACTGAGATATCGCAAGCCTGAATAGGCGCCGTGTGAAAAGCTCCACGTGCTTTCACTTCTTGGCATGTAGTACAGGAACGTACATACTGCGAAATATCTCTTGACACTCCTGGCCAAAAGAATGAAGACAGTACTCGAGATCGTGTTCGAGTATATCCCATATGTCCAGCACAATGTGAGTCATGTGCATGTTGAAGAATGTACCGTCTAAAAGTATACGGGACCATAACTTGTTGTTTCATTTGTGATTTGTCATTAAAACATCTAATCAATATGTCATTTTTAATAACAAACCAATGTTTGTTATTATTACCTGAGGATAGATTGTCAACTTTATCAACCAGCTTAAAAAATTTTTTTAAAGATTTATCCTCTTTTTGTTTGGTTGCAAATGTTTCCCTGTCAATAGGTGAATTGACTACAAATTCCTCTTGGTTGTCTGCATCCATTTTATTATCATCAACTTTCTCCATGAGTTGAGTCTGCGCTCTAGTCGTCACGGCGTTTCCAGTGCATAGGTTATGTTTCTCCCATTCTATGATCTCATCTGGAGTACAATCTTTACTGCCGTGTATACGACCAACCATCAGATCAGCTATAGGCTTTTTTAGCATACATACTTTTACGTTCCCTGTGAAAAAAGGTGTGTTAACATGAATAATAGCTGTGGGGTAAAACTCAATAGTTCCCCCCAAAGTCATGCAACGGACATATTCCCCCGTTGCACAGCTAGGATGTACCAGCGACTGTCGTACACCAATCGTTGTGGATCCTGAATCCCTCAGCACTGAGACGACGGATCCATTAACTAATCCCCTGTTAAAAATTAGTAGGCCTGTTCCATCGTTGACTGCAAGACCTACCTCTGGTGTAATATGTCCGCAGTTAAGCACTGTTTCTTTCGCCTTCTGAAAAATAAGATTGCATTGTTGGCAACTATTTGCCACATTATAATTAATAGCAAAACATGCAGCAGAAGACTGTGTTGTATTATTGTCAAGTGGGACCTGAGCTATAGGGGTAGTATTATTTGTAACTGCCGCCCCTGTATTATGGTTGTAATGAGATGATCCCCGAGAATGAGATCGATTCCGAGTATAATTGTTAGAATTATCTCGTCGTCCTCTATAGTAACTATTATCTCGATGTCTCGAGCCATGATTATTACCATTCCAGTTACTATTATTATTGGGAGTATGTGATCGATTATAATTAGTGTTATGTTGACCATTGTGGTAGTTTGTTTGAGGTGAATAATTTCTATCTCGTGATCTACCTCTGTTGAACTCATTTTTATTGTTGAAATCATTATTATGTCCCTTCTGAAAGTTAACATTGTGATTTCTTTGGAACCTGCTTCTGTCTACACTGTGATGTCTTTGTTTGTTATTATGATTGTAGGCCATATTAGACGCCACAGGTAGAGGTTCTCTTAATGAGGAGTTAGAAATGGTTGCATTCGGATGTGCCGAACAGTATTTTAAAGAAATTTTTTCTAACTCGTCCATAGTACCTGGTTTACGCTCCTGCAAATATGCAAAAAAAATGGCTGGCTAACCGAAGATAATACCTTATCCCGTAGTAGTAAATCAACTAATTTGTCGTATGATTTGTTGACTTCTGCCAGTTCAACCCATCTATTAAACGTATTGCGTATGTTCGCAATGAATCCTGCAAAATCTTTTGGAGATTCAGGTAAAATTCCCTTAAATTTCAACCTACAGTGTTCCTCGTCCAGGTGAAACCTTCGTAAAAGCAAGGACTTAATAGCACCGTAGTTATTTGCTATTGATGGGTCAGCATTTTGAGAAGCCGTCAGTGGTTCTCCAACCAAGAATTCATTTAACTTGAGTACCCATGACTCTTCAGGCAAATGGTTAGTTTTGCAAGTTTGTTCAAAACGTGACAGGAACGATGAAAGGTCGTCCACGTTTAAGTTGAGAGTGGGTAATTTAAAGTTGTAGAAATGTTTAGTTTGGCTGGATGATGATCCATTTTGTGCGTTATTATTCTGGTTTGCATCAGCACTTTGTGCTTGTAATCTTGCTGTCTCCAATTTAATACGCGCCAATTCCATTTCTTGTTGTAAAATAATTTCCTCTCGTTTCAATTTATTCTCTTCTTCCTGTTGAGCAATTTCTCTTAATCTATTTTCCTTGGCAATTTGCTTCATCTCACGTTCTGCTTCCTCTTTCTTTAATGCAGCCTTTTGTTCCTCTTCCTCTTTCTTTAATGCAGCCTTTTTTCTCTGCTTCTTTTCTTTCATGTTTTTCCAGTTCTGCCTCAGCAAACTGACGAAGTTCTTGAGATTTATAACCATATTCCCTACCAATTTTAACGAAATGGTCTATAGTAAGCATTTTGACTTTTATCTGTAAGTAATTATTGATAATTACTGATTAAAATAGTCAATAGTAGCTTCAGAGTAATTATTATACTTACTCAACTTAGAAATATTCAATATAAATAATCACAATAGTACTGAACTCTAATGTCTAAGTTCAACTAATAGACAATATTTTGTAACAATATTGTATCTAAATAATACTATATCATAAATAGTTATGATATCTGTTAACTATTATGTAATTACTTCACACAATTAATCTTAATATCCAATAATGTTGGGTATGATTCCTAGTAATTATATTGTTCAATGTACTAAGTCACTCTCTTAGTACCAGAAAAGTATATTAAATAATATACAATGGGTCTATTACCTCAAAGGTAAACTATAAGATTATTTTATTTGGTCAATATATATATATTATATTATTATGCCCTAGGCATCTCTTATAAATTGTAGTGCTACTTTCTTGGACTATCACTGCATAATTATGCAATGTCCCATATTAACCTTAAATATCAGAAAAAATTAATTAAATTAAATTACAAGTGTATTATTGCATATAATATCATATTATTAATGTAGTATTTAATATATATCATGAGGACAAACAAAACAATGATGCAACTAAAGGGTACAAACAATGTTAAGACGCAAACAAGACATTTTCACAATTAAAAATGAATTTATGAACTAAATAAAACAAGCGGAAGTGTCACAAGCCAAATGAAGGGTCAAGGTCTGACCCGAGGTCAACTTAATATTCAAAGTACAAAAAAAAAAATGACTGCAAAAAATGATGACATCACAGGACTCATAACGGACGACCATTTAACAATCATCAAATAAATGATAGTAAGAGGAGACTGGACGAAATAGTTAACGAATATGATACAAAACTGAATAAAATTGTTAACTGAGTACGAATAAAATACACCAGTTATCTACGGAACGGTACAGCTAACACAAATCGTCAAACGACAGCAGATTTGGACAGATAGTCCAATGGCAAACCTCAATGGGGCTTCCAAAAGTGCAATCGTTTAACTGCCCTAAGAAACGACCGAAATCAATTCAGGCATCGTGAGAGCCACAGAATCTAATTTCGGTTCATCCTCCCTACCTCCCACGAATTAACAACACATTAAGACAACAAAAAGTACATTAAACATAGGTAAAAACATGCCGATGTAGGCAGAGGGCATGGACTCAGTTAGCACTGTTTGCAATAACAACAGTTAAACACCTAGACTTATCTTTTCCGTTGCTTATATCAGTGCTAGAGGTCGTCAACAGCTAGGCCTGTGCCTTTGACTGTCTGCTCCTGATGGGCAGGCAACGGTAGTCCATCTTGTGCATCTTGATAAATTTGAAGCGAACTAGAAAGGCGTTGAAAAGATGTCTTCTTCACGGCGACAATGCAACAGTGACGTCATGTTGCTATTCATGATCACGTGCGTCACGTCAGCTTCGTAATGGTCATGTGATCGAAACTTGATCGTAAATATTATGGTTAATCTGTGCGTAAGGAACAGAAGTTTGTTTCTTTTTTCTGTCGTTCCCCGCATTCGGCCGCCACTTTTGTTGAAGGACTTTCGTGTGTGGTTACTGGTTGTGTTGCTTGAATTCTGATCGTGCTAATATTCGTACGCGAATGGGGTGAACCTCATTTTTGGTTTGTCGTAATGTCTGAACTTGGCATCAAGATGTAAACAACTGTTCATCTTATTAACTCAGCAACTTGATATAAAATGCATAATTCATAAGATTGAATGGTGTAACGTGATTCAATCAATAATGCCTCCGGTTCGAGTCCTTCACAATTTAATATGGATTACACACATACATAAACAGTTCAATTCACACATGAGGTACATGCATCAATCAATCAATAGCGTAGACTGCTGTTTTACGTGTCAATGTCCGTTTAAGGATACAATGCAGTAATTGTCGTCAGAACATCACAGCTATATGCACGCGCAGATAGAATGGCTACCTGCCGACAGTGAGACTGTGAGTCTAATTACTTCGTATAAAGTAGACGATTATCTTTCTCCTTCCAAGGATTTAGTTAATCACTAACCTCCATAAGTTTCCTCTCATGTAGAGTTCTGGGACTGACCCTGGTCCATCATAAATGCACATATAAATGGCTATATCATGCCATTGAATTGGAAGGTTAACAAAACGCAGCTATTCAGCTTGGCGGTCAAGTAGCAAAGGGTAGCGTTTCTTAGTTACCGACTGTGACCCAAACAACGCTATACACGTCATAATCGATCGTGTATGGAGCGTTCAATAATTGAAACATCTATCGCAATATATTAAATGCCTTAACCTTTACAATTGCACGTCTGATAACCTTTAGCAGACGGCGTTAATATCATATACCGTAACAGTATGATAGCTATGTCTAATGTCTAGGGTTATGCCAGTGTGGTGTGATGGTAATATAACACTAACACACACACACATAAACAAATATTAAAGTCTATAATCAAATGAACTAACACCCAGGTTAAATTTTTATATGTAAATATTTTCTATACAATTTTATTGGTCCTGAACCTAGTATTCTTCTGGTCAGGACTTTCAAAATTAAAAGAACTCAAGGTATATACATAAAATGCAAATCTTTAACCAAAAGGGACACTTTGTCCAAACATATACTGTTAAAATATACTAATAGTGTTACTAAATTTTTAATATTACTGGTTTCTAACACTGGATGGCTGTTTGGGATTCTTTAATTATCCCCAGTTCTTTAATACACCTTTCAATGTTTAATTCTTTGGGGAATATTTTTATTATGTTATACAAGGGTGCACTAGTCTTTGATGCTGATGAAAAGCCGTGTGCCAGATATTATACTTATCTGGCACAACTTGAACTGTCCGTATTCTTGCTGTAAAACGATCACTTTGATACTGGCCCAAAAGTAACAGGGTGGAATCTGTAGACCCCTGTCACTACTGGAAATGAAAAGACTTCTCAACTGCTTTTCACAGACATCTGGCACCGGGCTAGTGCCAGATAAAAACCCTGTAACAATGAAATAATGCCTCCTTGTTGATATCATACTTAAACTGTTATTTCTACAAATTATAATGCCAAGAAATAAAGATCTGGGTCATATCTAATTGACCAACCCAGCGCATCCATTACAAAGTGTACCAGTGTTGTTCACATGTCTCTCCTCTCAAGGCGGCCCTACATCTGCAATAATAATATTAATCTTTCTTTTCTTCCATACAATAGGATAGGTGAGCTGTGTCCATCTGGCCACCTAAGAAAACATTTTTTATTTCTCAAACATGTGCATTTTACAAAACTGGCAATGTGTTATAGCATAAATCTACCTTTAGGCCCTGCAATATCAGCTAGGGACCTAATTACTTACAGTCGTAATGGCAATATCTCTCACTCACATTTTTAAACAAAATATATATGAATAATTTCTGCCTTACCATAAATTCAATGAATAAACACAGGTACGTTGATTAACAGACTTCAGATGTCCTGCTGGCTGGACTGTGATGCCTTTTTGGTTTACTTTATATATATTTAATTTAATAAGGCAAGTCACACTTCACAGAATTTCAAACGTCCTGTTCAAGGGACAGTATTATGACAAATGGCGTCGAGACTTTGCATTCTTCAATATTATAAAAGGCGTTGGCCAATGAGCGAACGACTACTTTTGAATTTGAAAATAAAAGCAAAAACAGACTTGATTTTTGGACATAACAAGTTTTCTCCTCACTCATTCTTAGATTTCCCCTGCTAAAATATATTTAGTGTTAAGCCATCCCATAATTTCTCTCCCCTTATCTGCCATTTTATTTTTGAACATATTATTTATCAGGAAAAGATAAGCCATCAAACTAACTAGGTTTTATGATCCTAAACCCATTAATAAAGAATTCCATATTTTTTCCAGAGTTAGTTTCAATTTCTAACATTACCTAAACATGCCATCTCTTTCCCGCTTTTGCGTTGTCCAAAACTGAAACTACTAGTCTGTTACGTCATAAAATGGACTCTTTTGCAGCGAAAGCGCTGTCTGTGTGTTTATATATTTTTTCAGTGTGCCTATAGTCCGAAAAAGTATTGGGTTTTGCGGGGTATTTTTAAATTCTACAAAGCTTGCGACACGTTACCGAACACCTGCCACCGTATCATCTCGCACTGTCGTCTTGGGTAGCTAGTCCAAGAATCTAACGCTTGACAATTTGTGGCATGTGTTCGCTCTCTCTCTCTCTCTCTCTCTCTCTCTCTCTCTCTCTCTCTCTCACTTTTATGCGTTCGTTTATGCCTCACCTGTTTTATTCTTACTATTTTTCTTGGAACAACTAAGCTTGTCGTTTTCAAAATTTTTACCGTTAACCCTTGACGGACGAGTTATAAAGTCCAATACCACTGGTGCGGCAATAAGGTTTCACACTACGTTCTTATCTCAATGCGATGACTGGCGCGGGGAAAGAAGACGCGTTACAACTTTACTATTTCTATTTCTACTCATATTATTTTAACTTTTATACTTATAATTAATAATTTTATCGCTGTATCAATGTACTTTATCACAGATATCTGCATTAATTTTATCTTGATTTTATGAGATAGATTTTGTCTCTCCAGACTGGCTTCCGTCTGGTTAGAACTGCACACTCTAAAATCACTGTGTGAGTCATATGTTGGCGCATGTCAAATAAAGACCTTTCGATTAGGCTTATTCTGTATCTTTTTAAGCTGTTGTTTTTAAATAAAATGTCACTCGTATTGGCGAGGTGCGCTTACTTCAACCTAGATACTGGATCCATCAGTTTTATTAAGCTCATGTCCAAAACTAAAAAGCTTGTGGTCTGGAATAATTTGTTTACTAATTATATCAGTTTTATTAAGCTCATGTCCAAAAAGAAAAAGTTTGGGGTCTGGAATAATTTGTTTACTAACTATATCAGTTGTATTTCTTTTAAACAACATTTTGTCTACTTTTGATGAGGCGCTTATTCAACTTAGACAGGGTCATCGGTATATTCGAAGCATATCGAAATTTAAAAGACTTTGCTTTCTGTTTCAAAATTTTGCTTTGTTTTGGCGAGGCGCTAGTTATTAAATCTAGACATATGGCTCGTTGGTTATATTACGGCGCACGCCCAAGGACAAGAGACCTTACAGTCTGAGTATAATGCATATCTGGGGTTTTTTTAAAATAGAATTTTGCCTCGTTTTGGCGAGGCGAGCCAGGTTCAACCTAGACACTTGTCCGTTTATATTATGGCGCACATTTTTTAAATAATAGAAAAAAAAACGTTGCGACATGTTTCAGTCAAGAATATTGTGACGGTATTGCCTCCCCTGCTTTACAGTGGTGGTCCAACAGTGGCCAAAACTCAAGAGTATCTAATATGGGCTTCAAAGGTGTCTACCTTCGCACAAGATTACTCTTGGCACAGATGTAGATAGAAGAAACAAAACGCTTCTGTCTCCAGGGAGTCTTTACGAGATATTCAGATAAGCGAAAACAATGCTGCTTTTGCTGAGCACGTTAATTCCAGAATCTGCCGACAACTTTTGTGAAGGAATTAAGCAATGATTAATTTTAGCTCGTTTAAGCCCCCCCACCCCTGATTTACTCAGTGGAATTCTTACTATTCTGGTATAGCTCTGTTTAGAGTGTGTGTAGTAAATTGACTGAGACAAACATGCAATAACTTTAAAATCATTAAATAGAAGTTAAATTTGTAACAGTACAAATAACAAAATTTAATGATCACTTAAGTTTTAACAGTTTGAAAATAATTTGAATAGTTTAAAAGACACGATTCGTCATTATTAGATGATAGAATTCTAATGAAGGAAGTTCACTGTGGCAGCGTATATTTTTTTAATTAGCTGCCAATAGTAGTTTCTGCTCCCGCTGATGGGTTCTGGGTACACTGTTCTCGCTCGTTGCTGGACAAGGTTAAAGGAGCCGCACGTTCCTAGAACGTCAAGGAGTAACGGCCAAGCTGGTCCTGCATCTGTCTATAAGACCCTCTTATGATGGCGTCTCGCACAACGTAAGTCCACTTCTACCTTTACTTGGTTCCAGAGATAGTACTTTCTGCTGGTACCACCAATAACTGTGATAAAGAATAGAAACGAAACGCTATCCTCAGTATTGAGTTTCCCGGCACATACTTATGTGCCCCCACCCCTTGCCCCCACCCCTTCCCTCCCTCTTTTATTCTACCATCCCATTTATTTCAGAACTTACCCTCGATGAGAATTAAATTTAATCCCACGGGATAAAACTTTCTTTACATTTTAATTGAATAGCTTTAGCTTTACATTACATTTAAATGAAAAGGTTAATAATACAGATAGAATATGTTTACATTTACATTTCCAGTGATTGAAAAGTGTTCACAATATAAATTGAATATGTTTTCATTTATGTTTACACTGAGTTGAAAAGTTTGAAACTTTCATTAACTTTAAAAATGAATATTTTCGCATAGACATTTACACTGGGTTAAAGCTTGAAAACTTACATTAATTTTAAAGTGAATATGTTTATATGAACATTTACACTGCTTTGAAACTAAGTATTTATACTTAGAATGTACATCATTTCTTTCATCTTTTCCTCCCTGCTCCATAGGAACTTGGGACTACTTTTTGCTTTTAGTACTAATTAAGAAACGAGCCTCAAATGACTTGAACATCCACTAGCGATTTTCACATATTAAAATTCACATGGTAATATATATATATATATATATATATATATATATATATATATATATATATATATATATATATATATATATATATATATATATATATATATATATATATATATATATATATATATATATATATGTTAGTTCGCATGTGAGTAATATAAAATGAAAAATGACCACTTACGCCAATCATGGATCACAGACTTTTTGCTCAGATCAATAAAAGAGACTTGAATCGGCATCTTACACTCGTCTTGGGTGTCGTTATTTTAATGTTCCCTCTCTGACTTCGTGTATGGTCCTTCAGTTTCCTCAGTCCCGGTTTCTTTATTTAATATGAAAGAGATTTCCTGGGCTATGAAAGTCCGTCCAAAATTCTCCAATAAAAGGTGTCCGGTATGTTAAGAAGGAATTCTGAATTCTAGGCTTCAATCTAGCAAGGTCTGGTATCTTGGCAAGCGATCTTCACAGTGGAATAACACTGCAACGTATCAGGCTATATTCCCGGTATCCCACGCATCTGTTTGTTTTAGAGTTAAATAAAAAGCTCCAATCATGTTCAAACAGGCGGATAAAGGGTGTGGTACTTTCAAAATATTCCACGTGAAATAAGGTGCGTACAGCACAAGGTCACGTATTACCATTTATGGCCATACGATATACGATGCCTTGCGTACAGACTCGCGAACATGTGGTTAACCTCATATGACAACGTGTTCCAAAAGTAACAATTCATTACTTTATCAGAAAGTAATCTCTTATCTGTGTCTGTCCATCAGTTGTCTGCCCGTATTCCCAGCTTTGGTGATGCGCGCATCCGTCTTATCGGTGATTAGGCAGATAGCGCTGGCGATGTACGTGTTAATCTGCCACTGCCAAGCTGTGGTACAAAGGAATTTTACCAAGCTGCCTCTCGTAATATTATCTCTACCTCTCCCTGCAAATGTGAGGTATTTATCATCCACAAGGAGTGTCAGATAACAGACAAGACACAATATACTGAAAGTAGTGAAAGAATGCTTGAAAATATAAACTATCTGCTACATAGTATAGAAAGAAAGAAAGTGCGGCAATTGAAAGCACGCAATATAATCAGTACCACAAAAGCACCGATTACTGCCGGAGTGAAACAGAGATCGAGAGGGGCGCCCCATTCTATCACACATATAAATAATGCATATCATGTATTGTCAAACCTTTAAATTAAAATCCGCTTGTTACAATTAATCCTATTAACATTATATATTGTCAAATAAACAGAAACGATAAACAAAACTAACGTTTTTAAAAAACTGTGACTTAAATTATAAGTGAGTAATAAATAATTTTAAGTCGTGTTGTAAAATAATAACTGCTGGATTTATTCCTTGCAAAATTGAAAGACAGTTTTTATCATTTTGATTAGTTCCCTTGATTTCTAACATGAAGTTATTTCCCATGACTTAGGCCTTGCGCATATTTAAAAACAATGAACCTACTTATTTTTTTTTTCGTCAAAACCAAAACCATTAATAGTTTCACGGCTTTACCCAGGAGTATCTAAAGAGCAACTCTGCCAAAATTCATTAAGTAATAATAAAGTTTGCGGAATTGTATACGATACCTGCGGACTCAAGGATTTTAACAGACAGACGGACGGACGGACAGACGGACGGACGGACGGACGTACGGACGGACGGGCGGGCGGGCGGGCAGGCAGACAGACAGACAGACAGACAGACAGACCGACAGAGCGACAGGTCGACAGAGCGACAGGTCGACAGGTCGAAAGGTAGGTAGGTAGGTAGGTAGGTAGGTAGGTAGGTAGGTAGGTAGGTAGATAGATAGATAGAGAGAGAGAGAGAGATAGAGAGATAGAGAGAGAGAGAGAGATAGATAGATAGATAGATAGATAGATAGATAGATAGATAGATAGATAGATAGATAGATAGATAGATAGATAGATAGATAGATAGATAGATAGATAGATAGATAGATAGATAGATAGATAGATAGATAGATAGATAGATATAGATAGATAGATAGATGTAATTGGTGTACCAAAATTATCATATAAAATGGTAAAGTGGGATGTTACTTGCTGACTGAACATGTATATCTGTATCTAATAGGTGTAAGTGTTCTACAGATAACCATTTCTTCATACTCTCAGTCAGAATTATTCTGGAATATTGTGATGACTACGTTATATGTCTAGGGTATGTATATGATGAAGTGTAAGTCACAACAACAACAGACAGATAAACAATTTAATTTATTCCACACACACTTGACAACACTGTGACACTCACACACACGACATTTAACACTCTACATGTGCGTAAGACTATCTTAAATGAGTCACTGGTAAATTTTCAAATATACAATATGTATTAATTTCTTTCACATTAAAAAATATGTGTCCTGATTCAAATACAAAGTGAACCAGGAATCACAATCAATTTTAATTACAAGTATATGTACAGACTTTATCAATATGAATATTGTAGTGACATATATTATTAATATTATCCTATGTGTGTCAGTTGTGTAGTAGTAATATGAGGTAATACTGGTTTTGTTTGTTCAAGCTATGTTGTTATTTGTCATCATGACTTCAAGTGTTTGTTTATCTTGGAAATAGTATGGGGAAAAGTTCACAGTTCCTATCAATTTAAACACTGTATTGAACCCTCTGTAATTTATTATATGAAATGTCAAGTTATTTTGATCCTATGTGGCAGTTGTGTAGTAAGTAACTAATGAGGTAATACTGGGGGGGTTACATAATGTTGAGCGAAATCTCTGGCCACAGATAGCAATTTATCTTCCGTGATGGCGGCAGGAAAAGACTCCTCTGCTCGATGATGCGGCAGGAAATCTCCCTGTGTTCTGGAGACACCTCACTGGTCACTATCTGGACCCAGGAGTATGCTGTCAGCCTCTAGGATTCAGCAAAGCTCAGACCAGGTGTGCTGCTCAAATAACTTTAGGACCACGGTCCCACAATTCATGGAAATAATACACAGTTACGTTGACTGGCAATGAATATAGCACAATTTCGATCTGCCGATTGTCCCAGGCTTTTATTTAGAAAAAATATGCAACTGGCGCTCAAACGCACTGGTTCTTTAGTAAGTTTATTTGAAAATGTGGTGCTAGACCTGACGCCTCTTGATTGACTATATTGGCGGGTCTAACCAATCGAGCCATGTTTACACAAGCGTTTGAAAAAATTACCCTACTACTGTTTCCCCTAGCAACAAAGAAGTAGTATTTATAGTCCGACTAATCGTGTTTAGCCTTACATTTACTTTCCGCCAATCAAATAGGAGGTAACATGTCAGCCTATTTCCCGTACAATGGTGGTTGTAAAATCTGCCACTGAGCGATTCTGATTTTGGTGTTGTCTGACATCCCCCACTATTTTCTTTTGGCTATAATTTGTTAATTTCCTAGACTATTTGCATAACACTTAACATATTCTTTGTCAGCAAGTCCTAAGGAACCCAAAATATACAAATTTTAAATGGGGCTAAGGGGCTGCGTTCAAAATATGTATTTTCCAGGATAGTCGTGTAGTTTTTTTTTTATTTTTTTTATGTTTAGAACCGCCACCTGTCACTTCTGCTGTGGTGTCTGGGTAATGTCATGATTTTCAAACGTAAAAAACAGTTAGAATGTCATGTTTCCTAATAAGCGTTTTGTAAGGTTTTTAAAAAACTAACTCGTATGGGTAGTGTTTTTTTTATCACTGTCGATTTGAAAAAAAGTAGTTAGTGCTTGTGGCCTTACACGCGTGTTAGGGGTGGTAGTAATTGTGTATCGCGAGACTGTGGGGGTAGTATTGCCTGCGTTCCGGCTTTCATTTTTGCCCCTCCCTTTTCCCTTCTATCCTTTAGTCCATCTGTCTTTCGTTTATGGTAACTTAGTGTATAAAATGACATGAATGGAATTTTAATTTAGGTCAGCTTGCGATCAGCTTGGTCTCAAGGTTTTTCTTAAGAATAGGCAGTTAGTACACGCTTTTATCGTTGAAGAAGCGGGTATTGAAGCAGTGGCTTTTACTATCAACGTGAAAGCGTTACAATTTGCAGACGAAGCAGAAAACAAGGGGGATTTCGAGTACAGTCATTGTGACAGCACTGTTATTTTACCATTGCTCTTCTCTTTATTAATTTTATTTGTTAGGCTTTACATTTACCTTTTAATTTATATATGTGGATTAGAATATTTCACGACACCTCCCCTCTTAAAACAGACATTATTTGTCAGTCCTTTATTCTATATACACATAGATAAATGTAAGTCAACTTTTCTTTACTCTGCTGTTGTGCTATCATGGTTTTATGTAGTTGGGTCCTTTTCAGAGTAGACACTAGACTCATGAAATCTGCCTCAGACTCTCTACAACCAATAATATATTTTTCGGTTATGTTACTGAACAGCCGCAAGTGTGACTGCTTGTCTTAATGCTGCTTCAACCCGTATTCACCATTTCTCTTCTCTGAGTCTGCGCAATGACATGTCCAGAGAACATTAGATTTCCTCAAAATGTACGTTATGAGGAGATAACATATACCTGGTGATAGCAGAGTTTTCGTAGTGGATCCCATAATCTTCTTATTAGCCTGTATGAAACATTCGGAATATCCTCAATCAAAGAGGCAACTCAGGGATTCATTACGTTCCTCCGAATTGTTTACATCCAACAATTTTGTCTGATCTCAGGTTTTACTGGAATCTGATAGTAGCCTTTACTCAGATCCACCCTTGAGAAATATTTAGCTTTATTTAGTCTGGCAAACAGCTGATTTGTATCCGGCAATGGATCCACCTGTCCTTCTGTAATAGCATTCAGTCTCCTGTAATCTATACAGAGTCTATGTTCTCCAGACGGCTTCCTTAAGAGTACAACACCGGAACTATACGAAGATTCACTGTGTGAAATAATTCCTTCCTTCAACAAATAGTCTATCTCTTCCTTCAAAGCTTTCTCCTTAGCAAAAGGAATCGAATATGGTTTCATACAGACAGGTGTGGGGTCTATCAGTTTCATATCATATTCCAATAGGTTTGTATGCCCTGGTCGGTCTGTTAACACCTCTGCATGATTATCTAGAACCTGTTGCACTCTCTCTTTCTGATTTTTCGTTAAATGTGTACTGATTTTCACCTGTGCCGCTGTCTCACAGGGGTGTAATGGATATTCAAATGATGAAAGTGGTTCCTTTTTCATCTCCATGGCAATGGACAAGGTCAACAAGTGTGTCTCTTCCTGATGTTCTCTTTCCAAATATTTCTTCAGGAGATTCACATGATAGATTTTTTTCTTTCCCCTTCTTATCTATCTTATAATTTGTTCTAGACACCTTCTCTAGAACTGTATATGGACCTTGCCATCCAATTTGTAACTTATTCTGACTACCGGGCAGAAGAAGCAGTACCTTTCTCTCCACAGCCAAATCTCTGTCTTTAGCCTTCCTGTTATAATAGGCAGCATGTTTTCTTCCTGGCTTGTTTCAAATTTTCATTGGCAAGTTTCCAGCCAGTTTTTAAACGAGTGGTCAGCTCATTCACATATTGGTATGAGGATGTAATGTTTTCCTCTGCCTTTTCATCAGTCCACGTTCTTAACAAAGCTACATATGGACCTTTAATTTGTGGACCTATTTGTCCATGCACCGGTATGGTCTCTTCCACTCGAAGCTCTATAGTGATGATTTTTCTTCCCAGAATTATCATTCACAAAACGACCGCTACCAATTTTTCTTTTGGGGCTTTCTCCCCACTTAAAATTCTTGATGAGAGATTTCCTCTCTACATCTTCTTCCTCCAGTTTGTTTAAGTCCGATTGAGGGATTTTCGGCTTATCCTAGGGTAAGATATCTTTTTGCACTCTCCGCATAGTGGCCATTGTAAAACAGTTAAGTGAAGCTTGTCCGTGAAAAGGGGCTTCCCATTCCCTTTGGTCCACTTTATCAAATTTATTTTCTTTTTATTATCAGGCCTAATTTTGCCCCGTGGCGTGTCCAGGTCCTGATCCATGTTCCCACTTGTGGGTGTTCCCTCATGTGCTATGCTACACCTTTCTACAAAATTCTCAATGTCCCATCTTGCTTGGGCCAATAATAATTGTGAGCCACCTTTTGGATGATGGTACCTATCTTTTCATGGTCCCCATCTGGTTTCACATGTAGGCTCCTTATTAATTCTGCCCTATATCTTTTAGGAAGTACCAGCTGTCCCTGACCTTTGGATCTAGCTCCAGTCTTCCTATACATCAACTTGTTTTTCATGTAAAAATCTCCCTTGCCTGGAGTAGTATGACAAGTTGACAATTTCCTGAAACAAGGCTTGAGGGTCTTATCCCCAGCCTGTGCCTTCCTCATCTCTTCTGGAGTGGTATCCAACATAATATCCTCCTCCTGTCTTGAGGTCGACCTGACCTGAAGGGTGGCCATATACACAGGTTTCCTTCTGCAACGGTCAGTGTCATGATTGTTCATCTTACAATTTTTACACCACCTTTTTCCTTGGTTGAAAGATTTTCTTTCATCATATTTCCTTTCATCGAATTGTGGGGTTTTATTTTTATTGTCATACCGTGGCCTATCAAATTGGTGCTTACCTTTGTTTTGATCTCTAGGATCAAATTTATTAAAGTTCTGTGGTGCCCTAAAATTATCCACCTGTTTCTTTTTATTACCTGTTACCTCTGCTTGAGCCGCTTGATACCTTTCAGCAACATTTAGCAACTCACCCAGCCTCTCTGCACCTTGTTCCATGAGAAACTTTCTCAGGTCTGGAGCCATGGACTCTCTTAGTTGTTCTATAAGGACCATTTCCTTAAGATCTTGGGTTTTCCCCAGAGAAGTCCATTTCTCCAAGTATGTCTCTAACCGTGCAGAGAACTGGTGATAGGTTTCACCTGACAGTAGTTTAGCATTCCTAAATTTCTTCCTATAAAATTCTGCGTTCTTTTCATATCTTAACAAAAGAGCCTGCTTTAGCATGTCATAATTTTCCTGATCACCTCTGCTCATTTTAGCAAAAACTTCATAAGCTGCCCCACGAAGACCTTGAGATAACTTTAAGCTCCACCTTTCTCTCTCTAACCCATATGTGGTAGCTAATAGTTCGTATCTATTTAGATAGCTCTCAATATCATCGTCTTTCTCAACGAAATGATCTAAATGAAAATTCATAGCTGAGGTTGAGGCTCCCTGGCTAGCAGTGGCATCAGAGGCAAAGGGACTGGCACCACTTTCAGGAGCATGGCCTTGAAACTCAAACTCCCTTAGTCGTAACTCATGTTCCCTTTGTAATCTCTTCTCCTCCTTTTCTGCTTCCCTCTTAGCAGTTAATCTCTTGTCTTCCCTTTCTGCAGCTAATTTCTTCTCTTCTCTTTCTGCAGCTAATTTCTTCTCAGCTAATTATCTTCTCTTTCTGCAGGCTCCAATCTTCTTTAGGCCTCTTTGTCAGCCTCAATCTGCAACCTCTTAGCCTCAGCCTCAATCTGCAACCTCTTAATTTCTTTTTCAGCCTCTAACTTTCTTTCGGCCTCTTTTTCTAATCTTCTTTCTTCCTGTTCAATATATTTGTCACATTCAGCAGTGACATAAGCAATCATAATTTGCCCGTCCATTCCTAACTCTTTCGCAGTCTGTACAGCAGCAGATCGAAATTTTGAAATTTTGCCAAGTCGGCCATTGTCTAACATGCAATTGTAAACAATTCAATCTTTCAATAATTATCTAAGGACACTACAGGCACTGAGAGCTCAACCTTATTTATTTCCACCCCAGGATACCTTTTAATTCTTATTATTCCCAATATCTATAACAGGAAAAAGTTCAATATCCCTGGAGCGAGACCCCAATATATGTGGTAAAGTGGGATGTTATAAATATTTATAGGGGACTTAGTGTACTGACTGAGATCAGCTGTGAAGGTATCTGTATCTAATAGGTGTAGTGTTTTACAGATAACCTTACTTGCTACCACATGATGCCTCAGTCAGAATTATTCTGGAATATTGTGATGACTACGTTAAATGTCTAGGGTATGTATATGATGAAGTGTAAGTCACAACAACAACAGACAGATAAACAATTTAATTTATTCCACCACACTTGACAACACTGTGACACTCACACACATTTAACACTCTATAAGACTATCTTAAATGAGGCACTGGTAAGTTTCAAATATAAATATGTATTACTTACTTTCACTAATATATGTGTCCTGATTCAAATACAAAGTGAACCAGGAATCACAATCAATTGTAATTACAATTTATATGTACAGAATGTATCAATATGAACCTTGTAGTGACATATTTTATTAATATTATCCTATGTGTGTCAGTTGTGTAGTAGTAATATGAGGTAATACTGGTTTTGTTTTTTCAAGCTATGTTGTTATTTGTCATCATTGACTTCAAGTGTTTGTTTATCTTGGAAATAGTATGGGGAAAAGTTCACAGTTCCTATCAATTTAAACACTGTATTTTCCCTCTGTTTTATTATAAAGTCAGATTTTGGGGGGGGGCTTAATTTTGAGCTCCTCTGGTCACAGACGCTTATCTTCCGTGATGGCGGCAGGAAAAGACTCCTCTGCTCGATAGCCTCCCTGTGTTCTGGAGACACCTCACTGGTCACTATCTGGGGACCCATAGGGAGTATGCTGTCAGCCCCTCTAGGTTCAAGCAAAGCTCTCAGACCAGGTGCTGCTCAATAACTTTAGGGACCCACGGTCCCACAATTCATGGAATAATACACAGTTACGTTGACTGGCAATGAATATAGCACAATTTCGATCTGCCGATGTCCCAGGCTTTTATTTAGAAAAATATGCACTGGCGCTCAACGCACTGGTTCTTTAGTAAGTTTATTTGAAAATGTGGTGCTGACCTGACGCCTCTGATTGACTATATTGGCGGGTCTAACCAATCGAGCCATGTTTACACAAGCGTTTGAAAAAAAGTACCCTACTACTGTTTCCCCTAGCAACAAAGAAGTAGTATTTATAGCCCGACTAATCGTGTTTAGCCTTACATTTACTTCTATCCAATCAAATAGGAGGTAACATGTCAGCCTATTTCCCGTACAATGGTGGTGTGAAAATCTGCCACTGAGCGATTCTGATTTTGGTGTTGTCTGACATCCCTCACTATTTCTTTTGGCTATAATTTGTTAATTCATAGACTATTTGCGTAACACTTAACATATTATTTGTCAGCAAGTCCTAAGGAACCCAAATATACAAATTTAATGGGGCTAAGGGGCTGCGTTCAAAATATGTATTTTCCAGGATAGTCGTGTAGTTTTTTTTTTATTTTTTATGTTTAGAACCGCCACCTGTCCTGCTGTACTGTCAGACTAATGTCAGGATTTTAGACATAAAACAGTAGAATGTCATGTTTCCTAATAAGCGTTTTGTAAGTTTTTAAAACCTAACTCGTATGGGTAGTGTTTTTTATCACTGTCGATTTGAAAAAAAGTTAGTGCTTGTGGCCTTACACGCGTGTTAGGGGTGGCATTAATTGTGTATCGCGAGACTGTGGTAGTATTGCCTGCGTTCCGGCTTTCAGCCCCTCCCTTTCCTTCTATCCTTAGTCCATCTGTCTTTCGTTTATGGTAACTTAGTGTATAAAATGACATGAATGGAATATTAATTATAGGTCAGCTTGCGTATCTCAAGGTTTTTCTTAGAAAGGCAGTACACGTTTTATCGTAGAAAGCGGGTATTGAAGCAGTAAGCTTTTACTATCAACGTGAAACGTTACAATTTGCAGACGAAGGAGAAAACAAGGGGGATTTCGAGTACAGTCATTGTGACAGCACTGTTCTTTACCATTCTTCTTTCCTTTTATTAAATTTATTTGTTAGGCTTTACATTTACTTTTTAATTTATATATGTGGATTAGAATATTTCACGACAAAAAACATAGTTAAATAATTGCACAAGTTAACAAGCCAATACACCAACAAAGGTAAGTCAAGCTGTTTAGTAATCTTATTCTACTTGCTGCAGTCAGATCCACAACAACAACAAAAACATCCTGTGTGAGCTGGCAGTCAGATCGACAACAACAACAAAAACATCCTGTGTGAGCTGGCAGTCAGATCGACAACAACAACAAAAACATCATGTGTGAGCTGGGCAATGACATTTTCGCGCGTAGTTACAAGAGAATCATATTATTTTTGTTCTACAAGAGCAGTCATGACCGCAGCACTCAACATTAATGTATTCAAGTTCAAGAATAGTAGTTTAGTAGTACTCTCAAAGAGCGGTAATTTCCGGAGCAATCGACATTAATGTATTGAAGACTAGTATTTTAGTAATATTTCTAAACGGTTCCAAAAGGTTGTTATTGCCGGGAGTTGTAGTGAGGATAAGCTCTCACTGCAGATAAAATACTTCAATGGCACGCGCATCAAACAGCCTCTGACAACCAAGTCCAGCTCCCGGCCTTCACGTGTGGCTCAATTTGAGCCCGGCGGAACTGTTTCCACTGACGGGAGAAGGGGCAAAGGCGAGCGACTGGCGCCTTAAAACCAGCAGCTTCGGGCAGATAGGGCTCGTGATCCTTGGTTGGTAGCTTATCTAAGAGAAGGAACTCTGAATTCAAACCACCGCTGCCTTGCGGGAATATCCATTTATGGAATTGGCTTCGGGAGTAAACCCTGAGGATAAATCCGGAGTCGGAGTCCCTAAGGCAGTCTAATGTCGATTCGACATTATTCTGGCAACTCCTGCGACATGGCTGGTACCAAACTGTATCGGCTACTGCCGTTCCTTTGGATCTACCGGCTGTGTGGAGAGGGGGAACATGCTGCATGGGCAACAGCTTGATCTCCATATAACTGTGCCCAAGCTCGCGCCCTGGAGAGGACACTCCAGCTTCACCCTATAGGTGTCGGCAAAAACACGGGACGTAGTAGTTACCGGTTATAAGCATTTTGCCCAATTGGCGTAGGGCATGGCGCCAGGGGCTACTTCCGACAGTGGGAGAGGTTCTAGGATCTCACTGGACAGCTACCGCCCGCTTCAAGCTGGGCAGCCCCCAGTCAATAAGGTGTTGTCCCGCCACTGTCTGCTTTCCCCATTGGGTGCATGGGGATTAGGGTCAAACCCGAACTGTGGACAGAAAATTTTGCACCAAGCAATTATCGAAAAAATAGAAATAAGCAAACTCTCAGATTGGGATGCTGGAACGTCCGGACTATGTTGACCGGACTATCCGAAAACCTACAGGATGTCAACGATGTAAGGAAGACAGCCATAATTAATGATGAGCTTAAACGACTTCAGGTGGATATAGCTGCACTTCAGGAAACGCGCCTGGCGGGCTCTGGAACGGTGAGCGAGAAGGACTACACATTTTATTGGCAAGGGAAAGATCTTAATAAAGCTAGAGAACACGGAGTAGGTTTTGCGGTCAAAAAAAATCGCTAACTAAAATGGTTGAACCAGGCGAGAATGGATCAGAACGCCTGTTAACGCTCCGCCTGCAAACTAGCACAGGTCCCATCACCCTTGTCAGTGTGTATGCTCCTACTCTGTACTCTGCCTCAGAAGCTAAAGATGAGTTCTACGAGAATCTAACAGCAATTATCAAAAGCATACCTAGGCAAGAACAGCTTGTTCTCCTTGGTGACTTTAACGCTAGAGTGGGTGCCGATAATGTTTCATGGCCTTCATGTCTGGGCAGGTTTGGTATTGGCAAGATGAATGAAAATGGACAACGGCTCTTAGAGTTGTGCGTCCACCATGACCTCTGCGTGACCAACACCTACTTTCAGACAAAACCCCAGCATAAGGTGTCATGGAGACACCCACGATCCAAGCACTGGCACCAACTTGACCTGATTCTCGTCAGAAGGCCACTACTCAGGTCTGTGCTCTCCACGCGCTCGTACCATAGTGCAGACTGTGATACAGATCACTCCTTGGTTTGCTGCAAAATCAGAGCACAACCAAGAAAACTCTATCGTGTCAGACATGAAGGGAAACCACGCATTGATACCAGCAAGATGTCAGACCCTTTCATGATCGCTCAATTCACTGCGACCTTCGAGAAAGTGCTCAGTAGCCCTCAGCATGGTGATACTATTACAGAGAACTGGGAGCATCTACGGAACACCATTCAAAGTACTGCACTTGCCACCTTTGGTAAGAAAACAGCAAAGTCAAATGACTGGTTTGATGCTTCATCAGATGTGATGGCACCTGTCATTGAAGCTAAGCGCAGTGCTATGAATGAATACAAACGTTCACCGAGTGCCAGAACCCTACAGATCCTGAGGGCTACGAGAAGCAAAGTTCAACAAACTGCTCGACGCTGTGCAAATGACTACTGGCTCCAGCTCAGTGAGAGCATCCAGATCGCAGCGCAAACAGGCAACATTAGACAAATGTATGACGGTATAAAGAAAGCACTTGGCCCCCATAAAAGTAAGACGGCACCGCTAAAAACCATCAGCGGAGAGAAGCTAACCGATAAGGGTAAGCAGATGGAGAGGTGGGTCGAGCACTACTCTGAGCTTTACGCTAGAGACAATACCGTTACGCCTGCAGCCCTTGATGGTGTCAACAGTCTGCCAACTATGGAGGAGCTGGATGCCGAACAAACATAAGAGGAACTCAGTAAGGCCATTGATAGCATGGCCTCTGGCAAAAGCACCAGGCAGTGATGGGATTCCTCCTGATTTAATCAAATGCTGTAAGAGCACGCTATTACATCCCCTGCATAGGATGCTGTGCCAGTGCTGGGAAGAGACAACTATTCCTCAAGACATGCGAGATGCCAAGATTGTAACACTGTATAAAAATAAAGGAGACAGAAGTGATTGCAATAACTACAGAGGCATCTCTCTCTTCTTAGTATTGTTGGTAAGGTTTTTGCCAAAGTCATCTTAATGCGACTACACAAGTTAGCTGAGCGCATATATCCAGAGTCACAGTGTGGATTCCGAGCTGGCAGATCAACAACAGACATGATCTTCTCTCTCCGCCAGCTTCAGGAAAAATCAAGAGAGCAGAAAAGACCATTATATATCGCCTTTATAGACCTCACAAAAGCATTCGACCTGGTTAGTAGGGATGGACTCTTTAAAATCCTCCTGAAAAATAGGCTGCCCTTCTAAAATGCTGGAAATGATAAAGTCATTCCATGACGGCATGAAGGGAACAGTCCAATATGCTGGAAGCACGTCACAGCCCTTTGATATACGAAGTGGCGTTTAACAAGGCTGTGTTCTGGCTCCGACCCTCTTCGGAATCTTCTTTGCCTTACTCTTGAAACATGCATTCAGAGATGCAACTGAAGTAATATGCCTTCACACTAGGTCAGATGGCCGTCTGTTTAATCTTTCAAGGCTGAAGGCAAAAACAAAAATCAGAAGGGTCACTATAAGAGACTTGTTGTTCGCTGATGATGCTGCAGTCGTCACTCAAAGCCAACAGGAGCTTCAGAGCTTGATGAATCGCTTCACTAAAGCATGCAAGGACTTTGGCCTCACAATAAGTCTAAAGAAAACGAATGTGCTGAGTCAGGATGTGGGTGCTGCACCAGTTATCACTATCGATAACTATGAATTGGCAGTGGTGCACCACTTCACATACGTAGGGTCTAGCATCAATGACAAACTCTCACTGGATACAGAAATCGACAGCCGCATTGGCAAAAGCTGCAGCTACCTTTGCCCGCCTCACATCGCGTGTTTGGGGAAACTCTAAACTCACAATGAAGACCAAAGCTGCGGTATATAATGCCTGCGTCACCAGCACACTCCTTTATGGCAGCGAGACCTGGACGACCTATGCTAAGCAAGAAAGAAGGCTCAATACCTTCCATTTGCGGTGTCTACGCCGCATCCTCCTCGGCATCTCGTGGAAAGAGATAAAGTGACAAATGTCGAGGTGTTGTCACGTGCTGGCCTTCAAAGTATTGTAATACGCTTCTTAGACAGCGCAGACTTCGCTGGCTTGGCCATGTTCGCCGCATGGAAGATGGTCGCATCCCAAAAGATATCTTCTACGGACAATTAGCAGATGGCAAGAGAACAGTTGGGCGACCACAGCTGAGGTTCAAAGATGTGTGCAAGAGAGATATGAGGGCACTGGACATGGATCCAGCATACATGGGAGGATGAAGCTTGCCGATCGCACTAAGTGGCGATGCTATTTACGGCGCCACCTCAGATTGGGCGAAGAGAGGCTCACACAAGAAGCAGAGGTGAGGAGAAAACGTCGAAAGGAGCACCAGGAAAATAAGCAGCTGAGGGCTGTCACCTCAGGGGCGCATTCCCATAGTCAGTTATGACTGAAGGGGCTATTATTATTTCTAAACGAGTAGTGACATACCCCATTAAACACCATCAGAGCGTCGGTTGTAATACGGTGATTCATTAAAACACTCGTCAGCTTCAGGTTGCTGACATGTCTCTGGAGTTTCTCTGGACTGGTGGCGGTGGCGGGCAATCTTTGTTTCTCCTTTCTGGGGCTCTACTGCAGTAGACGTTGACCACTCATGTTATCAGTCCCACAAGTACATTTATTGGTATGGTATATCCTATCGTTGGCTTATTAAATATATTGTTTCTGAGTAAGTTGTATTGAGTGTCGAATCTGAAGATTATTACTTGTTTTTTTTTTCTTTCTATATAGCTGGTGATAGACGTTGCGTTGTTGGTGGCCCTGAGGTCACTAAAGCAGTATTTCAAAAAAAAAAAAAGAGATAATACATTAGATCAAACTTTGATGTGGGCATGAATATACAAATTCTTCAAGAGATCTAGAACGAATCGCTGAGGCAACAAATCCCCCAACTAACCTTCCAATGAACGGCTTTGTTACATGTTCCTAATTTCCGTTAGCATTCAAAAATGAAAATTTGTTTTGATGCTTGAACGAAATCATGGATCAAGAACCATACAGATATTACCAGACATCTTCTATTGATATGGCGATGTTTACATTCAATACCTTCCATCTACGGTATCTGCGCCAATCATCGGGGTATGTCGTGGAGGAACTAAGCGACAAATGTCGAGGTGTTGTCACGTGCTGGCCTTCAAATCATGTATACACTGCTTGGACAGCGCAGACTACGCTGGCTTGTCCATGTCTGCTGCATGGAAGATGGTCGTATCCCGAAAGATATCATCTATGGACAACTGGCAGATGGCAAAAGAACAGTTGGGCGACCGCAGCTGAGGTTCAAAGATGTGTGCTAGAGAGTCATGAGGACACGTGACATAGATTCAACAACCTGGGAGGATGAAGCTGCCGATCGCACCAAGTGGCGATGCTCTCTACGGCGATACCTCAGATTTGGTTAAAAAGAAGTTCTCACGGGTTAGCTGAGAGACGAGAACACGTCGAAAGGAACACCAGGAAAGTAAGCAGCTGAGGTCTGTCACCTCAGGGGCGCATTCCCATTGGCAGTGGTGACTAAACGGGTTATTATTATTATTATTATTATTATTATTATTATTACATTCAGACTTCCATTACAATTTACAGGGAAATATTGTTGTTAAATGTTCTTTGGGTGGATAAATTTTTAAAAATGTATTTCTTCTTACTAGGACAAAAGATAAAGAAAACTGTCTACGTTGCTCCCGCAAGGACTTCGTCAGGAAAGGAAATAAAGCGATTGTTAAAGAAGAAACATGAGAAAATAAATAAGTTTGTAACACAGAAGTTCTTAAAGTTTGTAACACAGAAGTTCTTAAAGTTTGTAACACATAAGTTCTTAAAGTTTGTAACACATAAGTTCTTAAAGTTTGTAACACATAAGTTCTTAAAGTTTGTAACACATAAGTTCTTAAAGTTTGTAACACAGAAGTTCTTAAAGTTTGTAACACATAAGTTCTTAAAGTTTGTAACACATAAGTTCTTAAAGTTTGTAACACAGAAGTTCTTAAAGTTTGTAACACAGAAGTTCTTAAAGTTTGTAACACATAAGTTCTTAAAGTTTGCAACACACAAGTTCTTAAAGTTTGTAACACACAAGTTCTTAAAGTTTGTAACACAGAAGTTCTTAAATTTTGTAACACAGAAGTTCTTCTAACAATTCTTATTTATTTTCTAATTTTTCATTTTTAGTGCTCGCTTTCTGTTCTTTCCCTGACCATGGCCTTATGGTAGCAACAAAGGCCATTTTATTTGCCTTTTGTCCAAGTAAGGCAAATTAACTTTTTTAAGTTTTTTTTTTATTCATCCAATTGCCGCTTAAAGCACTACAATTAATGGATGACAACTCGTTTTGTGAAAAGACCTTATGGCTAAAGAGAAAACGATTACCAGCACAATTGGTCCCTTATGTGGCGAATTTTCTAGGACAAGAAAGCGGGGAAGATCACTTTTAGATACAAAACTTAACTTGTTGGACATGGCTAACGCTAGTCATACATAATTTACTGTTATGCGAGTAACCAAGGATAGTTATACACAATTTTAACTCAGTGCAAGTAACTAAGGCTAGTTATACACAATTTTATAAATTAAAAAATAATATGGTATGAAATCAGTTTTACAAGTAAACGGTACACATGAGACAAGGGACGTTTCGGGTTTTACCCTTCGTCAGCCACAGTTACGAACAGGTGACAAGGACAAGAACTACATATAGGTACTACAAAGGTCTATGATGATGAAGAAAACGTCAAATGAGCGATACAAGCTGATGAAACCACGGTGATGGGCGAAACGATAACAGTAATAATGCAAGAAAATCGTGAAACCAGAAAGACATGTCGAAACAAGAAAGTAAATAATCGACGAAACGAAGACAGAAATGAACAACAATATTAAAATGCGTAAAAAATCACTTAGCTGGATCGAGGAAAAGAACATTCAAAATGGCTGAAAAACTAAGGCGTCATGCGGAAGTGACGTAGGAGCTAGTGACGGCTAAGAACAGATAATTTAGGAAACGAAACGAACCAAAGCAAAAACAAAGATAGATAGGAAAATAACGACAGAAGCCACCAGAATTATGCAAAATGATGCTGGACATTCATCCCAGCAGGAGGTAAAACGCCCATTTGAAAAATGAGACGATTCTCCAACGAAAAGCGAGTTCGGTCGTCGACGATACATGAACGGAGGGCAGTGACATGAATGTCAGAGTTACCTGAATGGTCAGGGCTGTTGAAGTGAAGGGCCACCGGTAAATGTTTGCCATGATGGATGTCATTCAAGTGCTCCCGAAACCTGTCTGCCAAACGTCTGCCAGTTTCACCAATATAGGTCATGCCACACCTCTTGCAGATGACAGCATAAATTAGGTTTCTGGATTCGCACGTGAAAGACTCCCCAATGGCAAATTTACCGTTCGGAAAGGAGACTGACTGCGTTTTGAGTACAAAAGGACAGGTCTTACATATGCGGCGTTGGCACAGTTTAGTACCAAAGTGAGAAGGACTAGTTTGTCTCAAGCGACTAAGCACAAGAATATCCCTAAAATTCTTATCCTTACGATATGCCAACAAAGGGGTATCACGAAACAACTCTCTGGTATCAGGATCGGAGTGGAGAATAGGCAGATGACAGAACAGAATTTTTTTTCACCGCCAAACAGTGCGGGTGGAAAGTTAAGACAAGTTTGAGTCTGTCAGATGTAGTAGTAGGTTTAGCAGTAAGTGCAACCTGACGAGTGACGGGACTAATGCGATTAAGGGCATCAGATAAGACTCTTTCAGGATAGTGACGTCGGCGAAAAAACTCGAGCATTTCTTGAGCTCGTTCACGGAAATCATCTTCATCGTGACATATCCGACGTAAGCGTAGAAGTTGAGAGTAGGGAATGGAATTTTTACAGCTGGGAGGGTGAGAAGAGGTGTAAAGAAGCAAACCATGAGCATCAGTAGGTTTATAAAAGACAGAGGTAATAAGGCCAGTAGGAGTAATATTGACAGTAAGGTCAAGGAAGTTAACTGAAGTGGTAGAAATCTGAGAAGTGAATTTGATTGCAGGATGGAAATTGCCAACATAGTCAATGAATCTACGGAGGTTGACTTCAGACATGTCTGTGACACCAATACCATCGTCGATATAGCGACGGTAAAACTCAGGTAATGGTCCATCGTAACTTTGAAGCACCAAATATTCAAAGTGACCCATGAAGAGGCAGGCATAACTCGGGCCCATTTTGGTGCCCATAGCAACGCCACTAATTTGATTAAAGAACTGGCCATTGAATTCAAAAGAGTTGAGAGTGAGGACCAATTCTGCAAGGCGAAGAAGAGAGCCGGTGCTAAAAGTAAGGTCAGTGCGTCTGTCGAGAAAAAATTGTAGTGCTTTAAGGCCATCAGAGTGTGGAATGGAAGTATAAAGCGAACAAACATCCAGAAGGAAAAGACGGTAAGTGTGGTCAGGTGTGAATTGGATGGAATCAAATGTAGTGATAGCATGGGTGGTGTCCTTAAGATAGGAAGGTAGAATGGCCACTAATGGTTGCAAAATACTATCCAGGAAATCAGAGATACGTTCAGTGGGACAAGAGCAGGCTGAAACAATATGTCGACCCGGATTGTAAATTTTATGAACCTTAGGAAGCATGTAGAAGGAAGGTTTACCTAGACTACTATCAAGAATATGGAGAGACATGGCACTAGAAGGAAGGAGGTTATCTTGGATGAGATCACGAATAGTAGCATGAACAGTAAGATTATGGCGGACTGTGGCATCCCCAGAACTGGGTGAGTAAAAGGCGGAGTTGCCGAGCTGTGAGACTCCTTCTTGAATGTACAAGTCCTTTCGCCAAACTACCACTGCACCACCTTTATCGGCAGGTTTGATGATAATGTCATCCCGCTTTTTAAGGGATGACAAGGACCGCCACTCAGAAGTAGTCAGGTTAGATCGACGTAGACGGGGTAGAGAAAGTTGATTAATGTCATACACAATTTTAACTCAGTGCGAGTAACTACGACTACGCTGACCTCAATAATGTACAGTCAAATAAATGTCAGACACCAGTTTGAGAAACGCTAGATCACATATCAGACACCAGTTTGAGAAACGCTAGATCAAATATCAGACACCAGTTTGAGAAACGCTAGACTGTAGAATGCACAGTGAAATGTCCGATACCAGTTTAAGGAACACTTACTTAAAGAATGTACAGTAACATGTCATACACCAGTTTGAGAACCACTGATCTCACGTACAGTCCGATGTCAGACACGCATTTGAGAAACGCTGACCTCTAGAATGTACAGTCACATGTCAGACACCAGTGTGAGAGGTGTTGACCTCAAGAATGTACTGTCAAATCTCAGAGTGTGAGAGGTTTTGACCTCAAGAATGTACAGTCAAATGTCAGAGTGGGAGAGGTGCTGACCTCAAGAATATACAGTCAAATTTCAGACACCTGTTTGAGAAACGGTGTCTGGCCTCAAGAATGTACAGTGAAATGTCGCACTCCACTTTCAGAAACACTGATCTCAACAATATACCGACAAATGTCAGACACCTGTTTGAGAAACGCTGACCTCAAGTATGTAGGGTCAAACATCAGTCAGAAACCAGTTTCATAAACTCTGGCTTCAAGAATGTACAGACACATGTGAGGCACCAATTTGATAAACTCTGGCTTCAAGAATGTGCAGACAAATGACAGTCAGACACCAGTTTGAGAGACACCAACCTCAAGAACGTACAGACAAATGACAGTCAGAATCAGTTTGCTATTATCTTGATTTTACTGTGCCGGTACGTCTGTATTCCATTCACAAATGTTAATTTTTCTTTTAATTTTAAATTCCTATTTTCATGAGGCTAACAAAATAAATTTTTTACTTTTTTTTTTTTCAATTCGTTCATCACATGCACGAGCTAATTATCTCTCGTATGGCGGGTGAGTGGACGTTCTTTGTTCCGGCAATAATAGCCAGCTTTTTAAACAGAAGTAGGATATTGTCACGTGGGTTTTGATCATTAAATTACCTACATCTTCTTCCTATTCTCTCACCCGCATCCTTTTATTTTATTATTTTTCCGTACTTGGTTTTCCTGTACTTTTCGCATCATTCGTTGCGAAAAATATATTTCTTTCCCATCATCGTTTTTCTTTCTCATACTGACTAGTAACCTTATTGCATCAGATGTCAGTCGCGCAGATAGCTGTGAATATACGGTTCTCGCCAGACATACGTCTGCAGTTTCCCCGGTCAGAGCGCGGCCCGACCAGATTCCTGGGCCTGGGGTGTGAGAAATTCGTTTCGCTGGACATAGAGCAGACTTTTGGTCTACCATTTTTCACCTGTCACTAGCTTAAGGTGTCAAACCCGGCATCTGTACGACGCAGTTGTAGACGGTTGTCTGAGATTTGCAACTGTCACGCGCATTTCTCGGTCACTGGTGGCAGTTACGTCACGCGTTAAGCTGACGTAAATGTTGGGAGTAGGGGAGATAATTTCGCTTGGCGAAATAAGTTGGGGCCCTTTGTCTGATTTTAAGATATTGGCCCGAGTTTGAAACTTTAATTTCATTCTCGCTCCTATATTCGCAGTAGACAGGTTATTCGAAACAGAATAGCTGTTAGCGAAGTTTCTCAGTTTGTTTCGGCAATTTGTCGAACTTCTAGACTTCCTTAAATATTCAGCATATAATTCTTAAGTTGTGCGACTACCTGTAGTTCTGTGTGAGGTAATATATATTATATCTAGTATTTTGTGAAATGATAAAGTGTTAAGTCGCTTATTTCATATTTCACTAGTTAGATTTTGCGCAGAGTGCCAAATTTATATAGTCTGTATTATTTTCTAGTGACGTGTTTCAGTGGATAGCAGAATAAATTATATCTTAGCTTACTAAACAATAATGTAGCTATAATGAAGTTAATTTTACTGCTAAGAAATCAGACGAGATCATATTTTTCTAAACTAACTTAAAAATGCTAGAAACCTCATGAGATGTTGATGGAACACGCACGTATTCCTAAATTCATGGGGATTGATGATTTTTTTTAAAGATATAACTTACTTTACGGGAAATTTAAATGATAAGTCAAGCAGTACACTTGCGGTTTAATAATGTAAGTTATAGTGGGTACATATTGTAAAATTATTTGATATGTGTTCTTTCTTTTATATAGTGAAACGGTGGTACCCAACTTTACCAGCGTTCTAGTACGTGAACTTTATTTGGGAAGAAACAAATCACTTTCATTACCTGAACTGTAACAGTTAAATGAAGTAAGAGGCCTTCGCGCCAGAATTAATTCTTCCAGAATAACTCTTCAGTACAATTCAGCCCGTTGTGGCAAGCAAAGATCAGAAACATTCCGACAGAGTTTTGACTAGTACTGTGGTGACCAAATATAGTAACTTCCTGAAAGTAGACACCGATCTGACATTCCTTAAATTCTAGAAACCAAAGCTAATGACATTGTGCTCTGCTAACTTTCGTGCCTGGACAATATTTTATGTGACTTAATCAGACATTCGAAAAATTAGAACACCCAAGGAATCGTTCCCTGAGAGTTTAGTACGTCTTTTGGAACTGGGGATTTCTTGGTCAAGGACTGCATTTTCGGGTCTGTGTGAAGGTCCTAGAATTGAGTATGTTCCCAGAGGCAGCGAGCAAAGTTGTGAGTATAACTGTGTACCCATGGCCATGGCTGAATGAATGAGTGTACGCAGATCAGAGTGTTATTTTACAGTTATAAATTGTCACCCATTTACTGTCTTAATTCTTTTTGTTTAACCTGCAGAATTTGTTACTATTTGCTAGAGTTTCTTTACTTCTTAGGCTAAATCAGATTATTCAACTCTGTGCATACATTTACGAGAAAAGAAGAAAAACTCTTAGCCTCAACCCTACGTATCTATAACTCTTTGGGCCATCATCTGTTCTCTTAACGGGGCTGTGGGCTAAACCTAGAGTAAGATTTTAACGGGCTATCATCCTTGTAGCATTTTCTTAAATTTTATGACTATTTGTATATGTTTTTTCCTTGATGTAATTTTTGGTGTTGTGAGAAATTTTGATATGATAATTAAAATATCTCTCTTGAACAAAAAAATCAGTGCGTTGGTCAGCTCGATCCAAATATCTGTATATCATTGTTATAGTTTTCCCACGTCTGTGTGTTTACCTGTCGTCACGTGTATGTGCGTGCCAGTGAGTAGATAGAGATATATTAATATATATATATATATCTGTGTTTAGACTGTCTGACGCCTTTAAAAACGGTCGTAGAAGATAGGTGAGAGAGAGAAGATTATCTCGATTCTCAAAGACAGCCTCTATATCACATCCTATCATCTCACGTGGGGAAATTCTTTTGTGTTTTTTTTTTCACCAGCTCTCACTGTATCTATCACTCATTCCAACCTATTCAGGAGGGACAAACCCTAGTCTTAATTCTCCTATCATACATCTACGACAAATGGGTTCTCGTCCGTAGGATTTTTGAACTTAGAATAGGAAGACGAGTACGACAAATGGTTGCTCGTTTCCGGTCTTTGAACTTAGAATAGGAAGACGAGTACGACAAACGAGGACTCGTCTATCTGGATTTTGTATTTAAGATTCTTTATTCTGTAATAGAGTAAGAGTGTGATGTCTTGTGAGTTTTGTATCTTTTAAAAATAATTTATCCCCTAGACTAACGATCTGTTTACGGGCGTGCTGACCACACAAACTGATAGTTTTTTCCACAGCATTATGAAATAATATACATTTCAGTTACAGGTTGATTGTCGGAATATATGTTAATTACTGATTTTGTAATACTAAACGCTGGTAAAGTAGTGAGTGTATAACATTCACTGGGTTTTGAAGAAGTAGGTGTTTGAGCAAAAGCTAAGGAGTGCGTTTCGGACTATTTGTCCAGATTAATTGCCTCCCTTACCCTAACTGTCTTCAGGGGTGAACTTGATAGTGGACTTAAAAATTAAGGGGATTATTTTTCTCTGTAATTTTTGCAATAATTATTTTGCTTTTCCACTGTAGCTACTTATTTTTCAGTGAAGTAATCTTAACTACCATTTAGTTGGCGTAGTCGTGTTTTTGCATTAGGTGCTTTATTGCCGATTAATAGCAGCGATAGTTAGATTTTATTTTTGGAGGAGGTATCCCAGGGTTAAATATATCATCTTTTGATTTTTGGTATGTTTTTTCTCGCAAGTGGTAGGAACCAGTGTATTCCTTATCCTTATCTTTTTCTCGTCTAAGTCTCAGCCACTGACTTATTATGGCAGAAAGGGCGAAACTGAGACAAATGCTCAGACAGGAAGCAATGGAAGAGGGACTGGACGGCGACGAAGCGAAAGCTTTCGTCAGGGACGAACTTGAGAGATATGATGCGGAGAGGAAAGCAGCTGAAGCTAAAGAGGAAAAAGAAGCAACGGAGAGGAAAGAAGCGGAGGAACGTCTTTTACAGCAGAAGAAGATGGATGAGGAAATGGAAATTCGCAGGATGCAGCATGAGGAAAGAGAGAAAGAGAAGGAGAGACAGCATGAGGAAAGAGAAAATGAGCAACGACGACAGCATGAGCTGGCGCTTAAGACTCTAGAATTCCAAAGCCGTGGTGCTGCCTCTACCTCCAGCAATGGAGAGTCTACTCCTCATTCTTCCTTAACTGATCCTTCTAACACTCAATCTACTCATCTCACTGCTATGTCTTTTCCGCTAGAGTCTTTCCCGTGTCCTAATGAGAAGATTGACACATGGTTAGAAAAATTTGAGAAAATTGCAACTCTGTACGGTTTAGAGAGGTCGCGTTGGAACATGAAGCTTTCCCAGGCTTTGAAAAGTTCTGCGTATGATGTTTACGCCAAACTGGAAAGCAGCCAACAAGACAACTATGATCTGTTGAAGAAAGCGTTACTGGAGCGCTTTGAAATGAACGCGCGAAAGTTTTTGCAACTGTTTCGCAACAGCAGAAAGGAGAATTCTGAATCTTTTCACCAGTTCTCTTCCCGTCTAAAGGGATATTTGACAAAGTGCCTTGAGCTCTCGCAGCTCCCCTCTACCTACGAAGGTCTTGAGGAATTTGTTTTAACAGAACAAATAAAGAACACATTGTCTGCAGATACCCGGAGATTTCTCGCTGAGCAGGGGGCAGAAAAACTTGAAGACATCTTAGAGAAGTCTGAGCGTTACCACAATGCGCTGGCTGAACTACCGGCCACAAAGCGGAAACCGTCAGAGGAGCATTTTCGAAAACATAACCTAGAGCAATCTTCTCATGCTTCGAATCAGAATAACCACAGAGAAACTGGACCTCAAAACCCCCCTCCTGAAAAATCCAAGTTCTACAAGAACAAGTACCCCAACCACCTCAAACAGTCTGATCAACCCGACCGTCCTTCATGGCAGCGTAGCCAGAAAGGTCAAGGTGGCAAAGGGAGAACCCCTGAGCACGGGACATATGATCAGACCGAGCATACCGAGCCTAAACGCATCGGATGCTTATTGACAGTCTCGCAAGGCGGAACTATTGACAGTGATTCCCAACCTGTTGGGGATAGACCCTCAACGCGAGGTACTGTTACTTTGAACGGTTCTCAAACTTCTTGCTTGTTTGACACGGGGCTTTCTTATGATTGCATTGTTGCCAGAAACCTGGTCAAACCCGGTCAAGAGACAAGAGAGACCGTCAAACTTTGTGGAGTTCGTAAGAGTGATGCACCTACAGCGCTTCCCATCGCATTGGTGGAGATCCACTCTGATTTTGTCAGAGGCGTGATCAAAGCGGCTGTTATGGATGATCCCATCTACCCAGTCATACTTGGCGGGAGATACGTGTGTATTGGGAAACCGGAAGAGCCGATTGTGGCAGCAGTAACTACAAGAGGGCAAACCAAGAAGGAACGGGAGCCTGCGCCTAATTTGTTACCCATGGAACTTAAAGAAGCGCAACAAAAGGACCCTACTTTGGCACCCTGCTTTAGGAAACTGCCCATGGCTAAGGAACCCAAACAGCACGGGGACATTTTTTCTGAGGATGGCGTACTTTATCGGAGAACGGGCAAGCCTGACCAAGGTTACAACCAGCTCCTAGTACCGAAACAGTACAGAAGCCAAATCCTAGAAATGGGGCACTCTCTTCCCTTCAGCGGACATATGGGACAGAACGCCACAAACCAACGTATAACCACTCATTATTGGTGGCCAGGAGTAAATACTGATATTATCAGGTATGTCAAATCCTGTGCCCAGTGCCAACGTGTACCACCCAAGCAACGGACACCCCCAGTCCACATGGGTGAAATGCCAATAGTGGGAACACCATTTGAACGGGTTGTGATCGACATTTTAGGGCCTTTCGAAAGGACTAAAAGGAGCAACAGGTTTATCCTGACCTTAGTCGATACATGCACTATGTGGGCCGAAGCTATACCGCTAACATGCGCAGATGCCAAGCATGTCGCAGAAGCCCTCGTGCAGATTTTCACTCGGTTGGGATTCCCTCAGCAAGTGTTGACGGATAACGGATCTCCATACCGAAACCTGTTGATGGATGAGATCGTTAAGATCTTGAGGACCCAGCACATCCACACTAAGCCATATACTCCGGCCGGAAATGGGCTCGTGGAACGTGCTAATGGAAACCTCACCATGATGCTAAGTAAGCTGGCACAAGTGAAACCTGAAGATTGGGATCTCTGTATTCCTGCAGCATTATTTGGCTACAGAGAATCTCCTCATACTTCCACAGGATTTCCGCCAGCTACACTCTTATTCGGCAGACCCATTAAGGGCCCGCTTGAAGCCTTACTTCAGTCTCTGACAGACGAGAAGGCTGATGAGACAGTTGTCTCAGCCAGTAAATATGTGTCGGTTTTAAAGGAACGGTTGAAACTAGGGTGGGACCTAGCAACGACTAACTTTAAGCGAGCACGCACCAAGCACGCTAACCGATACAGGAAAGTCGCGGAAGAGAGAGAACTGGAAGCAGGAGAGAAAGTTTTGGTGTTGCTCCCTACCGAGAACAACCAACTGAAGATCGGATGGCAAGGGCCGTTTACCGTCCTGAAAAAGATTTCTAAGGCTAACTACCAGATCTCTATTGAAGGAAAGGAGAAGGTTTTCCATTTAAATCTCTTAAAGAGATACTTGGAAAAACCAGTGCCAACCTCCGACCATCTCCTGACGATCGCCAAAACTGACGAAGATGACGATAGTGGCAGGGATATTCCACCGCTATCACAGGAAATCTTTCAAAAATGTCAGAAGCGGCGACGCTCTTTCAAGCGCGCATGGGAAACATTCCAGAGAAAGGAAACTTTGGGAGTAGACTTGAGTAGGAATTGGAGAGAGATGGAGGGGGAAGACGAGAGGGAAGAAGACAGACACCCCGAAGCTACGGTTATAGGAAATTTAATTCCATAACGTAGACATGGAGTGCTTCCATATCTTAAGGGGGGACGTCCTGTCACGTGGGTTTTGATCATTAAATTACCTACATCTTCTTCCTATTCTCTCACCCGCATCCTTTTATTTTATTATTTTTCCGTACTTGGTTTTCCTGTACTTTTCGCATCATTCGTTGCGAAAAATATATTTCTTTCCCATCATCGTTTTTCTTTCTCATACTGACTAGTAACCTTATTGCATCAGATGTCAGTCGCGCAGATAGCTGTGAATATACGGTTCTCGCCAGACATACGTCTGCAGTTTCCCCGGTCAGAGCGCGGCCCGACCAGATTCCTGGGCCTGGGGTGTGAGAAATTCGTTTCGCTGGACATAGAGCAGACTTTTGGTCTACCATTTTTCACCTGTCACTAGCTTAAGGTGTCAAACCCGGCATCTGTACGACGCAGTTGTAGACGGTTGTCTGAGATTTGCAACTGTCACGCGCATTTCTCGGTCACTGGTGGCAGTTACGTCACGCGTTAAGCTGACGTAAATGTTGGGAGTAGGGGAGATAATTTCGCTTGGCGAAATAAGTTGGGGCCCTTTGTCTGATTTTAAGATATTGGCCCGAGTTTGAAACTTTAATTTCATTCTCGCTCCTATATTCGCAGTAGACAGGTTATTCGAAACAGAATAGCTGTTAGCGAAGTTTCTCAGTTTGTTTCGGCAATTTGTCGAACTTCTAGACTTCCTTAAATATTCAGCATATAATTCTTAAGTTGTGCGACTACCTGTAGTTCTGTGTGAGGTAATATATATTATATCTAGTATTTTGTGAAATGATAAAGTGTTAAGTCGCTTATTTCATATTTCACTAGTTAGATTTTGCGCAGAGTGCCAAATTTATATAGTCTGTATTATTTTCTAGTGACGTGTTTCAGTGGATAGCAGAATAAATTATATCTTAGCTTACTAAACAATAATGTAGCTATAATGAAGTTAATTTTACTGCTAAGAAATCAGACGAGATCATATTTTTCTAAACTAACTTAAAAATGCTAGAAACCTCATGAGATGTTGACGGAACACGCACGTGTTCCTAAATTCATGGGGATTGATGATTTTTTTTAAAAGATATAACTTACTTTACGGGAAATTTAAATGATAAGTCAAGCAGTACACTTGCGGTTTAATAATGTAAGTTATAGTGGGTACATATTGTAAAATTATTTGATATGTGTTCTTTCTTTTATATAGTGAAACGGTGGTACCCAACTTTACCAGCGTTCTAGTACGTGAACTTTATTTGGGAAGAAACAAATCACTTTCATTACCTGAACTGTAACAGTTAAATGAAGTAAGAGGCCTTCGCGCCAGAATTAATTCTTCCAGAATAACTCTTCAGTACAATTCAGCCCGTTGTGGCAAGCAAAGATCAGAAACATTCCGACAGAGTTTTGACTAGTACTGTGGTGACCAAATATAGTAACTTCCTGAAAGTAGACACCGATCTGACATTCCTTAAATTCTAGAAACCAAAGCTAATGACATTGTGCTCTGCTAACTTTCGTGCCTGGACAATATTTTATGTGACTTAATCAGACATTCGAAAAATTAGAACACCCAAGGAATCGTTCCCTGAGAGTTTAGTACGTCTTTTGGAACTGGGGATTTCTTGGTCAAGGACTGCATTTTCGGGTCTGTGTGAAGGTCCTAGAATTGAGTATATGCCCAGAGGCAGCGAGCAAAGTTGTGAGTATAACTGTGTACCCATGGCCATGGCTGAATGAATGAGTGTACGCAGATCAGAGTGTTATTTTACAGTTATAGATTGTCACCCATTTACTGTCTTAATTCTTTTTGTTTAACCTGCAGAATTTGTTACTATTTGCTAGAGTTTCTTTACTTCTTAGGCTAAATCAGATTATTCAACTCTGTGCATACATTCAAGAGAAAAGAAGAAAAACTCTTAGCCTCAACCCTACGTATCTATAACTCTTTGGGCCATCATCTGTTCTCTTAACGGGGCTGTGGGCTAAACCTAGAGTAAGATTTTAACGGGCTATCATCCTTGTAGCATTTTCTTAAATTTTATGACTATTTGTATATGTTTTTCCTTGATGTAATTTTTGGTGTTGTGAGAAATTTTGATATGATAATTAAAATATCTCTCTTGAACAAAAAAAATCAGTGCGTTGGTCAGCTCGATCCAAATATCTGTATATCATTGTTATAGTTTTCCCACGTCTGTGTGTTTACTTGTCGTCACGTGTATGTGCGTGCCCGTGAGTAGATAGAGATATATTAATATATATATATCTGTGTTTAGACTGTCTGACGCCTTTAAAAACGGTCGTAGAAGATAGGTGAGAGAGAGAAGATTATCTCGATTCTCAAAGACAGCCTCTATATCACATCCTATCATCTCACGTGGGGAAATTCTATTGTGTTTTTTTTCACCAGCTCTCACTGTATCTATCACTCATTCCAACCTATTCAGAAGGGACAAACCCTAGTCTTAATTCTCCTATCATAAATCTACGACAGATATTGATGACAGAATAATGGAGAATTGATCAAACAGTAATAAAGAATTGATCAAACAATAATAGAGAGTTGTTCTAACGGAAGACATTGAGTCTACCCAGGGATTGATGCTGTTTGTCCAGACTTAGCAGCACAAGCAGGTTCAAATATTTCTAGTGTCATCTTTTATTATCTCTCATAGTTTATCTGTTGTCACTTATAGTTATCGTGATGATCTCTCATAGTTTACCTGTTGTCACTTATAGTTATCGTGATGACGTAATTCATTACGTACCGTAATCATATTTATATGATTTTTTTTCTTCAATTGTTTAAGCTTATGAACAAACGAGCAAGGTCGGTCCTGCATGCTAGCCTCATTAAAAAAAAATTTAGTTCAATAGATGATTTCTTCTTCTCTTTCTTCAGTCCTGTTCGTTGCCTCTCAAATATAAATAATAGAGGACACCGGAGTCCTGTGAGTAATAAATAAGTAAATAAATACAGGCAATTAACAGGCACTCGTTGGACACAAAGTAGGACACTAGACAACAGAAAAGAAATCCCCCTGTACATTGCTGGACACAAGTATTTCGGCCTTTATTTGGTCTATACTCGCTGATAGACAAGTTATATTAGTGATTAGGGGGCCCTGCAGCTGTGGTTTTCGTCATTTCTTGGTGATGAGGGCCAAAACATATGCTTCTGCTAAGTACATTTGTGGGCTGCCAATTAGCAGGCGCATTCTCGCTGTTCACCCACCAATGTTAATCTCTCAGAAGAATTAAATTCCCGAGGACACAGTGTAGCTCCGGGAAAATGATTAAAAATCACTAATATTCTTCCGGGTATTAAACTGAGAAAATGTGTCTGGACGGCGCGAATAATGAGTTGCCTGAGTTACAATTAATAAAGTGCATATATCTCACAAAATATTATACACTTTAGGCACATGTGATGTAATCATCTGTCATCACTGCTCCATTCGGAGTCTCTAGTCACTTCTGCTGTCGGGTTTTCCCGCACGACTAGCAAGAAGAAGTCACCAGCGCTTGCGGTAGTAGTTTATGATTATACTATTTTCATATGTTGAGGTTGCCAGTCTCGTATATATATATATATATATATATATATATATATATATATATATATATATATATATATATATATATATATATATATATATATATATATATATATATATATATATATATATATATATATATATATATATATATATATATATATAAAAACCACTAAGTAAGAAACATGTCAAATTCACGTTTGTAAAAGAAATGTTCACAACTTACCCCAATTGGGTTATACACAATCTCCTCGCACAGTTTAGAATGGACACGAGCGATTTAGGTTATATGCACTCGAATCACTTGGTCTGGAAATTTTGAATCCCTTTTATGACGGGTGAATCTGCGAAACATTTGGTCTGGGAAAGTTTCTCTTATGACGGATGATCCAATTCCTTAGGTATCTAGTCCTAATATTTAAAGTCCTGGTCCCTTAAGTTTCAGAGTTTGTATTAATAAAGGCGGGCTTACTTGTTAAGGTTTTAAGTTTCCCAAATACTTCGATCTGTCACTTATAATATAAGAATTTTAAGTACTATGTCTCACTGGCTTCTACTAGTTGTTCGCTTGACGGTGCGATGCAGTCTCTGAGTTCCGTGTCTCTGATTTCGCTAGATTATATCTCTCATTCTCAGTTCAAATCCCAGATTGTGCTTCCTGGAAAACTTCCCAATGAGATTCATTGTGTATTCCGGCTCTCACTTCAATCCAATTGTTTGTATTACAGATGACCTTACTTGCTACCACATTTATACCTCAGTCAGAATTATTCTGGAATATTGTGATGACTACGTTAAATGTCTAGGGTTATGAAAATGTGAAGTGTAAGTCACAACAACAACAGACAGATAAACAATTTAATTTATTCCACAACACTTTACAACACTGTGACACTCACACACATATAACACTCTATAAGACTATCTTAAATGAGTCAAGTGTAAAGTTTCAAATATATATGTAATGATTCTTTTCAATAATGGATATCCTGATTCAACTACACAGTGAACCAGGAATCACAATCAAATGTAATTACAAGTAGTATGTACACAGTTTATAAATATAATCTTTGTATTGACATATTTTATTATTCTTATCCTATGTGTGTAAGTTGTGAAGTAGTAATATGAGGTAATACTGGTTTTGTTTTTCAAGCTAGGTTGTTGTTTGTCATCATGACTTCAAGTGTTTGATTAGCTTGGAAATAGTATTGGGAAAAGTTCACAGTTCCTGTCATTTGCAACAGTTTATTGTCCCTCTGTGTTAAATATACTGTCAATTTTTGAGGGGGGGGGGGGGGGCACATAATGTTGAGCTACTCTGGCCACAGAAGCTTATCTTTCGTGATGGCGGCAGGAAAAGACTCCTCTGCTCGATTGCTTCCTGTGTTCTGGAGACACCTTACTGGTCGCTATCTGGACCAAGGAGTATGCTGTCAGCCTCTGGATTCAGCAAAACTCAGACCAGGTGCTGCTTCAATAACTTTGGACCACGGTCCCTGAAACAAGAAGGTTGTACCTCCTACTTCAGATCTAATTTATAATCTATTTCCACACTGAACACAATACATAACAAACACTGAGTTCAGAGCGGTAGACCAACTGCTATCTTCATCTGAAACAATTTACACCAGTATACTCCTCCCTAATGGTTACTACGCCTCTGCAATTCCAGCATTATTTCCTTCTAGTCAATAAGATAGGTGTCAGTGTACTATTTGGCAATTCCATGCAGTTTTCTTTTCTCCGACACGTTCTGTTCAGGTTGGAGCACTATCTAGGCCTTGCCTCATGTTCGCTACTGAACCACGCACATATACAGACATAAATTATCAATTTACATTCAATTTTCATTAAAAAGATATCGAATATGTCAAGCTTACCACAATTCATGGAAATAATACACAAATACGTTGACTGGCGATGAATAATGGCACAAATTCCGATCTGCCTCTGTCCCAGACTTTTATTTAGAAAAATATGATCTGGATCTCAACGCACTGTTTCTTAGTAAGTTTATTTTAAAATGTGGCACTGAACTGACGCTCCTAATTGACTATATTGGCGGGTCTAACCAATCGGGCCATGTTTACACAGCTTTTCAAAAAAAGTACCCCTACTACCGTTTCCCCTAACAACAAAGAATCAGTATTTGTAGTCCGACTAATCGTGTTTCGCCTTACATTTACTTCTATCCAATCAAATAGGATTTTACATGGTGGCCCATTTCCCGTAAAATAGTGGTTTCAAAACATGCCACTGTGCAATTATGATTTGGTGTTGTCTGACACCCTCACTATTTTCTTTTGGCTATAATTTGTTAATTCCTAGACTATTTGCGTAACCCTTAACATATTCTTTGTCAGCAAGTCCTAAGGAACCCAAATATATAAATTTTATGGGGCTAAGGGGCTGCGTTCAAAATATGCATTTTCTTCTACCTCCCGTTCACTTCGATACGATGTGGTGTCTGGGTACTGTCAGGCTTTCAAACGTAAACCAGTATAATGTCATATTTCCTAATAAGCATTTTTCAGGTTTTTAAACCTAACTCTCGTATGGGTAGTGTTTTTTATCACTGTCCATTTGAACCTTTCGCGTGTTGGGGGTGGCATTAATTGTATATCGTGAGACGCGTGTTAGTGTTGTATGCGTTCCTGATTTCAGCCCTCACTCTCTCTATCCTAATTCCATCTGTCCTTCCGTTTATGTTAACGTAGTGTACAAAATGAAATTAATGGAAGTATTAATTTAGGTCATTACGCAGTGGGCCTAGCTCAAGGTTTTCTTAGAAATACAGTACACGTTTTATTGTAGAAAGCGTGTAGTGATGCTGTAGGCTTTACTATCAACGTGGAAACGTTACAATTTGCAGACGAAGTAGAAAACAAGGGGGATTTTTGTACGCCATTGTGACAGCACTGTACTTTTACCATTTCTCTTTCCTTTTATTGAATTTATGTGTTAGGCTTTACATTTACCTTTTAATTTATATATGTGGATTTAGAATGTTTCACGACAAATTCTCCCCTCTTAAAACAGACGTTATATGTCAGTCTATAATTTTATATACACATAGAGAAATTTATTATTTTGGGGCTTACGGTGATTCTCATCACACGGATGGGAGCCGCGCTAGCGTAGTGGTTACAACACCGCTCTGGCGACCGGGTGATTCAGGATCAAACCCGGGCGACGGCATTTGAGGATTTTTCGTCGACCGGGAATTGGACTGGATTAACTCGAGACCTGGCGAGGACATTTGAAGGAGTGTTGTCGACCAGGGATAGGCGGCTCCTGAGCCGACCCAGCTGCAATGGGTACCTCCGAAATCGGAGAGTATTTGCCTGAATGGCGAGGGACACCTGTCTCTGTACAAGTAAAAAGGGATACTCACGTAAAATCAATGTCAGGTTAGACATAGTAATAACCTGAGATTTCGCCTCGAGTATTAGCGGGCGTACGAAAAAAAAAAAAAAAAAAAAAAAAAAAAAAAAAAAAACACACGGATGGCGGCTTTAAAAATCCGCTCCCAGATTTGTCTTACCAGATATATACTCTATGCTAAACTCAAATGGCTGCATCAGTAATGACCATCTGAGTAACCTAGAATTTTCATGCCTAGCCTGCGCTAGAAACGACAAGGGTTTGTGATCCGTCTGCAACTTAAATGCCTTCCCATACAGATAAATATTGAATTTCTTTATCGCCCATATTACTGCAAGACATTCTTTTTCGCTAGTTGAGTAGTTGGTTTCAGCTTTATTCAACTTTCTGCTAGCATATGCCACTGGGCTTAATTCCCCATCCAATGCATCTGATTTCTGTAGCAGTGTCGCACCTAGCCCGATATTACTGGCATCCGTTCTTACAATGAATTCTTGACTTAAGTCAGGTAATTTCAAAATAGGTTTGCTTGTGAGCTTTTCCTTCAATTCCTGGTAAGCCAATTCACATTGTGGTGTCCATGTAATTCGATCTGGATTTCCTTTACGTGTCAAATCAGTTAACGGTGCACATATGGAATTAAAGTTTTTGATATACTTTTGGTAGAAACCACATAATGAGACAAAGGATCTCACGTCTTTCTTGGTTTGTGGTCTCGGGGCTTTCTTTAGTTTCTCTAAATTCTTGGGGTCAGGGGTCATGTTTCCCTGATGGACTGTGTGTCCCAAGAATTCTAATTCTTTACATCCAACGCAACATTTGGTTGGTCGGGCTGTTAAATTCGCTTCTCTAAGTCGATTAAACAGCATGTTCAGAGAGTCAATATGTTCCTCAAATGTTTCTGTGGCTATAAGGATATCATCCATGAAATTTGTGATGCATGGATTATTCAGAGGGTCCAATAATTTTCTCATCATTCTAGAGAAGACACTAGGCGCATTCTTCAATCCAAATGGCAATCTGTTAAACTCATAGTGTCCCTCTGAGGTACTAAAAGCTAGGTATGGTCTAACCTCAGGCTTTACTGGAATCTGATAGTATCCTTTACTCAGATCCACTTTTGAGAAATATTTAGCTTTATTTAGCCTGGCAAACAACTGGTTTGTATCCGGCAATGGATCCACCTGTCCTTCTGTGATAGCATTCAGTCTCCTGTAATCTATACAGAGTCTATGTTCTCCAGAGGGTTTCCTTAAGAGCACAACACTGGAACTATACGAAGATTAATTGTGTGAAATAATTCCTTCCTTCAACAAATAGTCTATCTCTTCCTTCAAAGCTTTCTCCTTAGCAAAAGGAATCGAATAGGGTTTCATACAGACAGGTGTGGGGTCTATCAGCTTCATATCATATTCCAATAAGTTTGTATGCCCCGGTCGGTCTGTGAGCACCTCTGTATGATTATCTAGAACCTGTTGCACTCTCTCTTTCTGATTTTTCGTTAAATGTGTACTGATTTTCACCTGTGCCGCTGTCTCACAGGGATGTAATGGATATTCAAATGATGAAAGTGGTTCCTTTTTCATCTCCATTGCAATGGACAAGGTCAACAAGTGTGTCTCTTCCTGATGTTCTCTTTCCAAATATTTCTTCAGGAGATTCACATGATAGATTTTTTCTTTCCCCTTCTTATCTATCTTATAATTGGTTCTAGACACCTTCTCTAGAACTGTATATGGACCTTGCCATCCAATTTGTAACTTATTATGACTACCGGGTAGAAGAAGCAGTACCTTCTCTCCCACAGCCAAATCTCTGTCTTTAGCTTTCCTGTTATAATAGGCAGCATGTTTCTTCCTGGCTTGTTTCAAATTTTCATTGGCAAGTTTCCAGCCAGTTTTTAAACGAGTGGTCAGCTCATTCACATATTGGTATGAGGATGTAATATTTTCCTCTGCCTTTTTATCAGTCCACGTTCTTAACAGCGTTACATATGGACCTTTAATTTTGTGGACCTATTTGTCCATGCACCGGTATGGTCTCTTCCACTCGAAGCGCTATAGTGATGATTTTTCTTCCCAGAATTATCATGCACAAAACGACCGCTACCAATTCTTCTCTTGGGGCTGTCTCCCCACTTAGAATTCTTGATGAGAGATTTCCTCTCTACATCCTCTTCCTCCAGTTTGTTTAAGTCCGATTGAGGGATTTTCGGCTTATCCTGGGGTAAGACATCTTTTTGCACTCTCCGCATAGTGGCCATTGTAAAACAGTTAATTTAAGCTTGTTCGTGAAAAGGGGCTTCCCATTCCATTTGGTCCACTTTATCAAATTTATTTTTCTTGTCAGGCCTAAGTTTGCCCCGTGGCGTGTCCAGGTCCTGATCAATGTTCCCACTTGTGGGTGTTCCCTCATGTGCTATGCTACACCTTTCTACAAAATTCACAATGTCCCACCTTGCCTTGGGCCAATAATAATTGTGAGCCACCTTTTGGATGATGGTACCTATTTTCTCATGGTCCCCACCTTTTTTCACATGCAGGCTCCTTATTAAGTCTGCCCTATATGCCTTTGGAAGAACCAACTGTCCGTGACCATTGGATCTAGTTCCGGCCTTCCTATACATCAACTTGTTTTTCATGTAAAAATCTCCCTTGCCTGGAGTTGTATGACAAGTTGACAATTTCCTGAAACAAGGCTTGAGGGTCTTATCCCCAGCCTGTGCCTTCCTCATCTCTTCTGGAGTGGTATCTATCAGAATATCCTCCTCCTTTCTTGAGGTCGACCTGACCTGAAGGGTGGCCATAACTATAGGGTTCCTTCTGCAGCGGTCAGTGTCATGATTGTTCATCTTACAATTTTTACACCATCTCTTTCCTTGGTTGAAAGATTTTCTTTCATCATATTTCCTTTCATCGAATTGTGGGTTTTATTTTTATTGTCATACCGTGGCCTATCAAACTGGTGCTTACCTTTGTTTTGATCTCTAGGATCAAATTTATTAAAGTTCTGTGGTGCCTTAAAATTATCTACCTGTTTCTTTTTATTACCTGATACCTCTGCCTGAGCTGCTTGATACCTTTCTGCAACATTTAGTAGCTCACCCAGTCTCTCTGCACCTTGTTCCATGAGAAACTTTCTCAGATCTGGAGCCATGGACTCTCTTAATTGTTCTATAAGGATCATTTCCTTAAGATCTTGGGTTTTCCCCAGAGAAGTCCATTTCTCCAAGTATGTCTCTAACCGTGCAGAGAACTGGTGATAGGTTTCACCTGACAGTAGTTTAGCATTCCTAAATTTTTTCCTATAAAATTCTGCGTTCTTTTCATATCTTAACAAAAGCGCCTGCTTTAGCATGTCATAATTTTCTTGATCACCTCTGCTCATTTTGGCAAAAACTTCATAAGCTGCCCCACGAAGCCCTTGAGATAACTTTAAGCTCCACCTTTCTCTCTCTAACCCATACGTGGTAGCTAATAGTTCATATCTATTTAGATAGCTCTCAATATCATCGTCTTTCTCAACAAAATGATCTAAATGAAAATTCATAGCTGAGGTTGAGACTCCCTGACTAGCATTAGCATCGGAGGCAAAGGGACTGGCACCATTGTCAGGAGCATGGCATTGAAACTCAAACTCCCTTAGTCGTAACTCATGTTCCCTTTGTAATCTTTTATCTTCTGCTTCCCTTTCTGCAGCTAATCGCTTGTCTTCCTTTCTGCAGCCTGTCTTCTTTCCTCGGCTTCCCTTTCTGCAGCCAATCTTTTGTCTTCTCTTTCTGCCTCCAATTTCTTAGCCTCAGCCTCAATCTGCAACCTCTTAGCCTCAGCCTCAATCTGCAACCTCTTAATTTCCTTTTCAGCCTCTAACTTTCTTTCAGCCTCTTTTTCTAATCTTCTTTCCTCACGTTCAATATATTTGTCACATTCAGCAGTGACATAAGCAATCATAATTTGCCCGTCCATTCCTAACTCTCTAGCAGTCTGCACAGCAGCCGATCGAAATTTGGCCAGGTCCGCCATTTTCTAACAGGTAAATGTATATAATGTCTAACTAAACAATACAATCTGTAATTAATTAACTAAGGACAACCACAGGCACTGAGAGCTCAACTTTATTTATTTTCACCCAAGGATACCTTTTAACTTTTTATTATTCCCAAAATATATATAATAGGAGAAAGTTCAATATCCCGGGAGCGAGACCCCAATATATGTGGTAAAGTGGGATGATATTAATATTTATAGGGGACTTAGTGTACTGACTGAGATCAGCTGTGAAGGTATCTGTATCTAATAAGTGTGGTGTATTACAGATGACCTTACTTGCTACCACATTTATACCTCAGTCAGAATTATTCTGGAATATTGTGATGACTACGTTAAATGTCTAGGGTTATGAAAATGATGAAGTGTAAGTCACAACAACAACAGACAGATAAACAATTTAATTTATTCCACAACACTTTACAACACTGTGACACTCACACACATATAACACTCTATAAGACTATCTTAAATGAGTCAAGTGTAAAGTTTCAAATATATATGTAATGATTCTTTTCAATAATGGATATCCTGATTCAACTACACAGTGAACCAGGAATCACAATCAAATGTAATTACAAGTAGTATGTACACAGTTTATAAATATAATCTTTGTATTGACATATTTTATTATTCTTATCCTATGTGTGTAAGTTGTGAAGTAGTAATATGAGGTAATACTGGTTTTGTTTTTCAAGCTAGGTTGTTGTTTGTCATCATGACTTCAAGTGTTTGATTAGCTTGGAAATAGTATTGGGAAAAGTTCACAGTTCCTGTCATTTGCAACAGTTTATTGTCCCTCTGTGTTAAATATACTGTCAATTTTTGAGGGGGGGGGGGGCACATAATGTTGAGCTACTCTGGCCACAGAAGCTTATCTTTCGTGATGGCGGCAGGAAAAGACTCCTCTGCTCGATTGCTTCCTGTGTTCTGAAGACACCTCACTGGTCGCTATCTGGACCAAGGAGTATGCTGTCAGCCTCTGGATTCAGCAAAACTCAGACCAGGTGCTGCTTCAATAACTTTGGACCACGGTCCCTGAAACAAGAAGGTTGTACCTCCTACTTCAGATCTAATTTATAATCTATTTCCACACTGAACACAATACATAACAAACCCTGAGTTCAGAGCGGTAGGCCAACTGCTATCTTCATCTGAAACAATTTACACCAGTATACTCCTCCCTAATGGTTACTACGCCTCTGCAATTCCAGCATTATTTCCTTCTAGTCAATAAGATAGGTGTCAGTGTACTATTTGGCAATTCCATGCAGTTTTCTTTTCTCCGACACGTTCTGTTCAGGTTGGAGCACTATCTAGGCCTTGCCTCATGTTCGCTACTGAACCACGCACATATACAGACATAAATTATCAATTTACATTCAATTTTCATTAAAAAGATATCGAATATGTCAAGCTTACCACAATTCATGGAAATAATACACAAATACGTTGACTGGCGATGAATAATGGCACAAATTCCGATCTGCCTCTGTCCCAGACTTTTATTTAGAAAAATATGATCTGGATCTCAACGCACTGTTTCTTAGTAAGTTTATTTTAAAATGTGGCGCTGAACTGACGCTCCTAATTGACTATATTGGCGGGTCTAACCAATCGGGCCATGTTTACACAGCTTTTCAAAAAAAGTACCCCTACTACCGTTTCCCCTAACAACAAAGAATCAGTATTTGTAGTCCGACTAATCGTGTTTCGCCTTACATTTACTTCTATCCAATCAAATAGGATTTTACATGGTGGCCCATTTCCCGTAAAATAGTGGTTTCAAAACATGCAACTGTGCGATTATGATTTGGTGTTGTCTGACACCCTCACTATTTTCTTTTGGCTATAATTTGTTAATTCCTAGACTATTTGCGTAACCCTTAACATATTCTTTGTCAGCAAGTCCTAAGGAACCCAAATATATAAATTTTATGGGGCTAAGGGGCTGCGTTCAAAATATGCATTTTCTTGATACGATGATACTTTGATACGATGTGGTGTCTGGGTACTGTCAGGCTTTCAAACGTAAACCAGTATAATGTCATATTTCCTAATAAGCATTTTTCAGGTTTTTAAACCTAACTCTCGTATGGGTAGTGTTTTTTATCACTGTCCATTTGAAAAAAAAAACTAGTGCTTCAGGCCTTTCGCGTGTTGGGGGTGGCATTAATTGTATATCGCGAGACGCGTGTTAGTGTTGCATGCGTTCCTGCTTTCAGCCCTCACTCTCTCTATCCTAATTCCATCTGTCCTTCCGTTTATGTTAACGTAGTGTATAAAATGAAATTAATGGAAGTATTAATTTAGGTCATTACGCAGTGTGCCTAGCTCAAGGTTTTCTTAGAAATACAGTACACGTTTTATTGTAGAAAGCGTGTAGTGATGCAGTAGGCTTAACTATCAACGTGGAAACGTTACAATTTGCAGACGAAGTAGAAAACAAGGGGGATTTTTGTACGCCATTGTGTCAGCACTGTACTTTTACCATTTCTCTTTCCTTTTATTGAATTTATGTGTTAGGCCTTACATTTACCTTTTAATTTATATATGTGGATTTAGAATGTTTCACGACATTCGGACGTTCTGTGACAGTTCGACTCCCGGTAGGCCTATCACTTAAATTTATTTTCTGGTGTTTGGCGTCCTCCTTTATATCTAACAGGTGTTAATTACCTGTATTTGTTACCTGTATTTATTACCTGTATTTATTTATTTACCTGTGAAATATAGGAGTGTAAGAGTTGCTGCCGATTATTGATATTATTGGATCATCTCTTTCAGCTGTACCGATGAGATCCCGGCAGTTTTGGCTTTCTCTTAAATTAAAGAAAAATAAATGAACATGGGTACACGTGCCTAAAGTGACACGTCAGCTTAATCCAATTGTCAAGATACAAGAGTCAAGATACACATGTCAAGATACAAGTGTCAAGATACACATGTCAGGACAAAAACGGCAAAATACAAGTGTCAAGATACAAATGTCAAGATACAAATGTCAAGATACAAGTGTCAAGATACACATGTCAAGGTAACAATATCAAGATACAAGTGTCAAGATACAAATGTCAAGAAAGAAACAACTTATCAATAGCTTACTTATATCAACACTGTGCTGTAACGGGGAGTGGGACCACCACTCCATTGAACACAAGGTAGAAAACCTGCAGCAAAGTAAGTCACGTGTTCCAGCATTGAACGTTTCTGCAACAAAGTAGGTCACGTGTTCCAGCACGTTTCATTGAACAAAGTAGGTACGTGAACATTGAACCTGCAGCAAAGTAAGTCACGTGTTCCAGCATTGAACGTTTCTGCAACAAAGTAGGTCACGTGTTCTAGCATTGAACGTTTCTGCAACAAAGTAGGTCACGTGTTCCAACATTGAACGTTTCTGCAACAAAGTAGGTCACGTGTTCCAGCATTGAACGTTTCTGCAACAAAGTAGGTCATGTGTTCCAGCATTGAACGTTTCTGCAACAAAGTAGGTCACGTGTTCCAGCATTGAACGTTTCTGCAACAAAGTAGGTCACGTGTTCCAGCATTGAACGTTTCTACAACAAAGTAGGCCACGTGTTCCAGCATTGAACGTTTCTGCAACAAAGTAGGTCGCGTGTTCCAGCATTGAACGTTTCTGCAACAAAGTAGGTCACGTGTTCCAGCATTAAACGTTTCTGCAACAAAGTAGGTCACGTGTTCCAGCATTGAACGTTTCTGCAACAATTTGTTGTACACGATAAATGTGCTAGCCCCGTAAACAACCTTGATTGAAAACAAAAAGTCTGACGGAAACACTGGGCAATTTCTTTATGTCTGGTTACTCCTTCCCTTTGCTCAAGAGTAACTGATGCCTCCTTTATTGTATTCTAAACACTCACGGGTAGTCATCAGGTTATACTTCGGTTGAGTGAGTACACACCAACTTATGTTGATGTTTGTTTTTTATAAATGTCTTCTGTCACGCACGAATATGCACAATTTGGTGTAGGGGAATTCGTGCGCGCTTGTGTCCAAGCAAGGCAGATGACGTCAGAGGTTAAAAAAATGAAAGCCAGCATCTCAAGCCAGACATTGAGTCTGTTGCCTATATTCCTATATATACCCAGTGTGTTGGGTTAGTTATTCTTCTGGTACAATGACTTCTTGGTAGAAGTCATTGTCGGATTACACTACACGTAAGTCCGAACCAGTTTTGGTAAGAAGTGAATTGTTTACTTGAACTTTCGTGTCACCATCCTTCGTTGGCATCTAGCTAGCACCTTTCTGCAAAGGGGTGCTATAATGGATCAACGGGGAATTTCACCGAAAGTATTTTAATATTATAAAGGATTCAAGGCTTCATCCTTTACGGTTTATTGGATTGTAATAATACGAGTCACGGCGACGAAGAGAGGTTAGCCAAGCACTAGGACATAACCTTCGTTGTTTATATTATATGCAAGTATGTATGGATCTGCCATGTCAGGGGTACCAAGCTACTAAAGTACCCGACCAGAATTGTAGGACAGAATCAATATATTTATTCCAAGATCTTTATGGTTGAATAGTCCTAACGGTCATGACATTGACGCAAGGTCAAACCCTGATCTTATGTGAGGAAGTTATTATGCCTGTACCATGCCTATATATATGCTACATGTACGTTTACTGTGGAATCCATGTTGGAGTACTGTAACCTGTTGTCGTCAACGTATTTTCGTCCTAAATAAATTATGATGTCAGTAAACCTAACGAGTTCGTCCCTATACACATTGGCACTCGTTGACGTGCCTGCTTGTTATTGAAGTCCTTCCTTCACGTTCCAAGAAAGAAACATTCGCGTTATTATTGTCAAGTCCAAATAGCATCGCCCGTGTTGGACCGTTGTCATTACGACACCATCAACATCCTTTAGACAGCGGTTCACACCCCAGTAAAAGCGAAGGCTACAACTATGGTGGCCAGTGTGGTCTGAAAATGTCCATTTTTTCAGTTACGGAATCGAACTCAATCCAACTCGGTTGAAAAGAAAAATGCAGTCTTTCAAGGCGACAACATCCTGGACTGGTTATAAAATCTAACGGCTACTCAAGGTCAAGATGGACTCAACTGCTTCTATCATTTGCGGACTCTACCAGGTGCTACGTAAGCTTCCTCGGTGATACAGCGCCGGAGTGCAAGACTCTGCAATCCTAGAAATTGCATTTTATCACGAAATGATGAGTATTACTCTGTTCGTTGTCACCGTCTTATGTTAGCTGAGCCGCTTTTTTAATATGTCCATTGTAGTATTTCTTGTGATGCATGTTTTATGTTCCATGTTTGTTCTGGGCGGTAGGGAGGTCGATCTGACAAACGAGGTTCATCTCGAAGCTGATTCGGGCTCTTTGTCAGATGTTCTGTAGGATTTATTTGTAAGTTTCAATTGAGCGATAATTCCGGTTCAAGGCTAGAAACCTTGCTGTAGTTCCGATCGCTACTTGTCTCTTATAATAGTATTTGTTTAGCTGTTCCGTCAAGTTTTAATCGTTGTTTTCATAGTTATTTTTATTCGTACCTTGGTTTTATGATGTATCTTGTATGTGATTATTGTCCTCCTAACCTGACTTTCGTTGAGTTTTTTACAAAACATATGTTTTTACACTGTCTTGTCAATTGTCTTGTGTAAGTTTTTATCGCAGTTATCATCGTAAATTTTTACGACATTCTATTTTAGTTTCACATTTTAATTTTGTTGACCTCTGCGATCGTCTTCTTCGTCTTTGATTATCTCGTCTTGTCATTGTTGTTGCTATTGTCTTTGGCTCTTGTCTGTTCTTAATATTTCATTGTATAAATTAGTTTAATTGATTAATAATATTTTGTATACTTAGGTGATAATTAGGTACCGTTCTTAGACAAGAACGTATTGCACACACTTAAAGTAAATTAATCGATAATTATTTGAGTAAATCAAAATGTCGTCGCTTGAATATTTTATGTACCAAGCTAAATCCCTTGGTATGACTCCTGATGAGGCAACAGATTTTGCAGTTGTTGAACATGCCACGGCTCAGAGGTACGAGGTATCTCATGTACAGTATCTCATTAATCTAGGGCAATCCCGTGGTTTATATAAAGAGAAGCTTAGAGAATTCGTAGAAGAACAAAAAATTAAGGACCTACTGGAGGAAAAGGGTGTTGGCTACCCAACAGCTGTCTCTGTCAAACACTCACTAGTCAACGGGTTCAAGCGCATGTTGGCTATTGCTGTTGAGACAGACTACACATTTAAGGAAGCGGAAAGGACCAAGGATTTATTAAACGAACAGAACAGACAAGTTTTGGATAAAAAAGTAGCAAATCTTGATTTGACTAATCAAGAACTCAGGAATCTTCTATGTCAACAGGAGAAAGTGTCTCAGGAAAAACAGATAAATATTGAAAAATTACTCATGGAGAAAAATGAGTTAAATAATGAAGTACGCTCAGTAAAAAAATTACTTGACAAGGAGAATAAGGTCATTGAAGAATTTGATAAGTTAAATATGACTATAAAGACAGACTGTCATGCTCATTTGGCTCAGATTCAAGAACTTACATCTGAGATTCCTCTTTTGAAATTAAGGGTTGAGGAGCTTACGAATAGCCATCAAAATGCCATTGAGGCACTTGAAAAAGAAAAGGCCATTAATAAAGAACATGTCAGGAAACACACTATCGATGTTGAACATCAAACTCAAACTGCTGCTGCAGAACTCGAAGTTAAAGATTTAAATATTATGAATGGGATTTGCCTAGAGATTTTAACAAGTCAAAATGAATAAATTATGAGAGGTTGAAGTCAGATTATGTAGAATTGAAAATAGAAGCTGAAAAACAGAAAAAATTGATAATGAATCTTAGAGATAGAAAAGTCAGAAAGGGAAATAACAAGAATTGCAATTCTTTTAAAGGGAAACAATTTTGTCAAACTTCTCTATATAATGTATCTTCTAGCCAATCTCACAGATCACGAGATTTTCATCAAAATAATTTTGGAAATAATCAAAGCAATAATTATCATCATAATGGGAAATTTAGATCACAATCTTTCAATAACAGACAAGGTTATCAAAATAGACAGAATGGTCAATGGCACAATGGTAATAGTCATACTAACCGTGATTTTAACGTAAACAAAAATGCAAATACTAGTAATTTTGGGGATACTAACCAAATTCGATCGCTACGTTGATATATATCTTCAAACCAGCCACGACAACACTCTAATGTTGCTTGAGTGATACACATTCAAACAAGGAACAGGATAATAATGTTAATGCACATAGTGCTATGTCATGTTCTCTGGATTTCGAACAGGTCAAGTCTTGTGATGAGAGTAATACCCCATTCCAGCCCAAGGCGATCACAACGCTGCGATGCGGGCAAATTATACCAAGCCTACCAGCGGCTTGTACAGCCACGTCAGCTACTGACTATGGAACAGGAAGCCTTAAATTAAATAAGGGTTTTTTAAATTCCACTCCATGCTCTCTTTTATTTGACTCAGGTTGTAGCACAATCGGTGTACGGACTTTGCTGGTCGACCCATTCATGTGCTACTGGCCTTTACGACCGTGCAGTGGCGTGACTTTAGGACCTGGAAGGAGGGACTGTGGAGATTTTTCCTACAGCTATAGTTAACCTTCATACACCATTTTTTTCAGGAAAGATCCACGCCTGTCTCCTTCAGAATCCAATAAGCGTTTTTCTGATGTCAATAAATCCTGGGTCGCAACCACTTATACCTAAGAGTGTACCAGACTCAAAGCAAAAATTACCCTGAATGGGAAAAGCAACCTAATTCAGGATTGCCTATTGCATTGAAAAGTCTATACCTATAAACTTACCTAAGAGATTTGTCACAATACACATACTACAAACCTTATTGCAATGCTAAGGTAATGTGAATCTTCATGGAGAACCTTCCTTGTTCAAAAATCTGCCACAACGAACCATTCGTTTGCCGGACCTTTCACGACCATGTTCCATTCTTCAAGAATGATATTACAAGTTTTCATACCAACCTGTGAAGACAGTAAGTCATTATGGGACATATACGCTTCCCTCGACTTGATTCAGCATTCAATTGATCGTAAGAAAAGAGGCTACGCATTGAGAAAAAAGTAAAGCGATGTTCCTAAATGGTAACAGTATAACTTCAAATGGGAAAAACCACCATAAGGTCTGTCCGACAAAGTTGTCAATATGTGTTCCAGCAAGCAGGGTATACGTCATGCCGTACACCACCAATTGCCTAGTGTAAGTTATATCAACTCAAGTACAAAAGTATGGTTGAATTTAAGAACAATAATTCTATTCATGTAAATAATAAAGACTCTAACTTACCTAAGAGGGCTAAGATTACCCATCAACCTTATTCACATTCTTGTGACAACGCTACCACTTATATTGGTAGATAGTGCATCTTCTCGCACCATCCTTGGTGCAAAATCTGGCCACAACGAGAACCACACGGCGGACGTTAAGTTCGTACGTCTATTACCACATACCAAGAACAGGTATGGTGACGCCGTGGTTACATTCAGAAACCAATAAATATGGCTCGCATGGCTATCGAGCGGGACAATGGTGTGTATTTTCACCACCATTCTCTCCGATTACAATGGTTTCCCGATACTGCGTCACGCAGATAGTAACCTACTAATATTTGAATTTATGATGTCCATATTCTTTGATGACTCACCTATGCACCCACATCATCCTCTTTTTCTTTGCTAATGATTGTTTCCTTTTCTTTTCTTGAGATCATTTCTTTCTCGACTCTACGAGGGGTTATTCCAATATATTTCATGCCAATTCGGTTTAGTAAATGCACCGGCTACATTTGTAACCCATGACATGAAGCGTCGCGTACTGTCTCTCATCTCCCGATGTACTTTACATATATTGACGACCATTTGTCCTCTTTAATGACACAAGGGATGAACACATTACGGATTGAAAACATTACTGTCCACTTTACGGTCATGTAAATTTAACGGCTAATGCCCCTTCTAAAGCTTTCGTGGGTTTTCACGAAATTTCATTTTTAGGTCACCGCGTTGGTCACGGTCTGGTTTATATACTGAGGACAGTAATGTCTCTAAGATCCTCAACATTTCTACTCCCAAAACTAAGAAACAAGTGAGATCATTATTGGGTCTTGTTCAGTTCTACGCTAAGTTCATACCTCATCTGTCCACTATTACTGCACCTTTCTCTTCGTTATTAAAAAAAGGGCGCGGCTAACGTGATTCGGTGGTCGGAGGAACACCAAATCGCGTTGGACACCATTAAGGCATTCTTTTCTAAACCTTCTATGTTACAATTGCCTAATGCGAACCTCCCTTTCACCTTGCGCAGTGACGCCTCTGCCTACGGTATGGGAAGCGTGGTACTACAGGAGTAGGCGGGCACCTTGCACACAGTACTGTTCGTCTCAGGGAAACTTACGTCGGCTGAACAAAAGTACTCCGTTCTCGATAAGGAACTTTTGTCTCTCGTGTGGTCGTCCTTATAACTAAACTAAAACACCAACGTTTATCTTCTGGGATCTCACTTCTTTGTAGAGACTGATCAGAAAGCACTTACTGCGTTAAAACACCAAGGGACGTCAGATCTGCAAAGTCCACCAGATATGCAAATTTCATTGCAAAACCCATACTGTTTGTTTCACAATCCGGCTATACCTGGATCACAGAATGTTTTCGCTGACATTTTATCCCGCTACCCGAGTGAATCATGCGACTTGGTACGCCCTACAAATGTGGATGCCTCTACACATACTACATCACATTTGTAAACATGACGTTCTTTGAACTTTACTTTGTGAATCAGTGACAAAATTTTTTTTTTGTACATACTTAGTCAAGTGAATAAAGTTTTGTAACATTCCTTTGAATATTACTTGAAGCGGAAAAATAGAAAAATAGAACAGTGAATTATACATATATAACAGTGAGGATCACATAACTTTTAGTATTTATGACATTATCTGCGTAAAGATACATTGTGTATTTAGATAAACATTAGTATATCGTGAACTATTTAACAATATTTTGTGGAATCTTTGGTATTTCAACATACTAAAACTTTTAAGGATCTTCGTGTTTATGAACTGTTTTGAAGTTAACTTAGAATCTTCAAGAACTAATTGAAAACTTGTAGCAGTGTGTAATGAAACTGAGAAACATTATTCAGTACATTGTGATTAATGAACATAATTTAATTAGTTTAATATAATTAACTTCTAAATAATTTAATCCTAAGATTCATCGAGTACCTATCATATTAAATAACCCCCCCCCCGCCCTCGATCACACCCGCTCCAAAAGGTTTTATTATCATACCTCCCCGCAAACATATACCCCCCTCCCCCCTCATCCCACCACCACCCCCCCCACCCCCCCCCCCCCCCCACGAGCAAAACCCTCACCCGTGCTCTATCACCCCCCCCCTCCCACCACAACCCACCCCCCCCCCCCCACCCCCACCCCCCACCCTGGTGGGGTTTCGTTTTTCAGGATTAAGGGGAGGGATTGCTTTTGGCGGGGTGGGGTGAATCGGAGAATACATGGGGCGGTTGGAGGTTGGCTGGGGCAGGGGAGGCCGGGTTTTTATGACACTGGTGGGAAATTGTCTTGGATGGACTTGTATTGCAGGGGCGTTTCTCACTTGTTTTGCATCCTTGTAATGCTGCTGATTTTTCTACTTTCATCTCTATCCACAATTGTTCCAATGCGTTGGACTATTGTAATGATGATAGGCTGTTATGCGTATGTAGTTGTGTTGTGGAGTTGAAGGGGGAATGTTGAGTGCTTGTGCGTATCATCTCTCCTAAAATGTATTGTGTGTATCTGAATATGCTCTCTCTAGCATGTCGGGGTGGTGGTAATTAGTATATAATAAACATATTTGTAAGGTTGTTTCACCTCTACGCGCGGTAATTAAATGAGGGGAAGAAAAAAAAAATTTAACAGAAGTAATATATTTTTTGCGGTACGTGTGTGCAAGGAAGCAGATGCCTCCTTTATTTGTATTCTTAAACATCTCCACGGTTAGTCATCAGGTTATTCTTCGGTTATTAGTGACAGTGGTGTTAGTGTGATAGTACACACTCAAACTTATGTTGTGTTTGTTTTTTTATAAATGTCTTTTTTTTTACTTTGTTCAACGCATCGAAATATGCACCTACAATTGGTTGTAGGGGAGGAATTCGCCTCCGGCGATGTGATCACCAAGGAGGATGCAGTCAGAGAGGGCCTCCTACAAACATGAACTCTAATCCTATCCAATTAGTCTGTTTCTAACAACCACCCACACACCTTTTAACCTCACGCGCAAATAATATAGAGAAATACATTTAACCGAACATATATCATAATCCATCACTCAACGTCTAAAACCTATAACACAACATATACTAACTACTCCCTTAAAAAATAAAAAGAACCTTCAACCCCTCCTTCTACCTACACATAAACTCATTCCACTAAAAAAAACACACTAAAATTAAAAACCTCCATAAATCCTAATAACACACAAAATCAATAAAAAAAACCAAAACTCTTCCAGCTACACCCCTTAAACTCAACAATAACTTCCATCTAAATCTCTCTGTAATTATAACATAAATCTCATATCAATCCTCCTTAACCAATACCAACACCACAGCCGCCCATACACCGCTACACATTTCCATACCACTCCACCGCACGTCTAAAAAACCTCTCGCTCCTCCATACTACCGCCGCTCCACACACCGACGCACTAGCACTCGACAACGCAGATAAACGTGTCAAAAACTTCATATAAAAATAACACCTCTCGCCTCACAGATAGAAATCGACCGACCACCCCGAGCCTCATACACGTAAAGATAGAAGACACGATTATATCCCAAAAAACGCACAAAAAATAGGACATAACCTTCGAGACGAGAGCCGACACCTCCACCAAAACATCCCCTACCCTCGCTCACTCTTCCACAACACTACTCACTTCCCACCCCCCTACACTCAAAACTTCCAAAAACACCCACTTACCCCCTCCTACCACCCATACCCCACACGCTACCTAGCTCTCCGCCCTCGCATCGCCTCCCATCATCACACCCCCCCTCCCACCCTATTCGAACACACACTATTCCAAGGATCCACCTCTCCCCCCCCCTCCACTCGCAGAGAGAAATGAATAGTTCCCAAAGAAAAATAGAAGATATAGAGATCAGATGAAATTGACGCCCACCCCCAAGAGTCAACCCTGATCTTATGTGAAGGATTGGTTATTATGCCGTGATAACATGCCTATTTATTTGCTTTCATGTACGTTTTACTGTGGTTCATTCCATAGGCGCGGGCTAGTAATGCTGTTAACTGTTGGCCCGTATAGGGGATGGGGGGCATGGCTCGATAATATAAATAGTTTTTGATGTCTAGGAATACACCTGAAACAGAGTTTTTTCGTCCTATACACTGTTGGCAAACTCGTTGGGAACCCCCCCCCCCCACCCCCCACCCCCCCCAAACCCCTAATCCACCCACACGTGGCCTGCTTGTTATGGATAGGATTCCTTCACCGTTCCAAGAAAGAAACAGTTTCAGCGTTGAGTATGACTAACGTCACAAATAGCATCGCCCAGTGTTGGACCACGTTGGTCAGTACGAGTGCACGCAATCATTATCCTTGGTCAGCTGGTTAAACAACCCAGTAAATGCGAAAAGGCTACAGTGAACACTGGCACGGTTTGTACTGTATTATTATTCGCAATCACAAACAATAATAAACTAATAACCCCCCCGCTCAATCTAATTACTAACCACCCTAACAAAAAAAAATAATAAAGAAAGAAAAATGAGTTAAAAAGACATAACCACTCACCAATAAACCAAAAAAAAAAAAATAGAAAACATACGTAGAGCACCCATCCTCAACAAAAGAGATAGAGAGATAAACATCTACGCCCAAATATAGATAAAAAAAAACCAACACATATATACATCAACCCCAAATCACTTCACAAAACTTAAAAAACAAACAATAGAATACAACCAACCAAAGATGCAAAATAACTACAGATAAATGTCCCCAACTTATGATCCAAGTACATTCTTTGCCCCCCCAAAATTCATCAGCGTCCACTTCCTAGCCAAGTTGTTTTTGGTCTCGGCATCTCTTTCGTTTTCCTTCAGGTATAGTGTATAGAGATTCCTTTTAGAGAGTAATAAAGAAATTAAAAATAGAAATATAAAAAAAATATGGGGATAACCACCCTAGATATTATAAAAGAGATATATTGTATGTATAGATGTGTCCACCCTATCTCTTCTAGAGTCGACACTGAGTTCCCCAACCAGAGCATACAGCCGATCTCTACCACCAGCCTATTGATGGTTGCATGTTCCTTCACTTGCTATGTTACTCCGATGTAAGCAACGTAATATCTTTGGTGTGAGGTTTGATGGTATGCGGCTTAAAAAGATTCGGAGTAAATGTGTTTAGGCATTGTATGTCGTGTGTAAAGACGGGGTAAAAACATTTCGACAATTTTTCCTTCTCTGTAACTCTCCAAGCTCTCGCGCCCATTGAAGATGCACAGAATGCCACACAGCCTATCTGACTATAATCTTAATTTTGTGCTTATGCTGTACTGGAGGGTCTTCCTGATGTTGTTTTAGACTAACATTATTAAGGGTTAGTGTTCTTGCTTTGGTCATCCTGTTGCTTGATCAACTGTCGCTCTTGCAGTGCTCCCGCCGTTGGTGAGTTTTATCTATGTCATCCTAGGTATGTGCAGGGTGATCTAGTCTGTTCCCCAGTTGCTGATTCCCTAGTGATATGGGTAGGGTTGCTCACTTTAAGCGTCAATGACCTCCTTACTGTCTTCTTCTAATTGATGTCTCATAAGCCCAACTGCTAGGCATTTACTTATTAAGGTTCCTATCCATATTTTTTACCTGGATGAGTTGATAGTGAATGGTGCTTATAGTCAGTGCAAAAATGTCCATCTGCTATATTCCAGATCTTCCAATGTAGAAAATGTCCAGTCCGATCTTATTCCGCGCTGTACTGCCCTCGGTTGTACTGTCGCATATCACCCGTTGTGTCTTAAAAAAACTTGGGTGGTTTGGGTAAGGGGCATCCTTGTTCGTTAACTCTTGTAACTTCACCTCAATAAGGTTTTGTATGCTCGCCCAAACGCTAAGCGTAAAGTTGGCAATTTAGAGGCTCATTATGATTGATGATGTAGATTGCCCTATGGATATTCCTTAAGGCCTCATTATATTTTCAAAAACTTCCCTATGTATACAGTCTAAGCAAAAACGCCATTTCAAAATAACGAAATTAATGTACAGCTGTCTTTGCCAATCTGAGAAAACTGCTCTATAATGTTCTCCTGGAATGGCCTCCCTTTTAGAATTTTTGAGAAGGTACTCTAGCGGAGAGGGCGTCGTCGATTATAATTACTGCTTGTTCGCGTCATATGTTTGTCGGTCTATGCTATTGTAAAATTTTCCTGCTTATAACCTTAACCACACCTGCACTAGTACTTTTTAGCTAGCCCCTGGGAAACTGAACAGAGAAGAGTTAATTCCTTCTTCCAATTCTATTGTCAGTCTGCATGATCTCCCCTTCTTGGGACAATTGACAAGTTTTCCTTTGTTCCACTCCGTTGGTGTTGTCCGGTTTACCAGACTTGGGCCTTTTAGGGGGTTTTTCTCTAACGTATCTGCTAGAATAGCTACAGGGTGCGTCTTAAATAGCTCGAATGCATGTGGCTACAGTTATCATGGCACGGTGCGGGTCCATATGCAGGGGTTACCCTGAGTGATTGCACATAGTGATATTTCACTTTCTTGTAGTTGGTATCGTCCTGGTTGTTATCATTGCGTTAGAGTCCCAGGTGTTCAGACACTGCCTGGAAACTTCCTATTAATGGTCATCCAGCCGGGGACTGCGTTTGGTCTCCTTGTTAAGAGTTTATCTGTATTAATTGCGCATGCTCCATATCTGGGGGTTCATCGTGGCCCCTACGGCTGGAACTAATCCGCTGTGGAGATTTCCGGTGCTTATTCTACTCTTAACTAATGTATTATTGTTTGGCACCTTCGTTTGCCGCGCTTGGATTGAGTTTGTAGTATTTAGTTTACCGTTGGCTTTGTTCATTTCTCAGTGCTGCCTCGTCCTGCCTATACGGGCCTTGTTCGGATAGGAAATGTCTTTTTGATGTACTCGTGGGTTTTGGCGTTTAACTTCACCTTGGCCAGGCGGTTGTGACTATTCGCTATTGAGTTGCTTTATGTGTGTGGGGGACTTGCTTCTGTTTTTTTCTTTTCATTTTCCTTTTTCATCGTCTTATGGTTTTCTAAATTTTCTACCACGAACATCAACGGTAAAAAGTGGATGGGTTGATATGCTGTCTTGCTTCGTTCACTTTACTGGCCTCAACCCTATTCCAAGCACCCATGACCAAACACCCCCCCTTATCAATATTAAAATATTTTAATTTATTTTTTAATTTAACCCTCACTCTTGCCCTGCTTCTCAGCTTTCTATATAATTATTTGTAGAAACTGAGTGTTGAATTGGCCCGGGTCTTATATTCTTCAGGCAATGTCTTTTGCCTGACCTTATGGAAAATTGTTGATATCGCTTACTGGTTAGATCAGCCGCAATAATGCTTTTCCTTGGTATCGGTGTCTGGGTCCTTACAATTTGCTCGATGTCAACTCTTTTTCTGTGTCAGTTACAGTTGGTCCGCAGGGCCGTTCACTTATGAAGTTTCACTTTCAGTTTTTGTATACTAAGATGGGGATCACTTCACACAACGCACCTGCAAAAACCCAAACAAATACTACATCCATAACACCCTCAACTAACAACCCTAATTTAAAATTATACTTTACCCTAACTAGAAGAGAAGAGAAGAAAAACATAGAACATAGAAATTACTGAAGAATGATAAGAAGGATAAGAGATTAGAGAAATTAAAAAGTCGTGGTGAGAAAAGTGGATCCACCCATGACAGGTTGTTAAATGCTACAGCAGAAATTGTTAATTTAATCCCCAATTTCGTTTGATTGTTTCCGCGTGCTGCGCATTTCCCCATTATCTTTCATTATTTAGATTGTATTTAGTCGTGTTCCCAACTTTTCCCAACACCCCATCTACCTACGACTTGAAAGGACTCCATCATCCCTCACAGCACCCGAACCTACCCCCCCCCACCCCCCCCCCCCCCCGTATCGTGTCCTCGCAGTCTTCCATTTCATTTCTATGCAGTTGTTGATAAGAAAAATTCATCTATTGATCTCATTCATTTCGAACTGTCATTCGTTGGTAGCGGATATTTTACAGCAATAGTGTTTTATGCGTTGTGTTGGTCGCAATGCTAACCTCGCACAATCGTGTTTGGCTTTTCAGTCTGCGTTGTTGATGGGTTTCCAATTCCAATAATGTTTCACGATGGATTTCTTATTCCTTCTATGTTAGAAAGGATGGCTACTACTCCTTCATTGTGCTCGGTCCAATCCTCGTACTTCGCAGATTAAAAGCACTGTTTCTCCTGTTGGCTGTTTTAAAATTTTTTACCTGCCCACACCTGTCAACATCACCTTGTCTCTATAGCCTCTTTATCCCTATAGAATGTTGTAATTTCTATAGTTTCTCCATTTCTGCTGCTGTTGTGACCATGAGTTTTAGTTTACACGTCTCGTTCTGTGTTTTAATAAAATTCCAAAAAAAAATCCTATTGCCTCTTGTTTCACGTTTTTTGCGGACAGGACGTTCGTTTTCGTGTTTCACTGTGGCTTCACCTTTCGGCTTTCACCACTGACAGTCATACGAGCCTCAGACTCCGGATGTCCGTTCCGCAGCAAAGTTTGTTCATTTGTTGTCGTTTCCGTAACTTCATTTATTTTTATATAGACAGGGGTAACACGTCCTACACTGCAGATATTCTCACTGTTGCTGGCGTTATGAGATTTCCGGACAGATGTCTGGCTACATGTGCGGTCAGATGTTGGACTACATGTTCAGTCAGATGTCTGGCTAAATGTTCGGTCAGATGTCTGGCTAAATGTCCGGTCAGATGTCTGGCTACATGTCCAGCTAATGTCCGGACATATGTCTGGCTACATGTCCGGACAGATGTCTGGCTACATATTCAGCTAATGTCCGGACAGATGTCTGACTACCTGTCCAGTCAGATGTCTGCCTACATGTCCGTTCAGATGTCTGGCTAAATCTCCAGCTAATGTCCGGTCAGATGTCTGACTATATGTCCGGCCGGTCAGATGTCGGGCTACATGTCCGGTCAGATATCGGACTATATGTACATTGAGATGTCGGGCTATATGTCCGGTCAGATGTCTGGCCACATGTCCGATGCTATGTATCGCTACATGTCCGGGCAGATGTCTGGCTACATGTCCGTTCGGATGTCTGGTTACATGTCCGGTCAGATGTCTAGCTACATGTCCGTGCAGATGTCTGGTTACATTTCCGTTCAGATATCTGGCTACATGTCCGGTCAAATGTCTAGCTGCGTGTCCAGTCAAATGTCTGGCTACATTTCCGGGCAAATGTCTGGCTACATGTCTATTCAGAAGCTGGCTACATGTCCGGTCACATGTCTGGCTACATTTCTGTTCAGATGTCTGGCTACATTTCCGTTTAGATGACTGGCTACATATTCGGTCAAATGTCTGGCTACATGTCCGGGCAAATGTCTGGCTACATGTTTGTGAGCAGACTTGCATAAGCGATAACCGTAATACTATGTTTGAAAGGTATGTTACACTTATATTAATCGTTGAGTTACAAGTATTTTGGTGTTATGTAATTGCTGTAATATTTAATAGTATTCTTACCATTTACTTTGAATTACCTCCTGATATCTTTATCTTGGTACTCTAAAAACCATGTGCTGATAACTGAAAATTGGTTCCAACTAAATATAACCTGCACAACCCTGAACAGCACTGTGCAGCTAGAAGGTCTTATCAGGACTGTGTAATTCTAGCTAAGAGAACTAACATTCATTTTAAATGCTTGGCTTTTAAATGCTGGATGCCAAAGAGTTCCTCTTTCTCGTCTTCCATTTCTTCTTCTCTTCCTTCATTTCTTCCTTCTTTACCCTGATGAAATACAGATTTCGTTCGTTCGTTTGTTTTCTCGTTCAATTTAAAATTTCGTTGATGTAATATCTTTAAAGGGAAATCACTTTTGACCTAACTAAGGACTAAAGGGAAGTATAAGTATATAAACCAATAAAACGGTTTTGAATCAGTTCTACAAATAACAGTTCACGTGAAACAAGGGACGTTTCGGGTTTTACCCTTCGTCAGCCACAGTTACAAACAGGTGACAAGGACAAGAATTACATATAGGTACTACAAAAACATACGATAATGAGAAACATACACCAAATGAGCGATACAAGCAGATGGAAAAAGTAAACACCCACAGTGATGAGTGAAAAAAGAACAATAATAATACAAGAAAATAGTAAAACCTGAAAGAAATACCGAAACAAGAAAGTAAATAATCAACGAAACGAAAAAAAGAGAATGAACAAAACTTCGGAACAAGTAAAAGGTCACTTAGCTAGATCCATAGATGCTTGGAATAGAACACTGAGGTACCTTGTCCAAGAAATCGTCTAAGGAAGTGACGTATAAGATAATAATAATAATAGCCCCTTCAGTCATAACTGACTATGGGAATGCGCCCCTGAGGTGACAGCCCTCAGCTGCTTATTTTCCTGGTGCTCCTTTCGATGTTTTCTCCCCTCCTCTGCTTGTTGTGTGAGCCTCTCTTCGCCCAATCTGAGGTGGCGCCGTAAATAGCATCGCCACTTAGTGCGATCGGCAGCTTCATCCTCCCATGTTGCTGGATCCATGTCCAGTGCCCTCATATCTCTCTTGCACACATCTTTGAACCTCAGCTGTGGTCGCCCAACTGTTCTCTTGCCATCTGCTAATTGTCCGTAGAAGATATCTTTTAGGATGCGACCATCTTCCATGCAGCGAACACGGCCAAGCCAGCGAAGTCTGCGCTGTCTAAGCAGTGTATACATACTTTGAAGGCCAGCACGTGACAACACGTCGACATTTGTCACTTTATCTTTCCACGAGATGCCGAGGATGTGGCGTAGACACCGCAAATGGAAGGTATTGAGCCTTCTTTCTTGCTTAGCATAGGTCGTCCAGGTCTCGCTGCCATATAGGAGTGTGCTGGTGACACAGACGTTATATACCGCAGCTTTGGTCTTCGTTGTGAGTTTGGAGTTTCCCCAAACACGCGATGTGAGTCGGGCAAAGGTAGCTGCAGCTTTGCCAATGCGACTGTCGATTTATGTATCCAGTGAGAGTTTGTCATTGATGGTAGACCCTAGGTATGTGAAGTGGTGCACCACTGCCAATTCATAGTTATCGATAGTGATAACTGGTGCAGTACCCACATCCTGACTCAGCACATTCGTTTTCTTTAGACTTATTGTGAGGCCAAAGTCCTTGCAAGCTTTAGTGAAGCGATTCATCAAGCTCTGAAGCTCCTGTTGGCTTTGAGTGACGACTGCAGCATCATCAGCGAACAACAAGTCTCTTATAGTGACCATTCTGATTTTTGTTTTTGCCTTCAGCCTTGAAAGATTAAACAGACGGCCATCTGACCTAGTGTGAAGGCATATTCCTTCAGTTGCATCTCTGAATGCATGCTTCAATAGTAAGGCAAAGAAGATCCCGAAGAGTGTCGGAGCCAGAATACAGCCTTGTTTAACGCCACTTCGTATGTCAAAGGGCTGTGACGTGCTTCCAGCATATTGGACTGTTCCCTTCATGTCGTCATGGAATGACTTTATCATTTCCAGCATTTTAGAAGGGCAGCCTATTTTCAGGAGGATTTTCAGAAGTGGCGTATAAGATAGCGACAATTTAAAAAGATACAAAAGGATACGAAACGAACCAAAACAAAAACATAAGAAGATAGATAAAAAAAACAACGAATAAAGAAGAATGGAAAAGAGAGAAAAGCCACCAGAATTTATGCAAAATGATGTTGGACATTAAGGCCTTTTGGAGATAAACAGCCCATTTGAAAAATAAGACGATTCTCCAACAAAAAGCGAGTCCGGTCATCACCGACACATGAAAGGAGGGCAGTGACATGAATATTGGAATTACCTGAATGGTCAGGCCTATTGAAATAAAGGGCCACCGGTAAATGTTTGCCATGATAGATGTCATTTAAGTGCTCACGAAACCTGTCTGCCAAACGTCTGCCAGTTTCACCAATATAGGTAATGCCACACCTCTTGCAGATGGATAGGCATAAATCCAGGTTTCTGGATTCGCTCGTGAAAGACTTTCTAATGAACAAATTTTCCTTTCGGAAAAGTGACTGTCTGAGTTTGGAAGTTGGAGTACAAAACGGACAGCTCTTACATATACGGGCGTTGGCATCGGTTTTCAGTACCAAAAGTATGAAGGGCTAGTATGTCTCAAGCGGGACCTTCGTGTACAAGAATATCCCCCCTAAATTCCTATCCCTAACAATATGCCACCAAATGTGTATCACGAAACAACCCCCTCTAGGTATCAAAATTTCAGATGTAGAGAATAGGCAGTTGTGGCGTAAACAAGATGTCTTTTTTTCACCGATCACAGACAGTTGAGGATGGAAAGTGTTGAACCAGTTTGAGTCTGTAGATTGGACAGGAAAAATAAAAAAAAAAAACAAAAAAAAAAAAAAAAAAAAAAAAAAAAAAAACAAAAAAAACTAAAAAACAAAACGCGCGCTCGCAAAAAACTCGCGCAAAAATAAAAAAAAAAAAAAAAAATAAAAAAAAAACAACAAAGAGAATCAATTCAAAACCTTTAATCTACACAAAAAAAAAAAATAATCACTGAGAACACTCAATATATCTCTTATTACAAAACTAACTAGACAACGATACGCAAAACTTACTCCTTAACTCTCACAATTAAATCTTTCTAAAACCCAAAACAACACTATCACATATTCGAGATCAAGAAAATTGAATTAATAAGATATATATATATATCAAAACCAATATATACATTAATCCTGTTAAATACAATGTCTACAGAGACTCTCTGGCCTGACAAAATATACTTATAAATCTACCTATCCATACCTTCCTAACATCCAAAAGAGCAAATTATAAATAGAGACAGAAAACCCAATCCATATCAATAAAGAGATAAGATTCCAAAAACAATAGATCAATGAAAATAAACCAAATATACCCACACTATAGAGAACTTCTTAACTCACTCACCCTCACACGAAGATATATAGAGACGCCATATAACCTCATATAGAAATAATATATAAATAAAGATAATATAGATAAGATAGAAATAAATCTTAAAAAAAAATCACAATCCTCTCATACACACACCAAATTAAACTTACTCCCATAGAGAGATATATAAGAAATATATAACCCACATAGATACCCCACAACACCCCATATTATAAACAAAACCATAAGAGATAAGAAAAACTCATCCTACCACTTTAAACTCCCACTCTCAACCCCCCCTCACAATCAAGAAAAAATAGATAATAAATTACACACAAATCAAAGATATAATAATCATAACCTCCCCTTCTAACCAGAATAATCAACATCCCCAAAACAAAGAAAGAGATATATATAGAACTATAAACACACGACTTCCCTCTATATAATATAATAGAGACAAAGAGACCTACTAACCATCCACAAAATGATAACATCTTCAAAATATACGTGTCTCAGCACGACCTCCCCCCCTTCCACAACCCCCAAAAAAAAACTCTACACACCTACCTCACCTATTAACATAAACTCCTACAACACTTCCCCCCCCCTCACCCCCACCATAAATAGAAGTAGAATATATACTCCCCAAGATACCAAACCGCACATAACAATTCAAGAAACCAATCAATCCAACCCCCTCCTATAAAAAAAAACACCCTTACTATTCCCTCTCGCCACCCCTCTCGCAGCTACTCCGCTCCAGCTACTCTCCCCAATCCTACTTCCTCAATTCTTCACACCCTTTCTCACCCCCCTCTCTCTAATACTCACATACTAACTAGAGACCACATCTAACTCCCACTTCCCCCCACATATCCAAAACACCTCTCGCTCACCCTACCACCCCCTCCAAAAAAAAAAACTCCTCATCTCTCCAAATAACCCATCCATCTCCTCTCACTCTACACACATGATCTAAGACTAGGAGCTGAAGCATAAAAAACTGCACCGTGAGTGATTGAAGGACCACCTATGCAATTTGCTAAATAGCAGCATTGGGCTACCTGTCCACGAAAATACGGATCTTAGAAATGCACCCCTGATTTAATGGCGGGAAGCGTCTGTTTTTGAAGGACCTGAACTAAATAAGTAGTAGTTACCTTGATAAAAACTAGATGCAGAAGTCACCAATGGCCGGCCATAAATGATGATGATGACAAAGACATTTAACAGTCTAGCATTTTCAACCTGTGATTTTGTCAATACATATATGTAAACTTTACCAACCTTCTATTTTAAATTAATAAATGTGCAGATATATTTTATAAGTCGCAGTTGATCGATTTTTTAACATTCCAGTTTCTGTTTGAAATGTTCTTAATATGTGGAAATTAAGAGAATTATTTTATATTTTAAATCGGTAGGGATAAATAACGAGCTACATTTCACATCAACTAATAAACAAGACACCCTTGGAGCTCTGGATAGGTCTAGAGAAAGTGACGTACTTCACAGCTCTTTTAACAGCTACTATCTAGAATATGCAGTTAACTATTTGATTTGTCCTCAGCCATCCCTACATCTTGTTCACCAGCTCTCTTCTCCACTTCTGAGAACTACAGCGATTATGTTCAATCTTACATACATCTCGCCACAGTAGCTACATTAGGTCATCTTGACCAAATGTTCTAGAATCGTTATCCAGTATTGTGTCATTTTCTGCCTACCATTCTGTCACATGCGAATAAGGAGGTATGAGTCTTTACAAGCTAACAAAAGATTTGGTCGTGGAAAAGGAAAGGTTGAGAGAAAGACATGTCTATTAAAAACATGATGAGCCAAAAATGTCAGAGATTTATTTTGTCGTTGTTGGGTTGATTTTCCCCATGCTCTAAATAAGGGAAATAATTAACAACTATAAATAGGTAGACAAATATTGATTTGAGGATTTTGATGATTCTGTTCTCCCTTTTTGGACTGGAAAATCTGACACTTTGGATGGAATTATACACCGGAGAAATCTGCAGAGTTTCAGTTTCTAGTTTTTTTGCAAGCACAACTGCATTGCTGGCAGACTTGACAATTAATCAGAAGTGTGAGTAAACTTGGCCTGAAATTAGTTGCCAAACTAACAAATTATGTCAGAGTAAATCGTAAATTATTAGTTTATATTATATCGGAAAGATACACTCACGGCACAAGCTTTTTGTTTGAAATTTACTTTAGATATGAGACTTGACCTCTGGTAGGTGTGGTCATGATGAGTCTGAGACAAGCAGTCATTACAACACAACAAGACATGTAGTGAGAAAACAAGAAATCAGAGACATCGTTGGTGTGACAAAACGGGGCGACCTCTATCGATCTTTGGTTCTCTCCAGCAGTATCGGTACATTTGTGGTACTGATTTTTATTAGGTGCTGTCAATTATCGCACTTTTCTTTCTTTCTTTCTTTATTTGTCTGCTAATTAGCAGATATGTGATTTTATCAAATCATCATGTACGTGATAACTATCACAGTTGTGACACTCCTTGCAAATATGTCACCGGTTTGTTACCTGGTCATCCCAGCCTACGAAGAGTTGAGATAAGATAGTCGCCGGCGCGTTTAGATTGAACCGCTGATAAGACGACATTACCGTCTGTGTGCCACGGGTGGGCAGACAAATGTGATGTTATGGCTTCCGGTCCTTGGTTAAAACGTAATCATGGATTTATTACATTTTAGACAATATGAGTCTACAAATGTGTTTGTAAGAGTGTATACAAGGCATCAGATGTCCATATATGGTAACACGTGACCTTTGCAGGCTCGCACCTTATTTCACGTGAGACTATTTTGAAATATCACAGCCTATCCTGCATGATTTGAAATGATTGGATCTTTCTGATTAGATTCATAACATCACTGAAGAGAATATAGGCTGACAATTTCACAGTTTTATTTCTCTGTGATTTGCACGCTCGCCAAGACATCAGACCTTCGCCAGAGGAAGAACTAGATTCATAATTCCTAATTGTTATTCGGACCTTTTATTGGAGAACCAGATAAGACTTATAAAGCACAGGACATCTCTTTCAAATTTTAATAATGAACAACCGGGACTAGGAAGTTGAAGAAACACGGAGTCAGAAGGGGCAATCTATGTTAAAATTAAAAGAAATCCCAGACACGTGTTGTAAGAGAATGATTCGTCACTTTTATTCATCTGTGCGACGAGTCTGTAGCCAAGATTAGCGTAAGTTGGATTTACATTTCATATTTTATTACTAACATGTGAACTAATATATACTGAAGCACATTAAAAACGCACCACCTGTATAATCCAGGAACAGAGTGTGAAATGTAAATATAAGTGTTTACAAGTTTACGTATTTGAAATCTTTATTCATTTTCCTATGAATCCATGCTGGTCATTAATTTGTACATTTGATTGTTATGAAATTCATTGCGTTCTGTGCAGGCAAGGGAGAAAACCAAAAATGCAACCAATAAAAAAATTCATTCACACTATCCTCAGTATCTGGTATGTCCACCGTGTGCTTGCAAACAAGCTTGGCAGCGGCTCCGCATGGAATGCACAAGTCTCTGAAGGAAATTCCGGGGAATCAAGTCCCATTCACGTGTAAGAGCAGCTTCGAGATGTTGCAGATTAGCTGGAGAACCTTGCCTGTAGACTCTGCGTCCAAGCTCGTCCCACAGATGTTCTATAGGGGACATGTCTGGTGATAGGGCAGGCCAATCAATCGTCACAATGTTTTGCTGCTGTAGATATTGCTGCGTAATGCATGCGGTGTGCGCACGTGCGTTATCCTGCTGGAGAAACTGCAAGTCTGGATAATTTGTGAACGCAGGAGCAACTAATGCATCCAGAACCTCATCTCGATATGTCACAGCATTAACGTTTCCACGGAAGACGCGAAGAGACAAGCGATGGTGAAAACTGAATCCTCCGCAAATGTGAATACTGCCACCTCCAAATCGGTTGTGCTGACGAACACAGCAATCTGCAAAGCGCTCTCCCCACCGTCACCAAATCCGCATACGTCCATCAGCAAAGGATATGTTGAATCTGCTCTCGTCTGTGAATAGGACAGCATTCCACTGCAGTCTAGTCCATCTGACATGTTGCTCTGCCCATTGCAGGCGCTGCTGACGATGTCTGTGAGTCAAGTTTGGCCCAACATAAGGTCGTCTTGCAGTAAGGCCTGTACCTCTGAGTCGTCGTATGACTGTCATTCGAGAGACTTGCCCGCGTTTACCCACTATTGCTCTTGCTGTTTGACTTGCCGGGAGAGAACGATTCCTTAGGTGACTCAGCACAATATGACGATCTTGCGCAGGGGTAGTAACTCGTGGTTGGCCACTCTGAAGTCTATCCCGGGCACTGCCAGTGGTTCCGTAACGTTCATTGAGACGTACAATAGTGCTGTGGTGGCAATTCATCCTTCTGGCAATGGCCCGCCAGCTCATTCCGGTCTCCAACATACCAATGGCTCATTGGCGGTCGTTTTCAGATAGTCGTGGCATTTCAAGCACATGTACTGGGTGTTTTGTCTCAACGGCCTTTTTATACCGAGTATACTGCCACAACGCGTACACATTTTCAGTGTCATAGCTGTTGGGAATCGTGTTGCACGTGTAACTTTCATTGTTTTCATGTAGTCTGTACACAAACCCGTGGGTTGAATCATGCACTTTCCATTCCAGCAGCCATTCGCTCTCTACCTCATGACAAACACGGGGAAAATCCATTCCCACACTTTTTTTTCAGCTTCTCGGCATCAGTATATATAATAGTGGTGCGTTTTTAATGTGCTTCAGTATATATATGTATATATTACCATGTGAATTTTATTGTGTGAAACTCGCTATTGGAAGTCAGTCATTTGAGGCTGGCAACCTCAGCGTATAGAATGATGATTCATGAACCACTACTGCACGGGCTGGTGATTTCTTTATTGATAGTTTCGTAAAGAGAACTAAAAGCATAAAGTAGTTCCAGGTTCCCTATGGAGCAGGGAGGGAAAGATGAAAGAAATGATGTACATTCTAAGTATAATACTTACATTTTCAAAGCAGTGTAAATGTCCCTATAAACATATTCACTTTAAAATTAATGTAAGGTTTCACGCTTTAAACCAGTGTAAATGTCCATGGGAAAATATTAATTTTAATTAATAGAAGTTTCAAACTTTTCCACAAGTGTAAATGTAAATTAAACATGAATGAATTTATATTGTGAACACTTTTCAAATAGTGGAGATGTAAATGTAAAACATATTATATCTTTCACTCGGTTCTTTCATCAGGGCCCTGATATACTTACAATCGTGCTGTGGTTCGCCGTCTGGCGCAAACTTTGGGACACTCACACACTTTTTAATCTGTTACTGTCGTTTAATGAAGCGGATCCCAGCTCTGCAGATTTGTTTGTTGGTTTCATCAAAATGGATCCGGGGAGCGTCTGCTTCATGCGATAGTTATTTCAGACTAAAGTTAGTGTCACTTGACTCACGAGGTAAGAATTAGGCTTAAACGAGCACACAATGTCAGAACACGAGGTTTCCCTTAATTAGGAAGATGACCGGTGGACAACTTCCCTCAACAAATAATCTTGGTTCACCACACACTTGTCAACAATGTCGGAAAGTTAATGTTTTAGATTTTTCTGTAATTTTTCTCGCCACAAGGCAGCATGTACATTAGAGTTAGTGTAGAAATATGCACTGGCTCAAAGGCCCAGTATAAGCATTTATTAGGTATGTCTCTGTACAAAACGCCGGCAAAGTTTGGGTTACCCCAGTATTCACTCAACACACAGAACTACAGGTAATCGCACACTTTAGAATTATACGCTGATATATTTATTTGAAGTCTAGAGCTCGGTAAATTTCCGAACAAACTAGGGCTTCGCTATACAGCTTATTCTATTCGCGAACAACCTGTCTACTGCGAATTTTGAGGACTAAATGAAAATAAAGTTTAACATTCTGGTTATATCTATTTCCAGACAAAGGGTCCCATTTTATTTCGCCAAACGAAATAATCTCCCCTTTCCGTCTAAAACACCTAAAACTAAAACTAGAAGACTACCATGAACTGACACTCGTGCGTTTTCACACCTCACGCTGACCAGGCCAACAGTAAGTGCCTTGTCAGCTGAGATTTCCAGACAAATGTCTCAAACTGCGCCGAGGAGATGTCGGCTATCGCGCCTCACCTAAGCGCTCAGCCGATGCAACTCGTTGTGGCAGGTGAAAATGCAGACAAATTTGTCGCCTATAGGTCTGGCGAAAGCGAATATTCACAGTGTATTTCGTCTGGTGCAGGGAATGCTGTAGACATATGTCTGCTCCTATGTCTGGCCAGACGAATATATTCACAGTTTTGTCCACTGACACCTAATGCAATAGAATGCATTTTAACGCTCTCTCTCTCTGACACGTTATGTCATAAATGCGTTTACCAGTATGAGAAAGAAACCGGTAAAGTTGAGAACGGGGAAGAAAATATTTTTCGCAAACGAATGGATGCGAAAAATACAGGAAAAAGGTAAAGAGTGATAATAAAATAGAGGACACGGGTGAAAGAAAAAGTAGAGGATATAGGCAATTTAAGATCAATAAACTCTCTGTGACAGAACGTCCCCCCTTTAAGATATGGAATCACTCCATGTCTACGTTATGGAAATAAATTTCCTATATCCGTAGCTTCAGGGTGTCTGTCCTCTTCCATCTCATCTCCCCCCTCCATCTCTCTCCAATTCCTACTCAATTCTACTCCCAGAGTTTCCTTTCTCTGTAATGTCTCCCATGCGCGCTTGAAAGAGCGTCGCCGCTTCTGACATTTTTGAAAGATTTCGTGTGTGTGCAGTGGAATTTCCCTGCCACTATCGTCATCTTCGTCAGTTTTGGCGATCGTCAGGAGATGGTCGGAGGTCGGCACTGGTCTTTCCACGAATTTCTTTAGCAGATTTAAGTGGAAAACCTTTTCCTTTCCTTGAATAGAGATCTGGTAGTTAGCCTTAGAAATCTTTTTCAGGACGGTAAACGGCCCTTGCCATCCGATCCTCAGTTTGTTGTTTCCGGTAGGGAGTAACACCAAAACTTTCTCTCCTGCTTCCAATTCTCTTTCTTTCGCGACTTTCCTGTATCGGTTAGCGTGCTTTGTGCGTGCTCGCTTAAAGTTGGTCGTTGCTAGGTCCCATCCTAGTTTCAACCTATCCTTTAAATCCGACACATATTTACTTGCTGAGACGACTGTCTCATCAGCCTTCTGGTCTGTCATCGACCAAAGTAAGGCTTCGAGCGGGCCCTTAATGGGTCTGCCGAATAAAAGCGTAGCTGGCGGAAATCCTGTGGAAGTATGAAGAGATTCTCTGTAGCCAAATAAAGCTGCCGGAATGCAACAATCCCAATCTTCAGGTTTCACTTGTGCCAGTTTACTTAGCATTATGTAGAGGTTTCCGTTAACACATTCCACGAGCCCATTTCCGGCCGGAGTATATGGCTTTGTGTAGATGTGTTGGGTCCTCAAGATCTTCACGATCTCATCCATCAACAGGTTTCGGTATGGGGATCCGTTATCCGTCAACACTTGCTGAGGAAATCCCAACCGAGTGAAAATCTGCACGAGGGCTTCTGCGACATGCTTGGCATCTGCACATGTTAGCGGTATAGCTTCTGCCCATAAAGTGCATGTGTCGACTAAGGTCAGGATGAACCTGTTCCTTCTTTTAGTTCTTTCAAAGGGTCCTCAAATGTCGATCACAACCCGTTCGAATGGTGTTCCCACTATTGGCATTTCCCCCAACGAGACTGGGGGTGTCCGTTGCTTGGGTGGTACACGTTGGCACTGGGCACAGGATTTGACATACCTGATAATATCAGTGTTTACTCCTGGCCACCAATAATGAGTGGTTATCCGTTGGTTTGTGGCGTTCTGTCCCATATGTCCGCTGAAGGGAAGAGAGTGCCCCATTTCTAGGATTTGGCTTTTGTACTGTTTCGGTACTAGGAGCTGATTGTAACCTTGGTCAGGCTTGCCCGTTCTGCGATAAAGTACGCCATCCTTAGAAAAAATGTCCCCGTGCTGTCTGGGTTCCTTAGCCATGGGCAGTTTCCTAAAGCAGGGTGCCAAAGTAGGGTCCTTTTGTTGCGCTTCTTTAAGTTCCATGGGTAACAAATTAGGCGCAGGCTCCCGTTCCTTCTTGGTTTGCCCTCTTGTAGTTACTGCTGCCACCATCGGCTCTTCCGGTTTCCCAATAAACACGTATCTACCGCCAAGTATGACAGGGTAGATGGGGTCATCCATAACAGCCGCTTTGATCTCGCCTCTGACAAACTCAGAGTGGATCTCCACCAGTGCGATGGGAAGCGCTGTAGGTGCATCACTCTTAGAAACTCCACAAAGTTCGACGGTCTCTCCTGTCTCTTGACCGGGTTTAACCAGGTTTCTGGGACCAATGCAATCATAGGAAAGCCCCGTGTCAAATAAACAAGAAGTTTGAGAACCGTTCAATATAACAGTACCTCGCGTTGAGGGTGTATCCCCAACAGGTTGGGAATCACTGTCAATAATTCCGCCTTGCGAGACTGTTAGTAAGCATCCGATGCGTTTAGGCTCGGTGTGCTCGGTCTGATCATATGTCCCGTGCTCAGGGGTTCTCCCTTTGCCACCTTGACCTTTCTGGCCACGCTGCCATGAAGGACGGTCGGGTTGATCAGACTGTTTACTGTGGTTGCTGGGGTACTTGGTTTTGTAGAACTTAGATTTTTCAGGAGGGGGGTTTTGAGGTCCAGTTTCTCTATGGTTATTCTGATTAGAAGCATGAGAAGCATGAGAAGATTGGTCTAGATTATTTTTTCGAAAATGCTCTTCTGTCGGTTTACGTTTTGAGGCCGGTAATTCAGCCAGCGCATTTTGATAACGCTCAGACTTTTCCAAGATGTCTTCAAGCTTTTCTGCACCCTGCTCAGCTAAAAATCTCCGGGTATCAGCAGACAAAGTGTTCTTTATTTGTTCTGTTAAAACAAATTCCTCCAGACCCTCATAAGTAGAGGGGAGCTGTGAAAGCTCAAGGCACTTTGTCAAGTATCCCTTTAAACGAGATGAGAACTGCTGAAAAGTTTCAGAGCTCTCCTTCCTGCTGTTGCGAAATAGTTGCAAAAATTTGCGAGCATTCATTTCAAAACGCTCAAGCAAAGCTTTCTTCAACATGTCGTAATTGTCTTGTTGGCTGCTTTCCAGTTTGGCATAAACATCATACGCACTGCTTTTGAACGCCTGAGAAAGCTTCATATTCCAACGCGACCTCTCTAAACCGTACAGAGTTGCATTTTCTCAAATTTTTCTAGCCAAGCGTCAATCTTCTCATTAGGACAAGGGAAAGATTCTAGCGCAAAAGACATAGCAGTGAGGTGAGTAGATTGAGTGCTAGAAGGATCAGTTACAGAGGAATGAGAGGAATACTCTCCATTGCTGGAGATAGAGGCAGCACCACGACTTTAGAATTCTAGAGTTTTAAGAGCCAACTCATGCTGTCTCTCTTCCCTCTCCTTCTCATGTTGTCTCTCCCTCTCCTTCTCTCTTTCCTCATGCTGTCTCTCCTTCTCTCTTTACTCGTGCTGCATCCTGCGAATTTCCATTTCCTCATCCATCTTCTTCTGCTCTCTATCTGCGGCTGCTTTTTCCTTAGCTTCAGCTGCTTTCCTCTCCGCATCATATCTCTCAAGTTCGTCCCTGACAAAAGCTTTCGCTTCTTCTCTGTCCAAACCTTCTTCTCTTGCCTCGTCCCTGAGGAGTTGCCTAAGCTTCGCCCTTTCTGCCATAGTAAATCAGTGGCTGAGACGTAGACGAGAAAGAGATATGAAAAGGATACACTGCTTCCTACCACTTACGAGAAAATACCAAACAAAAAAATGATATACTTTACCCTGGGATACCTCCTCCAAAATAATAAAGTATCTAACTATCGCTGCTATTAATCGGCAGTAAAGCACCTAATGCAGACGACTACGCCAAATAAATGGTAGTTTAGATTACTCCCAGAAAAATAAGTTTCTACAGTGGAAACAAAATAATTATTGCAAAAATTTAAAGAGAAAAAAAAAATCCCCTTAATTTTTAATCTACTATCAAGTTTACCCCTGAAGACAATTAGGGTAAGGGAGGCAATTTACAGGACGTAATTGTCTAAACGCACTCCTTAGCTTTGCTCAAACACCTACTTCTTCAAAACCCCTGTGAATGTTATACACTCACAAACTTTACCAGCGTTTAGTATTACAAAATCAGTAATTAACATATATTCCGACAAAATCAACCTGTAACTCAAATGTATATATGCTCAAAAATGCCGTGGAAAAACCAATTGTTAATTGTGTGGTCAGCACGCTCATAAACAGATCGTTATGTCTAGGGGATAAATTATTTTTAAAAATATAACAAAACTCCACGAGACAATCACACTCTCACTCTATATCAGATGAAAGAAAATTAATCCTGCAAACGAGCTGATATTCGTATTTGCTCAGGACTAGAGTTCAATTCCCGGAAAAACGAGCCACCATTCTGTCGTAGATTTTTTATAGGGAAATTAAGACTTGGGTTTGGTCCTTTCTGAATAGATTAGAATAAGTGATAGTCACAGTGAGAGGTAGTAAATAGAAATAGATTTCCACGAGTGAGATGGTAGAAATTTATAGAGGCTGTCCCGGAAATCGAGTATCTCTCTCTCTCTTTCCGCCTATCTTCTACAACAGATCCAGAGGAGTCAGACAGTCTATAAAAAATATATATTATTAATATATATCTATCCACTCACGTGCACGCACATACAATTGACGACAGTTAGACACACAGACGTGGGAAAAACTATAACAATGATTATATAGATATTATGGGAACGAACTGACCACCACACTGAAATAAATGTAGGTATAGTTTAATTATCATAGTAAACTTACATCACAGCATATAAAATACATCAAAAGCATATACACATAGTCATACGAATCAAGGAATGCTACAATAGTGATACACCCGTTTGTATGGTCCTTCCCCTGGATATATAGCTCACAGTCCCGTTAGAAGAAAGTGATAACCCCAAGGAGTTACAGATACATATGATTGAGTCTATGGTTTCCCCCTTTTAAGGTATGGATAGATTTGATACTCTGCTTTATTCTAAGGGAAAATATAGTTAGCAATAACTTGCATAAAGAAAGTTACAACGTGGGTGACTCAACAAAGAACATCCTTCAGTCTACTTTCACTCGGTTCTTTCATCAGGGCATTGATATACTTACAATCGTGCTGTGGTTCGCCGTCTGGCGCAAACTTTGGGACACTCACACACTTTGTATCTGTTACTGTCGTTTAATGAAGCGGATCCCAGCTCTGCAGATTTGTTTGTTGGTTTCATCAAAATGGATCCGGGGAGCGTCTGCTTCATGCGATAGTTATTTGAGACTGAAGTTAGTGTCACTTGACTCACGAGGTAAGAATTAGACTTAAACGAGCACACAATGTCAGAACACGAGGTTTCCCTTAATTAGGAAGATGACCGGTGGACAACTTCTCTCAACAAATAATCCTGGTTCACCACACACTTGTCAACAATGTCGGAAAGTTAATATTTTAGATTTTTCTGTAATTTTTCTCGCCACAAGGCAGCATGTACAATAGAGTTAGTGTAGAAATATGCACTGGCTCAAAGGCCCAGTATAAGCATTTATTAGGTATGTCTCTGTACAAAACGCCGGCAAAGTTTGGGTTACCCCAGTATTCACTCAACACACAGAACTACAGGTAATCGCACACTTTAGAATTATACGCTGATATATTTATTTGAAGTCTAGAGCTCGGTAAATTTCCGAACAAATTAGGGCTTCGCTATACAGCTAATTCTATTCGCGAACAACCTGTCTATTGCGAATTTTGAGGACTAAATGAAAATAAAGTTTAACATTCTGGTTATATCTATTTCCAGACAAAGGGTCCCACTTTATTTCGCCAAACGAAATAATCTCCCCTTTCCGTCTAAAACACCTTACATCAACTAGAAGACTACCATGAACTGACACTCGTGCGTTTTCACACCTCACGCTGACCAGGCCAACAGTAAGTGCCTTGTCAGCTGAGATTTCCAGACAAATGTCTCAAACTGCGCCGAGGAGATGTCGGCTATCGCGCCTCACCTAAGCGCTCAGCCGATGCAACTCATTGTGGCAGGTGAAAATGCAGACAAATTTGTCGCCTATAGGTCTGGCGAAAGCGAATATTCACAGTGTATTTCGTCTGGTGCAGGGAATGCTGTAGACATATGTCTGCTCCTATGTCTGGCCAGACGAATATATTCACAGTTTCGTCCACTGACACCTAATGCAATAGAATGCATTTTAACGCTCTCTCTCTCTGACACGTTATGTCATAAATGCGTTTACCAGTATGAGAAAGAAACCGGTAAAGTTGAGAATGGGGAAGAAAATATTTTTCGCAAACGAATGGATGCGAAAAATACAGGAAAAAGGTAAAGAGTGATAATAAAATAGAGGACACGGGTGAAAGAAAAAGAAGAGGATATAGGCAATTTAAGATCAATAAACTCTCTGTGACAGTGAGATATAAACATCTCGGTATTTATACAACAATTATTTTGTTATAACTAGTGAGATATAAACATCTCGGTATTTATACAACAATTATTCTGTTATAACTAGTGAGATAACAACATCTCTATATTTAGACAACAATTATTTTGTTATAACTAGTGAGGTATAAACATCTCGATATTTTGACAACAATTATTTTGTTATAACTCTTCTCTTCTTCCGTCCTTAGCCACCGACCGACAAAGCAGTCAGTGGCCATTAAGCCTAGTGGCGTCTTAGGGCAACAGCAGATAGGTTTTCTTTGCCATTGTTTCCCATCATGCCTAGTGGCGTCTTTAGGGCAATGGCAAATCAACCCATTTGCTGTTGTTTCCGTAATCGAAGTGACTGGCAAACGGGTGATCAGCCCTTTGTTATAACTTGTGAGATATAAACATCTCGGTATTTATTATAAATGACGTATGGAGAGAAGAACAACCACCACAACAATGGAAAGACAGTATTATTGTAAAGTTACCGAAGAAAGGTGATCTATCAGACTGTAATAACTGGCGTGGTATATCTCTATTATCAGTACCTGGAAAATTATTATATTGCATGATGTTAGAAAGACTTAAATTGCATGCTAACGAAACGATCAGAGAAGAACAAGCGGGTTTCAGGCCGAAACGATCATGTATTGATCAAATCAGTGGAAATGCAATCGCCACTTATTATCACCTTCGTCGATTTTCAAAAAGCCTTTGATAGTCTACACCGCCCATGATTGTGGAAGATACTTACAATCTATGGTTTTCCAACAAAATATGTGAATATAATCAAAGCGCTATATGACAATGCAAGATGTTGTGTTAGAACAAATAAAGGGAATACAGAATGGTTTACAGTAGAAACAGGGGTGAAACAAGGCTGTATTATGTCACCACTACTTTTTGGAATAGCTATTGATTGGGTTATGAGAAACTATACCCACAATGAACAATTAAGTATAAAATGGACAAATGGAAAATTCCTGGGGGACCTGGATTTCGCAGATGATTTAGCATTCTTAAGTTCAACACCCAGACAATCCCAAGAAGCAGTAAATAATTTGTGTCATCTTTCGGTTAAAATAGGTCTCCAAATAAATGCCTCTAAAACTAAAGTTATGAACTTTTCTAACGAGACCTTTGATATCATCCTGAACGGGGAAAAACTACAGAAAGTTGAAAGTTTCAATTATTTAGGCAGTAAAATGACTCAGGATGGTGACACGACAAGAGAAATTCATACTAGAATTGCTTTGGCAGCTAGCGCCTTCAATAGATTATCTAACATTTGGAAATTACGATCATTGAATATACATACCAAGCTTCGTCTGTTTAATTCAAATGTTATCTCAGTGTTAACATACGGCTGTGAGAGTTGGAAAATAACAAAATCATTGGAGAACAAGCTGAATACATTCGAGAACAAATGTCTTAGAAAACTCATGAACATCAGTTGGAAAGAATTCAAGACTAATCGACAAATTAGGCAGAAATATGTCTCCGACTATATAAGGAAAAGACGATGGTCATATATCGGTCATGTCCTACGAATGCAAAACAACAGAATACCATTGCAGGCACTCACTTGGGTTCCTGAGGGTAAGAGGAAAAAAGGAAGACCAAAAGAAACACTCAGAAGAACAATAATAAGAGAAGGAAGAACGTTGGGATTAAACAATGTGCAAGAGCTAAGAGGAGTGGCGTCACAACGAACAACCTGGAGAGCACTGGTTTCTGCCTTATGCGCCGTGTTTGGTGCTTAAAGAATTTATTATTATTATTATTATTTACACAACAATTATTTTGTTAAAACTAATGAGATAAAAACATCTCTATATTTAGATAACAATTATACTAGTGAGATATATACTTCTCGGTATTGTGACAACAATTATTATGTTATAACTAGTGAGATATGAATATCTCGGTATTTGAACAACAATTATTTTGTTATAACTAGTAAGATATAAACATATCGGTATTTAGACAACAATTATTTAGTTATAACTGGTGGGATATAAACATCTCGTGCAGACAATTATTTTGTTATAACTGGTGAGATATAATCTCTTGATATAAACAACTATTGCGGCCAGTCAGATGTAGATAAATCACTAGGAATAGATTGTGTCGTAAAGAGTGGGATATAAACTACTTTGGTACGTACACATTTTATTATAATCAGTGAGATGAGATATAAATACTTTGGTACGGATAATCTGTTTGAGGTATCCTTATCTCACTACCAGAAAAACGTAATGTCGGTGACTATATTTGGTAAAGGTTGACGTGTTCAAAACGGAACTGCAAACATTAATAAACGAGACATTTTTATAAACATCGTAGTTGCAGATAAGGTACAAACAAAATGAAGGCAATGTTATTAAAACACATAGTCAAATCTATCAAGTGCTCACAAATATTATGACAAGAGAAAACGACAAGTTTACAAATATAAAATACTTGACACTGACAGAAATATGGCAAAGAATGAGACTGACAGAAATATAACTCGCCTCGGATATTATTCCATATTGAAACTGAAAAAAAAAAAAATATATTTTTTAAATAATGTTGACTTTTGAAATGTGAGGATGTTAGATATTTCGAGCAGATAAAAGTCAGAGGCAGAATTTAGCTTCAAGACTGGACTTACCATGACGTGAGTGGTCGGTGTAGATATATTTAGCTGGCAGCCAAATAATCTCAGTGTGCAGGAACTAAACAAACTAGTATGACTAATGTCAATGTCAATGTTTAGTTGTGAAAGAAAACCAAAACAAAAATTAAGCCGATGATTGGCTTTCTCTTACAACACCCATGACAATGTTGGCTAGAATGTGGCAAGACCTGGTCAGATATGTGAGCGGCGTTCACTGTCAGACCCAGCTAGCAACACTTGGCACATGCGCGACGTGTGGGCTTTCATTCTGGGTAATCATTTTCTCCTTTCACCGCAAGATGTTACATTGATGGCTGTTAGCCAGGGCGGGAAATGACAGCGGCAATATGCGGTCAGAATTCGCGGGTTGGAGCTTGCTGGCTTCTTTTTTTTTTCTTTAATGACGATCCCTTGGATTAGGTTAGGAGAAAATATTGATAACAAAATTATAGGCAATTTTTTTACCAACACTAGCACGGAAGTACTGAGTGAGATTGACCAAGTCTCTCCATAGTTAAACAAAAAGGGGACCCAATATTTTTGGAATGTTCTTTATATTAAAGAGAACACTCTAGGTTAGATCACTTGTGATGATAAAAGAGAAACGTTCAGTTTAAATAACATGTGATGATAAATGAGAAATGTCTAGTGTGGATAGTCTAGTTTAGATAACGTGCGATGATGACAGAGAAAAGTATAGTTGGGATAACTTGTGATGAGGAATGAGAAAAGTCTAGTGTTGATAACTTGTGATGACGAAAGAGAAAAGTCTAGTTTAGATAACGTGTGATGATGACGACAGAGAAATGTCTAGTTTACATAACTTGTGATGATGAATGTGAAAAGTTTAGTGTTGATAACTTGTGATGATGACAGAGAAATGTCTAGTTTACATAACTTGTGATGATGAATGAGAAAAGTTTAGTGTTGATAACTTGTGATGACGAAAGAGAAAAGTCTAGTTTAGATAACTTGTGATGATGACAGAGAAAGGTATAGTTTAGATAACTTGTGATGATAAAAGTGAAAAGTCTACTTTTGGTAAACATGTGCTGATGACAGAGACAGGTCTAGTTTTGATAACTTGTGATGATATAAGAGAAAAGTCTAGTTTGGATAACATGTGACGATAAAAGAGAAAAGTCTAGTTCTGATAATTTGTGATGCTAAAAGAAAATATTCTATTTCGGATAACCTGTCATGACGAAAGAGAAAAAGTCTAGTTTAGGTAGCGTGGGATGATTACAGAGAAAAGTATAGTTTAGATAACTTGTGAAAATGAAAGAGAATAGTCTAGTTTGGATAGCCTGTGATGATGACAAAGAAAAATCTAGACTGGATAACTTGTGTTGACGAAAGCCCAGCACACATCAGCAGGGGCGTATCACTTCAAAATAAAAGTGACCAGGAAATGATCACCGAGCAGACGATGGATGAAGGGGTTATGACAGACATCTTCTAGACGCACACCACGACAGTACAACAGGTGCTTCTGCTATCAGTGGATGGAAAACTAACAATCAACCATAACAGCGATATTTCACAACGTTCATTCCTTCAGACATTACCTGTGGTGGTCCTCTGTTGAGTATGGGGTAGCAACTGTCGCTCGTCACTAACTTCTACTTTGGGTCATTGTCTTGTCAACTGTGTCCAGGAGATGTATGTTGTCTAGTTTTCTACCGCCGTTTTTTGTCATTTTTTTTTTTTTGTCAAGGTTTTTTGTTAAAGTTTTTGCTTCACGAACATAAAATAATGGTCACGGTCAAAGTACTCTAATAATTGATACTGCCGTAGAGAAGTGAAATGTTAGAGAATTCCTCATGTACTAAGTTTCAGCTTTATCAGATGGGCTGACCAGTTCTCTTTATACTGCCTTCACTTTCTCTAACTCAAGAGCAGGAGTAAGACAGCCATTTTTACAACTGGGTAGTTTGCAGCGTTATACCACCTGGTTTCGAACGTGGACCCTCTGCCAATAAAAACAAGTACATTTACAACATGGGTGTTTGATTTAACTTTGCTTATTTTCCGTATTTTCCAGAAAAGGTAGCGGGATTTTTTCACAGTTCGTTATATGACGTTATATGGCGTCACCTTTCGTTATATGACGTTATATGACGTCACAGTTCGTTATATGACGTCACAGTTCGTTATATGAGGTTATATAGCGTCACAGTTCGTTGTATGATGTTATACGACGTCACAGTTCGTTGTATGATGTTATATGACTTCACAGTTCGTTATATGACGTTATATGACGTCACCGTTCGTTATATGACGTTATATGACGTCACAGTTCGTTATATGACGTTATATATAAATAAAGAAAGTTCCATATCAGATACGGCAGTAGGGGAGTGAAATGTTAGAGACTTCACTAAACTATTTCCTGCTTCGAGAGATGGGTGTGACCGGTTCCCTTCCTGGCTGTCTTTGCCTTCCCTAACTCAAGAACAGAGACTCATTTATAGCTTCACAGAATAGAGTGTAACGCAACCGTATATCGAGCCCAGTGACGTACCTGCGAAAGGCCAGAGCTCTAACCACTCCATAAAATCAGACTCTCTTTATATATATATATATATATATATATATATATATATATATATATATATATATATATATATATATATATATATATATATATATAAGTCGTGCATTTTGTATAACTCTCATCCACTCCGGCAGTATCACTTCATTTCTTCATTTTTCTCATTCATCGTCCTATTGTTTGGCATATTATATGCATCTTCATTATTCTTGCGGTGACCGCTCCCAGACTGTTTACGTTTCACTAAGAGAACTTAGTATTATCAGGTTAATATGATTATCACATAAGTCAGTCTAGCCACCTTTGAAAGAGACGTCAGTTGTTTGTGCAACGTAGTATCACACGAACACGCACAGAAAGCCAGATTGCTATCTAAGGAAGCCGCCTGAGGGACGGACAAAAACACCGGTGATAATTTGATAATCGTTTCATCCGAGCCCTCTCGGTATCAATATTGCAAATAATCTGTCTGTGGGAGACAATATTGGAAAGTAGCATCTGGACATCAAATAATTTCACAGATTTGTTTGTGAGTTGGCGGAAGCATTACGACATATTGGAAAGAGGTCACGCGATGGAATTTTCAAATGTAATATTTTAAAACACGCGGGGAAGAATTACATTAAACAACCCTACCCATATAGTCCAGAGCTTTCAATTGGATTGATTTAAGAGCCGGAATACACAATGGTTGTCGTTGGAAATTCGTCGGAAGCACAATCTTGGATTTGAACTGAGAAATCAGAGATATAATCTAGCGAAGTCGGAGACACCGATCAGATTGCATCGTAACGTCAAATTAGCAACTCCCAGAAGCCAGAGAGAGAAGGATCGGACAAAGAATTCCTATATTATAAATGACAGATAGGAAGTATTTGGGCAACTTTAAACTTGCAAGTAAACCAGCATAATTAAAGACAGAGACTGGAAACTTAAAAGGACCCGGACAAACGCATTTGGGCAACTTTGAAACAAAACAATTAAACCCACATTTTAAATAGGAAGTCTGGATACCTAAGGAATCAGATCACCCGTCATAAGAGGATTACTAAAGTTTCCCAGGCCAAGTGATTCGCAGAACACCCGTCATAAGAGAATTATTAAAGTTTCCCAGTACAAGTGATTCGCAGAACACTCGCCATAAGAGGATTACTATCATTTCCCAGACCAAGTGATTCGCCGAACACCCGCCACAAGAGGATTACTATAAGTTCCCAGACCAAGTGATTCGAAGCATCTAATAAAGTGCTACGTCCATTCTAAACTGTGCGATGAGATCGTGGTACTAAGCTATCAGATGGATCGTGGTACTAAGCTTTCAAATCGTTCGAGGAACGAAGTTATCAGACTGTGAAGTGTCATCTTCACAAAAAACTTGACGAAAAACGCGGCTGCAGGACACGCTCATACAAGCTACGTGCTAACTAAAAGGCCAGCAAACGGACATTAACATTAAAGTTTAATTTGACTCAGTTATTGTAGGTGTGACAGAACCCGGATGAGCAAGACTCTTCTAATATATATATATATGCATACATTTAGAGATATATTTACATCAACAGAGCTTCTTCTTGGAATTCCGCTGGATATACACCAGCTGGGGGCTTGAAAGGGCTATAACCATTGCTTAATTCTTCACAAAAGGCGACGGACAGATATAGGTTAACAATTGCTGGGCCCTATGCAGCATTGTTCTTGACTTCTGAATTATCTTGTGAAACTCCCTTGAGATAGAAGCGTCATTACTATTCTATCTACATCTCTGCCAAGAGTAATCTTGTACGAAGGTAGACACCTTTGACTTTAGACACTCTTGATTTTTGGCCACTGTTGGACCACTACTGCAAAGCAGGGGAGGCAATCCGTGACAATATAAATATAATTTGTTGGTGCCCCGGCCTTGCTTGGATTTGAGACAGGTGAAAGAAAGTACCATGACACTGTATCTAAGCAACATAAGACAAACAAAGAATTAAGATGTCATTACTTTTGTTATATTTGAAATGAACAGAGGTTACTTAAACAAGACATGTTTGAAGAACGTCTTTTGCAATTGGGAATGTGTGTAAAAGGAAGACAATAACAGAAGTTAGGAGTGGCAAAACACAAAACATAATTGGTGCCAGACTTGAAGACAAATCTGTGGACACAGTGGCGAGTCTATGTGGAGTATGGTAATGGATGGGACATAGCCAGGTTTAATTCCTGCTTGACATATCCACAGAACTAGTTAGTTTCTGGCTTTCCTAATCTCATTAACTGCTGTCTTTCTACCAGCCACGGATGTCCATGGGAAAGCTGTGGGGTAGACAAAGTTCTTACTTGGTCAGTTAGGCGCACGTATATATATATATATATATATATATATAACCATTTTCCCCCATTTCCCATGGATCTTCAAATATCGAACAATATATCAAATGAAAACAAAAGAAAATAATACAATTATTCATGAAAATTAAAAGTGAGGTAAGCTTTGTTTTGTCTTTGTTGTCAACCATGATTCGACTTTACCTGAGACAGGTATCTCTCTCCTAAAGCTAAGATAATATGACGGACAAAAGAACAAAACAAGATCATCAAAATAACAAAACGTGATCAAGACGGTTGGTGGGGGAGGGGGAAAGGGGGGTTGGTTTCAAAGAAAAAAATTTCCCGTTTTCAACCCTTGATGAAGCAAATCGAAAATGTAAAATTGTGTAAATGTGTGTAGATGTGCTCCCCCTTCCAAAAAAAAAAAACGAAAAGACACAGATAAAACTACAAACACACACTCAGTGAAAAAGCTCTTGAGTATAAGAGTGAGATCCATCTTTGTTTCATAGATCTGGAAAAGGCGTTTGACAGGGTCCCCTGGAGCAAACTTTGGGACTGTTTGGCAAGGAAGAACATTCCAGCACCTTTGATTCATGCTTTACGGAGCTTCTACAAGTCTTGCAGAAATTATGTGAGGACAGCAAACCATAAGTCAGAAGAGTTCAGGACCACTACTGGTGTAAGACAAGGTGATATCCTGTCACCTTATCTTTTCATACTCCTCATGGACGATGTTATCAAGGCATGTAAGGAGAGAACAAGAAAGTATTCAGTGGGGTAGAGGAAGATGAGACAGGTCTGTATTTCAGAGCTGGCATTTTCTGATGATGTTGCCCTGATTGCTAAATCAGAGGCACATCTCCAATTCGACCTGCAAGTCTGGAAGGAAGAGCTGGAGAAGAGAGGGATGGTCATAAGCAGCTCTAAAACAAAATCCATGGTGATATCACGAGAAGAAAGAAGACATCAGATTAAGCTGGGAGAATAGGTCCTGGAGCAGGTCGACCACTTAAAATATCTCGGAGCTATTATAGACCGAAAGGGAGGCATCAAAGAAGAGTTGGCCACTCGAAAAGCAGCAGCTGGGAGACTTTTTCAGGCCATAAATCGAGGATTCCTCAGCAAGAGAAAGGTTGCTAAGAAAACGGGAAAAGAAAAGATCCAAACCTCAGAAATGAGGTATCTGAGGAAGGTGGTTGAAGTAACAAGAAGAGACATGGTCCGCAACCAGATGAAACGTCAAGGCCTAAAATCCCACCCTCTGCAGACCCAAGTAGAGCAGTCCCAACTAAGATGGTTTGGCTATGTCTGCAGAATTGGAGATGATCGGCTACCACGACAAACATGGGAAACAAAGAGCCAGGGATCCAGACCCCCAGGACAACCCAGAGTCCGCTGGGAGGACAACATTAGACAATAAATTAATATAGAAAAAAGCAAGATATTGGTGAATAGCCATAAGAAACGTGTTATGACCAACATTACGTTAAATGGGCAAACGTTAGAAGAAGTTAACACCTTTAAATATCTGGGGTCCACTATATGTAGTGATGGAAGATCAAGTAAAGAAATCAAGACAAGACTTGAGATGGCCTCAGCTGCCATGACAAGGCTGAATGTGATCTGGAAAAGTAACATCAGTTTTCCTGTAAAGATCAAATTATACAAATCACTTGTATTATCTATTCTCTTGTATAGGTGTGAGGGCTGGACACTCACTGCAGATACGGAGCGAAGGATTCAGGCTTTCGAGTATAAATGTTATAGAATAATTTTGCGCATTTGCTATAAAGAGTAAAAAACAAATGTCTATGTTAGAGAGAAAATAAACACCTATGCAGGCCACCAAGAATCACTTTTGTCAGTAGTGAAACGTCGAAAGCTTGCCTGGTTTGGGCATGTAACTCGTCATGACTCCCTTTCGAAAACGATTCTCCAGGGAACAGTCGAAGGTAAACGGAGAAGAGGAAGGCAAAGAAAATCCTGGGCTGATAACATCAAAGAATGGGCAGGGCACTGTTTTTCCACACTTGTACGCATTGCTGAGGATAGAGAGCAGTGGGGGACCTTGTCTGCTGATGCTTCCACCATGGCACCCTTACGACCCGTGACGGGTTACGGGAGTAGTATACAAGGCGCAAAACAGGTGGGATTGTGGTCTAGGCGCGTGACTTTTATATAAGGAAATGTGGTGTAGGCGCGTGGTGGTGGTGTGTGACTTTTATATAAGAAAATGTGGTGGAGGCGCGTGGTGGAGGCGCGTAACTTTTTATATAAGGAAATGTAATGGAGGCGCGTGGTGGAGGCGCGTACCTTTTTATATAAGGAAATATGGAGGCGCGTGGTGGCAGAGAGGTCTTGTATATAGCAATATATAAGTTCAATAATGGCGGGCGTTTATTTATTGTGTGTAGGTTGTTGTGTGTTGTTGTTTATACAAAATAGTTATACATATACTACAACAATTAGACAATATTTATGATACAACAGGTAGACGATATTTATATGACAACAGTTAGACATATATTACAACAGTTAGACTATATATATATATATATATATATACTGATCTATATACATATATACGTATATATATATATATATATATATATATATATATATATATATATAGAAATATACTGAGCGACTTTAATTACGCATCACTATTCGAGTGCCTGGTAAAGTATTTTATAGTCATGCAATTGTTCCCGAAATTAGTACACAGGTTTACAAGGTCACCGCCCAGAGGCCAGCATAGTCATTTTGCGCCAGCAAAGCTGGAGACAAGAGTAGCACGTGAAACACATAAAACATGATTTAGGTGCTGTAAAAGGTTCTTTCTTCTTTATTTGTTTATTTCCCACTCTGTAAAGTGTCAGTCTGTATGCTCTGTAAGGAAGAGTGGTGTGTTGTTGAGATCAGGCATGCTCCAGTCTACCCAGCTGTAAATGGGTAACTCACCCTAGTCCTGAGTTAGGGAAGGCAAAGGCTCCAGGGGAAGCAGGCCCTAAACTTGGTCACTTCAACCGACGCAGGATGGTGTATGTATGGAGTAGAAGTGTAGAGTGTGATACCGCGAATGGTGTACTGTTCGTGTGCTGACCAATATAACCACTCATACACTTGTGTCTACAAGGCACCAATGCAGACTGCTGGAATCTTTGTTTACTCAATTTATTCAGACGTACACACTGGGACATACGAGTACATCATGGTATGTTGACATATCAATTTGTAGGTATACATAGCAGATCTGAAGTCATGACACATTCAGATATAATGGGCAGTACATCAAAAGTTCAATGTCATGATACATTATGGCCGCATCCCCTATCTGACTAAACGCGTCAGTGAAGGCAGATCGGTAAATAACTAAAGTTACTTGACGTCCATAGTTTGTAGTATATATTATGAAACCACGAAAGGGGGGTTTCTAGCAAGATTGAGATCTCCCTGTCACTGTCCGATAATAGGATAAATAATCTGTTCTCTTGGCAGTGATCAAAACATATGATGACCGAAATCTAACATGGCCGCCTCCCTGAGTTGTCGTTCACTCATTCATAGGAAGGAGAATATAAGCCAGAGTTAATTTATAATGGATATATAAATGATTTCATAAATGTTTCCATACAGCTCTACGGTGATCCGGTTAATTCACGTAGCCATAACCGCTGTAGGAAAGTCTGTCATCTTCGTCGATACAAAACACGACCCTAGCGATACGAAGCACAATGTTCCATCTAGGTCGAATCGACATGAGATCATCAAAATAGGGTCTGGCAATACATGGAGTCCGAATTATACATTGTACCGTACCTTAGGAGAGTCTCTAACATAAACTATAGTAGAGATACCATCTCCTTTAGAAGAAAACCACTTCATGAATCATATTTCCTTAAGAATCTACCAGCCCTTTGAAAAGTGCGTACCCGCCATTATCACGGTACATCGGAACTCATCACGACTTGTCAAGACAACTCATACTTCCGCTAGACCGGAATAATAAGAATCTAGTCCCGCCTACCCATCCAAAATATACAATATAGGACTGATTCTACTTGTACTAATAATATGTAATACATATGAATTCAGGCCATAAACATAATAAGCAAATTAATCTATTTTCTGGCCCTAAAAATAAGTACAAATATAAGAGCAATATCCGTGCGCCGGATCATTATCAAGAACGATTACTCCTATAATCAAAAGTGTGAATCAAACATGGATTATCTCGCTTTCCCCATAGACAGCATTTTCATACACAAATGAATGAATGTCTATATCTTTTCCATATTAAATAGCCATATCGATTTTTGTAATATGTGCGTCAAAATATGCACGCAACAGATTACCACACCCCTCGGGAAAAAAAAATGGTACATTTTTTTTTGGAAACACATCTAGGAGCAACATACAATAGGCTCACAACGCACCAATAACAATGCGCAGATGATAAGCATAAGTTTTATGACCTTAGAGAAGGTACTTCTCTAAGTATTAATATTTCCAGAGAGGTGTCACCAACGCATACTACAATATTAGCAATGACACAATTTCCACATTAGTTTATACATAAATTTCATCTAAGATATCTTAACATCATGATCATCAAAGACGAAAAACATTGAAAGATCAGCGGTGAATAAATATCAATGAACCGCTAAGTAGCGTTACAATCAATATATGATATATTACATATGTGTACACATTTCAACATAGAAACAACTGTATCAAAGTTGTATAACAGTTATGAATCATGTGGGCATCTAGACAAAATATCTGCCATCACATTTTCTGACCCACGGATAGCTCGCACCGAAAAATGAAATGGCTGTAGAGCAATCGCGTATCGCGTTGATCTCGCGCTCTTCAGATTTTTACTCTGAATAGCCGTAAGAGCTTTCTGGTCAGTTTCCACAATGAAATGCGCGCCCAGAAGAAATCTTTGCAGTTTAAGGATTGACCAAACCATAGCCAATAATTCACGGTCTAGGACCGAGTAATTCTTCTCTGCGGCATTTAATTTCCGAGAAATATACATCACAGGATGCAGAGTTCCAGAGTACTCTTGCATTAGTGCCGCTCCAATCCCGGTGGATGAAGCGTCACTACGAAGAATAAATGTCTTATCCTTAGAAGGCAATACTAGGATAGGTGAAGTAGAAAACATAGTTTTAACCTTATCCAAAGAGGATTGACATTCTTGAGTCCAATGGACTACATTAGGAGACCCTTTCTTTAGCAAGGAAGAAAGAGGTGACATAATGGAGGACAGATTCGGGATGAATCGTCCATAAAATTGTATTAGACCTAAGAGACTTCGCACTTGCTTTTTAGTCTTAGGAATAGAAATGTTAAGTATCTTACTTGTATTATGGTCTTCTGTTTTTAGGAACCCATGACCAACACGGTGTCCTAAGAAAGATATTTCGCTAAAACCAATACATGCTTTCGATGGTTTCGCTGTCAGGTTATGCTCGCGTAAGATAGACAATAGTTCATTTATACCATTATAGTGATCGTTCCAAGTATCACTGAAAAGACAGATGTCATCAAGATACGCAATGACATCTGAGCGATGAGATAGGATTCGACGCATCATGCGTACAAATGTTGCAGGGGCGTTCATAAGACCGAAAGGCATGAAATTCCATTGGAATAGACCCCTAGGCGTCGAAAAAGCAGTAAACGGTTTGGCGTGTTCGGATAATGGAACTTGCCAATATCCCTTAGACAAATCGAGTTTAGTAAAGAAATGAGAATTCGATAGTCTCGTAAGTAGCTCTTCTAGCAAAGGCATAGGTTCAGCATCAAATTTAGTCACTTGGTTCAATTTGCGATAATCCACGCAAAGACGTATGTTATTGTCTTTTTTTCGTACTATAACCATCGGCGAAGAATATGCTGATGTGGATGGTTCAATAATTTTTAACTCTATCATCTCATCTAACTCTTTCTCTACCTGTGCTTGAAAATGTATCGGGATAGGATACGGTCTGACTCTTATAGGACTATGGTCAGTAAGAATAATGTCATGTTGAATGACATCAGTTTGACCAGGAATGTCAGTAAGGACATCCTGAAATTGTTCTAACATAGTAGAAACTTGTTTCTGCTCTCCTGGAGATAATTCTGGAGAAATTGCAACATCTTTCCATGATTCATTAGAGTGAAGAGGAATCATTGGAAAGGGTAAATTTACATCCGAGAAACTCGTTTCCTCATCCTGTATTACTGACAGAGATGAGTACTGTCCATGTTGGACTGGAAAATCGTCCGTTGCCTGGAAAACAGGTTGTAAATAATCAGGACGTTCATGGAATTCCGTGAGCATGTTGATGTGGAAGGTTTTACGCTTCCCGTCAATATCGACGATATAGTCAACATCGGAAACTTTTGATATTATATCGTACGGACCTTTCCAAGAAATGAGAAGTCTATTTTCCCTACAAGGTAGCAAGACAAATGCTTTGTCACCTGGACAAAGTTGTCGCAAACATCTCTTTTTATTGGCAAATTCCCTTGCCTTCTGTTTCGCAAATTCAGAAGAAGCAGTTGCCAACTTGCATGCTTCAATAATCTTGTGTCTAAGTGCGATGACATATTCATAAGAGGATTTTGTGTCATCGACAATATTATCAGCAGTTATAAGATCATGAAGTAAGGACATAGGACCTCGCGGTTTCGCGCCAAAGACAAGTTCAAAGGGAGAAAATCCTGTATGTTCGTTGGCGACCTCTCTATATGCAAAGAGAGCCGCGGGTAAAACCCTATCCCAATCCTGAGGATGATCTTCTGTTATCTTACCTAGTAGGTTTTTCAGAGTTCTATTCAAACGTTCCACCATCCCATTGGACATAGGATGATAAATACTACTCAGCGATCTCTCTATCTTCAGAGTCGACATTACTTGAGACATGGTATCCGATATGAGTTGGGTACCATGGTCGGATAATATTTCTGCTGGAAACCCCAGACGAGAAAATATTAACCAAAGAGCATCTGCGACATCAGCAGTAGTTATGCTCTTTAGAGGAACAGCCTCCGGCCAACGTGTGCACATATCAACACACGTCAAAATAAATTGGTGTCCTCTAGCAGACTTTATCTTAAATGGACCAATGATGTCTATCGCCATTTTTTTGAAATGGCCGAATGGGAATGTCTGCAGCCTGAATAGGTGCATCATGGCGTGGACCTCTGGATTTAATCTCTTGACATACTTTACAAGATCGACAATAGATTCGTATGTCCTTATTCACAGCAGGCCAAAAGAAAGATTGAAGAACTCTAGCTTTAGTACGGGAAAAACCCATATGTCCAGCACACTGCGAATCATGAGCGTGCTGTAAGATTTTAACTCTCATATTTTTAGGCACAAGGATTTGAGAATGAATGGACTTAGCGGAGTCTTGTACCATACGTACAAGTACGCCATTCTTCATCGTAATCCAAGATTTACGATTTGTATCCTTATTCGGATCACCTTTTGTTGCCAGAGTAAAGAATTTCTTTAGAGTAGGATCATCTTCCTGCTGTTTGATAAAGGAATCGTGGGAAATCTCCAAGGGATCATCTTGGATCTGCGCATCATTATCTTCAGAATGTGAAGATTGTGGCATATTAAGAGCTTGAGCCCTAGTGATTACTGCATTAGCAGATTGCATATTAACATTTTCCCAATTAGAAATTTGCTGTGGAGTGCATTCTTTCACTCCATGAATGCGACCGATGATAAGATCAGCGATCGGATTCGGCAAGAGACATGCTTGCACCTCTCCTGTAAAGAAAGGCGTAGCAATATTGATAATGGCAGTGGAGTACTTCTCCAATGTGCCACCAAATGTTACACATTTGACTATATTGCCTGTAGCTCGAGAAGGATTTACGAGTGATTGCCTCACTCCAATGGTAGTGCACCCCGAATCGAAAAGAATTGATACCGGAGTACCATCTATTAGGCCCCTATTAAAGACAAGAGCACCCCTTCCATTATGCGCAATTGACGCATGGAGAGCGGGAAGCGGGTGACCGCAGCTTAAAGTAGAAACTGTGGTTGGATCGAATAATGTTTTGCATTGCGAACACTCAGATGCTCTAGCAAAATCGAAAGCGGAATTTGCTACACTATTGGAGTCTTTTTTATCATTATTTGATTATCGGTGTCGTGGAACTCCTGTTGTGCAGAGTTAGCCTGGTAATACGATTTACCATGTCTTTTGTGTTGTGATCTACCTCGGTTATAATTGTCTCTATAATTATTATTGCCTCTGTTATAACCCCTATTTGGGTTTGAATCATAATATTCATGATCATAATCATCACGCTCATTATATTGAGTATCCCTGTAATATTGTTTCTTTTGTCTCCATGAAGCACTTGGGTAGTTCCTATAGCTACTCCCTTTTCGAGAATTTCTAACATTATGGGTACCTCTCGCGTGTCGAGGACTATCAGCTCGATTCCAGTTCTTCGAAGAAGAACTCTGATTTGAGTGGTTATCTTGGTTTTGATACTTATTCCAATTAACCTTTTTATCAAATTTATTTTTAGCTCCTTGGAATTTGTGTGAGTAATTCTGATTATATTCTGTTGCCGAAGCAACTGGCATACTCTCTTTAATGTTAGAGTTACTAAGAATCATGTCAGGGTGTGCCGTGGCATACTGGTCACAATATTCTTCCATTTGCTTTAATGTACTAGGTTTACGCTCATGTAAGAACTCTAGGAATGATTTATTTACAGAAGACATGACCTTGTCTCTTAGCAATAAATCCGTAAGACCATCAAATGTTTTCTCTGTTTTGGATAATTCAATCCATCGTGAAAGTGTAATTCGTGCTTTTGAGATGAATTCTGAGAATTCTACACCTACCTCAGGTCTCATTGTTTTAAACAAAAGACGATAACCTTCCTCAGACAGCTGATATCTCTTTATCAAAGCTGCCCTAACAGCATCATAATTATCTTTGTCGGCCTCTTCAACAAAATATAACTTACTCAGAGACTCCCCTTTTAGATTTTCAGACAACTGATTCACATACTGTGATTTGTCAACATTATGAGATCGACAAGCCCGTTCAAATCTAGAAAGCCAAAATGTTATGTCATCACTGGTAGGGTTAAACGCTGGTACCTTGACCTTGTACACAAAGGGTTTACCATTACCACCAGATGCCTGATTAACATTACTCATACATGTCAATTTTAATTTCTCTAATTCAAACTCATGTTCTCTTATTGCTTTTCTCTCTTCAGCTTCTCTATCTAATCTTCTCTGTTCTGCAGCAGCTTCTAATTTTTTCTGTTCTGCAGCAGCAGCAACTTCTAATTTTTTCTGTTCTGCAGCAACTTCTAATTTTTTCTGTTCTGCAGCAGCTTCTAATTTTTTCTGTTCTGCAGCAGCTTCTAATCTATTTTTTTCTGTTCTGCATCAGCTTCTAATTTCTTCTGTTCTGCATCAAATCTCCTTTCCTCCACTTGCATCTGCAATTTCTTAAGTTCAGCAGCAGTATCAGCTTCTTTTTCTAATCTTTTTTCTTCAGCTAGAGCTTTCCTTTCTTCTGCAGCAGCTTTTTTTTCTTCTATTTGAAGTTTTCTCTCCTCAGCCGCAGCTTTTTTTTCCTCAGCAGCAGCTTTTCTCTCTTCAGCAGCAGCAGCAATTTTTTTTCTCTTCTGCAGCTAATGCTTTGTCATATTGAGCAACAGCCCATTGTTCTAAGTCTTTTCCAGTCTTATCAAGAGATTTTCCTTGTGCAATAAAATAATCTAATGTAGACATATTGTCTTCTTAAATCAGAAACCTGAAAAAGTAAATAAATTACCCTCTTTCACGTTAATGGGAGACAAGTCTATACCATAGACTTAGTCTTAGTCCAAACTTGTATGGTTTATAATAACCAATGATAACTTGAGTACCTATGGACAACAATAACTGTATCTCAAATACTGTGGGAGACAAGCCTTACAAAGGTCTTGTATATCTCAATGTAATCAAAGATCACTTGGGTACCTGTGGAAAATAATCATAAAGTACTGATCTGTACTATACTATCAGTGTATACCACTATAACTCCTATGTCATATGTCAACTAAAGACATTACAAAGGACAAACAAGAAAAGACAATATGAACACATTTGCAGAGATCAAATTAAATTAAATAGGAGAAATGAAAAAAATGATCACAGAAACCGTGATGATAACTGCAATAATATAACAAGACAAATAACGCCACAGTGTATAAACATAAGGGTGTAAAAAACTGAAATGAAAGGAAAGATGAGACCTACAATTATACAAACAAATCAAACAAAAATAAAGAACAGAAAAAATGTTACAAATACAAATATGAAACAGTCGTCACAACTAACCAAATATTTGCAAACTATGTTGCATGCAAATTTCAATTAAGAAATTGCTCCCTATCGAACGCCAGAACAAGACCAATATCACTCGGTATTTCCTGTTCTAGTCACCTCCCATCCAGGCCCGCAACATATAAACACCTACACATATAAACAAATAACATGTAAGCATAAATAGCATATAGCATACAATATAATTTATGTCATGAATGGAATGTGTTGCAGGTATGGTGTTGTAAAGCAGGCACAGTTTATTTTAATTCTAATAACTTGCCACTTTATTGAGTAATAGATTTAATTCTAAACTATTACACTGTCAATTTTTCTCTTTTGAGCATATGAAGATCCAACGATGAACTATGCACTTTATGTTCAACAACACTGTGATTCTTCTGTACGTTGAGAAATGTCAACAATACTGCTCCAGATATTTTCTACACTTGATACCACTGTCCTGTGTAATACTGTCTGTACAGCGAAAAACTGTCAACAAGCGCTGACCTAGATACAGCATCCTATCGGTAATACAGGTCAAGCTGACATCGACTGTATAGCTGTCCTACTGGTGTTGATGTGGTCAAACAAATGTTCTTTCAGCTGTAAACTGTGATTCTCAACACAAAACTGCGTAAGCTGGACCCAGGAATCTGGCTCGCCACTGTAAAAGGTTCTTTCTTCTTTATTTGTTTATTTCCCACTCTGTAAAGTGTCAGTCTGTATGCTCTGTAAGGAAGAGTGGTGTGTTGTTGAGATCAGGCATGCTCCAGTCTACCCAGCTGTAAATGGGTAACTCACCCTAGTCCTGAGTTAGGGAAGGCAAAGGCTCCAGGGGAAGCAGGCCCTAAACTTGGTCACTTCAACCGACGCAGGATGGTGTATGTATGGAGTAGAAGTGTAGAGTGTGATACCGCGAATGGTGTACTGTTCGTGTGCTGACCAATATAACCACTCATACACTTGTGTCTACAAGGCACCAATGCAGACTGCTGGAATCTTTGTTTACTCAATTTATTCAGACGTACACACTGGGACATACGAGTACATCATGGTATGTTGACATATCAATTTGTAGGTATACATAGCAGATCTGAAGTCATGACACATTCAGAAATAATGGGCAGTACATCAAAAGTTCAATGTCATGATACATTATGGCCGCATCCCCTATCTGACTAAACGCGTCAGTGAAGGCAGATCGGTAAATAACTAAAGTTACTTGACGTCCATAGTTTTGTAGTATATATTATGAAACCACGAAAGGGGGGTTTCTAGCAAGATTGAGATCTCCCTGTCACTGTCCGATAATAGGATAAATAATCTGTTCTCTTGGCAGTGATCAAAACATATGATGACCGAAATCTAACATGGCCGCCTCCCTGAGTTGTCGTTCACTCATTCATAGGAAGGAGAATATAAGCCAGAGTTAATTTATAATGGATATATAAATGATTTCATAAATGTTTCCATACAGCTCTACGGTGATCAGGTTAATTCACGTAGCCATAACCGCTGTAGGAAAGTCTGTCATCTTCGTCGATACAAAACACGACCCTAGCGATACGAAGCACAATGTTCCATCTAGGTCGAATCGACATGAGATCATCAAAATAGGGTCTGGCAATACATGGAGTCCGAATTATACATTGTACCGTACCTTAGGAGAGTCTCTAACATAAACTATAGTAGAGATACCATCTCCTTTAGAAGAAAACCACTTCATGAATCATATTTCCTTAAGAATCTACCAGCCCTTTGAAAAGTGCGTACCCGCCATTATCACGGTACATCGGAACTCATCACGACTTGTCAAGACAACTCATACTTCCGCTAGACCGGAATAATAAGAATCTAGTCCCGCCTACCCATCCAAAATATACAATATAGGACTGATTCTACTTGTACTAATAATATGTAATACATATGAATTCAGGCCATAAACATAATAAGCAAATTAATCTATTTTCTGGCCCTAAAAATAAGTACAAATTTAAGAGCAATATCCGTGCGCCGGATCAATATCAAGAACGATTACTCCTATAATCAAAAGTGTGAATCAAACATGGATTATCTCGCTTTCCCCATAGACAGCATTTTCATACACAAATGAATGAATGTCTATATCTTTTCCATATTAAATAGCCATATCGATTTTTGTAATATGTGCGTCAAAATATGCACGCAACAGGTGCCTGGTAAAAATTCTGCACGGAAAACATTAATTTCTTTTCATCCAGAGCTCAGCCTAGAGCACTACGGACTGGAAAACAGTCAATATTTTAGTCCACAACCACAAACACGTCGTCAAACCATGCCTAGACTGAGCGCTGCAGAGAGAGAAAGAGCGATAGGAATGATAACAGGTGGGATGTCCACCAGAGAAGCATCCAGACACTTGAATTGCAACCAGTCCACCATCGTCCGACTGCAATAAAGTTTAATGGCAACTGGATCCATTGCAGATCGACCCCGTCAAGGTCAACCCAGAGTTACGGCACCTCAACAGGACGCGTATTTACGGCAGCTTCATTTGCGGAATCGCTTTTTGACGGCAGCTGTAACAGCAAGAGATGTTGTTGGGAGACGTGGAACCATATCAGAGCACACCGTGCGACGTCGACTGCAGGCGGCAGGACTCAACGCCAGACGTCCTCGAGTCGGCCCAATCCTCACCTTACGACACCGACAGCAACGATACCAGTGGGCAGAAAGGCACCGACGATGGACGAGACGTCAGTGGCAAAATGTCGTCTTTTCAGACGAAAGTCGTTTTTGTCTGTCGCATGCTGACGGGCGACTAAGGGTGTGGCGACGAAGTGGTGAGACGCAAGCCAACTGTTGCATTTTGGAAGCCCACCGATGGGGAGGAGGAAGCGTCATGGTATAGGGCGCATTCAGTTACAATCACCGAACCCGTCTCCACATCTTTAACCATACTGTAAATGCTGCCACCTATAGGGATGTGCCTCAGGACCACGTTGTGCCCCTCTTCCAGTATCATCCCGAGCTCCAGCTGTACCAGCATAATAACGCACGACCACATACAGCTAGGGCCACCACAGCGTTCCTTCAGGCCAATAACATCGCTGTCATACCATGGCCTTCATTGTCCCCAGATATGGAACCCATTGAACGCGTTCTGGGACGAGATTGGACGCCAACTCTACCGGCACAGACGACCGCAGACCCTGGATCATTTGCGACGCAATATAACCGAAGTATGGGATCGACACCCCCAGGATTTTCTACGCACAATGGTTAACTCCATGCGGAGACGCTGCCAGGCTTGCCTTGATGCCAACGGTGGCCAAACGCGCTACTGAGTGCGTTACAATGACAACAACGACATTTGTGACTTTTCAATTTGACCCCTACCTTACATTTGTGACTAGTTTTTTTTTTTTAACACAGCATGCACTGCTACGCGGAATGCGGGTATCGGTCGGTCAATGGATACTGTTTCCAGTGATATTAAACATGTTACCATTATTTTATTCTCAGACATCTTGGTGAGTGGTTTATATAGTGATGCGTAATTAAAGTCGCTCAGTATATAAAAGAAAACACTAGATACATTTTATATATTTATTGACAAAGAGGTGTTAGCTGGTCTATTGGCGGGGGTGACGATGCATGTTGGGTGTAGCGGGCGGTTGTAGGTTAGGGGGGATTTTTATGTGTTGTGGTATTGTTTTGTTATGTGTGTTGGTGTGTTTGTTTATACATATATACATACAATATATATAAAATATATTTTAAAATCGATAATGACGGAAAATAAAAAAAAATCGATAACGTTGGGTAGCAGTAAGGGTTTTTTGAAGCGAGGGGAGTCTTTTTGTGCTGGCGCGGGTGACGACGCATGGGTGTGTACATGTTGGGCTGTAGCTGGCGGTTGTAGGTTAGGGGGGATTTTTGTGTGTTGTGTTGTGTGTTGGTGTGTTTGTTTATACATATATACATACAATATATAAAAAATATAAAAAATCGATAATGACGGAAAATATATTTAAAAAATCGATAATGGTTGGTTAGTAGGTTACTAAGGGGGTTTTTGAAGCGAGTGGAGTCTTTTTGTGCTGGCGCGGGTGACGACGCATGGGTGTGTACATTTTGGGGTGTAGCAGGCGAGTGTGCCAGCATTGAGAGGTGGGAGTGAAGTGTTAGAGACGTCACTATACTAGGACCAGCATCGAGAGGTGGGAGTGAAGTGTTAGAGACTTGACTAGGACCAGCGTCGAGAGGTGTGAGTGAAGTGTTAGAGACTATACCAGGGACAGCAGCGAGAGGTGGGAGTGAAGTGTTAGAGACGTCACTAGGTCCAGCATCGAGAGGTGGGAGTGAAGTGTTACAGACTTGGCTATAACAGGTCCAGCAGCTAGAAGTGGGAGTGAAGTGTTAGAGACCTGACTATACCAGGTCTAGCATTTAGAAGTGGTAGTGAAGTGTTAGAGACCTGCCTATACTAGGTTTAACATCTAGAGGTGCGTGTGAAGTGTTAGAGTTCTAGAGGTAAGAGTGAAAGAGACGTGTCACTATACTAAGGCAAGCGCCTAGAGGTAGGAGTGAAGTGTTAGAGACTTGACTATACCATTTTTTGTGTAGGTATTTTAATTGTTATGTGTTGTTGTGTTGTGTGTTGGTGTGTTTGTTTATACATATATACATACAATATATAAAAAATATATAAAATCGATAATGACGGAAAATGTAAAAAAAAATCGATAATGTTGGATTAGGTTACTAAGAAGGTTTTTGAAGCGAGTGGAGACTTTTTGTGCTGGCGTGGGTGACGACGTATGTTGCGGTGTAGCTGGCGGGGTTGGTTAGGGTATTTTTGTGTGTTGTGTTGTGTGTTGGTGATTTTTGTTTATACATATATACATACAATATATAAAAAATCGATAATGACGGAAAATTTTTTTTTTTAAATCGATAATGGTTGGCTAGTAGGTTACTAAGGGGGTTTTTGAAGCGAGTGGAGTCTTTTTGTGCTGGCGCGGGTGACAACGCATGGGTGTGTACATTTTGGGGTATAGCAGGCGAGTGTGCCAGCATTGAGAGGTGGGAGTGAAGTGTTGGAGACATGACTAGGACCAGCATCGAGAGATGGGAGTGAAGTGTTAGAGAATTGACTAGGACCAGCGTCGAGAGGTGTGAGTGAAGTGTTAGAGACTATACCAGGGACAGCAGCGAGAGGTGGGAGTGAAGTGTTAGAGACTTGGCTATAACAGGTCCAGCATCGAGAGGTGGGAGTGAAGTGCTAGAGACTTGGCAATAACAGGTCCAACAGCTAGAGGTGGGAGTGAAAGAGACGTGTCACTATACTAGGGCCAGCGCCTAGAGGTGGGAGTGAAGTGATAGAGACTTGATAATACCATTTTTTGTGTAGGTATTTTAATTGTTATGTGTTGTTGTATTGTGTGTTGGTGTGTTTGTTTATACATATATACATACAAGATATATAAAAATATAAAAAATCAATAATGGCGGAAAATATAAAAAATTGATAATGGCGGGCTAGTAGGTTACTAAGGGCTTTAGGTGAGAGTGTGGGGGGTTATTGATTTTGACTGGTTGGGGTGATGACTCATAGACGTGTTGAGGTGTAGCGCTGGAGTAAGGCAATGTAAAGGCGGTGGGGTATAGGTGGTATTGGTTTTGTTCTTGTCTGGTAATTTTGTGTTTAGGTATTGTAATTGTTGTGTGGTGTAGTGTAACTGGTTGGTTTCGGTTTTTGGGTGGTTGTGTTGTGTATGAGTCGGCCTTGTGTTGGTGAGTACAGATAAAAGACTAGCTTATTGTGATGTTTATTGAGACCATTAGTACATTTTTTCCGCCCCGCGTTTGTTGTGTAATGAGAACCTCCAAAAAAGAAAAAAGTGTGTTTGTCTGGTGGTTTGTGTGCAGGTATTGGTGTGAATTACAACTAATTGGTGTTAGCTTTCTTGGTTTGATAGTCCTTTTCACAGTGTAAAATCACTATTGGTTATCTGTAGTGTTTTAAATAGTTTTGTTAAGCCATTATTTCTATAATATTTAGGGGCCATCTCGACGCTGTATAAACGCTAGATGTATATTTAACAGATCATCGAGACCGTATGCGCATGCGCGTATACTTCACACGTCCAAAAAAAAACTATACAGGAGCGATTATATGTTGATTTTTCACTGTCACTTTTAAAGAGGTCATACCGCAGACTTGTGTAGATTGACCAATTATTGTGGAGGTAGTGTATTCTTAAGCAATAACAGAAGCTTTTTGTGTATTTCATGAAAGTTTAGGTATAGGTACACTGTCCAAAAGTGAGCTCATCAGAACGTTGTTATCTATGTGGATGTGTTGTAGTCTTGTTACAAACAACATCAAGCTGATTTAGACGTAGCTTTAACATTTTTTATTGGAAGGAGTTGTGCTTTTACCCTTTTACATGAATATAACAACCGATTTGTTCCAAAACCTTCATGCAACTATGTTGCTACTTGACTTGAGAAGAATTAATTTTTATAAGCACTCACTAAGTGAATTCCCTTTTTCCTACCCGCTATAGAATAAAGAGGAAAATATAAAATAAAAAAGGGATACCTTTTTATAGAGGAAGATGACTAATGATCGGTGTGTGGTGGGGGTGATTTTGGTTTTGTGTTGTGTTGTGTGTGTGTGTAGCTAGTGATGAGAATATAAGACGATGAGAGGTGAAGTGGCGTCGGAGGCAACTATGCTTTTGATGTAAAAATATGACAGGGAATTTCCGTTGTTGGGTGAATGTAATTACATATTGAGACTGGCTCTGGTCCACGTGGTAGTTTTTTTATTATTTATATTATATCATGAGTAATAAGTCTACTCACCCCAATGTCCATCTAGTGATATGTAAGTGACCCCCGCACACAGCCGTATTCTCCAACATAAAAAAAATACTGTCAAAGGCCAGGCTGGACAAGGCCAAATAGACAGTTTTATTGAACACAAAGAGGTTCCGTAGAGATATATCCCATATGCAGACTAGATTGTGGCGGCAACTACACAATCCCTTAGTGTTGCAATCTGTAACTGAAACAATGTCGAGGCTATTTTCATTCATGTTTAATAAAGTTCAAAACCACACGTGCTTTTACCCTCACTAGAAAGAAACGCGATCGATGGCCCGCGCAAAACATCGCTCGTAAACCATGACTCGTTTATAAAATTCCGGTACCATAGCGGGTGACGTCAGGGCTAAATACAACTATCTAGAAAAGCGTAATAAAAAATCTAACAGACAGAGTTTTGCGTATTGGTAGACGAAAAAAAGCCTATCTGCAACGCGATTTACCTATGTAAGACTAATATTTTACCTTTGTAAGACTAACCCTACTGCTTATTTCTGTTCACGTCACAAGTTCAAAACACAATCGATCAATAGTAGAAATTTATAAAAGAAGCATTCCTTCGTTCGTGTGTTAGAACCCCCGTGATTTAAGGTTTCACTCTTTTTACACGTGCTGCATCTGGTGATAGGTTTTATATTGTCTCCCAAGCGTTTCAAACATGCGGCGACCACTGAATTTTAGTACATTAAATAAATGTAACTAAGTATTTGTTCCAGTTATCAAATGGTTATCTACTTTTTTGTCCTACAATTTTCAAACTTTAGTGAAAACGTTTCTTCCATTCAGCAAAGATGGTCCCAAAATTTTTCCCAGTCCTGCTCAAAGGTGCCAACCAGTAGGTAAATAGATCAGCTGTCAAATACTTCTTTAAATATTTCTTCAAATATTTCTTGTAGTTTTCCGAACTTTTCATTAAATAGTTTTTTTCATTAAATATTTTTTCCTGTTGTCAGTACTTGACAATGCAAATATTTCTTACCGTTGTCAAAATATTTCTTCCAATTTGCAAAAAAAATTTCTTCCCCTTAACAAAATATTTCTTCCACTTGTCAAATATTTTCTTACCGTTGTCAAAATATTTCTTCCACTTGGCAATAAAAATTTACTTCCACTTGTCAAAAAATTTCTTCCACTTGGCAAATATTTCTTACCGTTGCCAAAATATTTCTGCCACTTGGCAAGAAAAATTTCTTTCACTTATCAAAATATTTCTTCCAGTTGACAAATATTTTTTTACCGTTGTCAAAATATTTCTTACCATTGTCAAAATATTTCTTACCGTTGTCAAAATATTTCTTCCACTTGGCAAAAATAGTTCTTCCACTTATCAAAATATTTCTTCAACTTGTCAAATATTTTGTTACCGTTGTCAAAATATTTCTTACTGTTGTCAAAATATTTCTTCCACTTGGCAAAAAAATTTCTTCCACTTGTCAAAAAAATTTCTTCCACTTGGCAAATATTTCTTACCGTTGTCAAAATAATTCTGCCACTTGGCAAAAAAATTCTTCCACTTATCAAAATATTTCTTCCACTTGTCAAATATTTTCTTACCGTAGTCAAAATAATTCTTACTGTTGTCAAAATATTTCTTCCACTTGGCAAAAAAATTTCTTCCACTTGTCAAAAAAATTTCTTCCACTTGGCAAATATTTCTTACCGTTGTCAAAATATTTCTGCCACTTGGCAAAAAAAATTTCTTCCACTTATCAAAATATTTCTTCCACTTGTCAAATATTTTCTTACCGTTGTCAAAATATTTCTTACCGTTGTCAAAATATTTCTTCCACTTGGCAAAAAAATTTCTTTCACTTATCAAAAGTTTTCTTACCGTTGGCAAACAAAATTCTTCCACTTATCAAAATATTTCTTCCACTTGTCAAATATTGTCTTACCGTTGTCAAAATATTTCTTACCGTTGTCAAAATATTTCTTCCACTTGGCAAAAAAATTTCTTCCACTCGTCAAAAAAATTTCTTCCACTTGTCAAATATTTCTTACCGGTGTCAAAATATTTCTTCCACTTGGCAAATATTTCTTCAAATATTTCTTACAGTTGTCAAATATTTGTGCAAATGTTTTTGTTAGCTGTCAAATATTTCTTGAAACGGGTCTTCCAGTTGTCAAATATTTCTAACAGTTGTCAAATACTACTAACAGTTGTCAAATATTTCTTAAAATATTTCTGCTAGTCGCCAAACATTTCTTCAAAGGCGACCATCTTTAATGCGGTGGATATGGCCAAGACAGCGTAGGCTTCCCTGTCTCAGCCGGCTATACAGGCTTTGAAGGCCAGCACGTGACAACACCTCAACATTTGGCACTTTATCTTTCCACGAAAGGCCGAGGAGGTGGCGCAGACACGGTAGATGGCAGGTATTGAGCCTTCTTTCTTGCTTAGCATAGATTGTCCAGGTCTCACTAACATATAGAAGTGTACTGGTGATACAGGTGTTATATACCGCAGCTTTGGTCTTCGTTGTGAGGTTGGCGTTTCCCCCAAACACGTGATGTTAGGCGGGTAAAGGTAGCTGCAGCTTTGTTAATGAGGCTATCAATTTCGGTGCCCAGAGAGAGTTTATCATTGATGATATACACAAGGTATGTGTGAGCCACGTGGTGTTAAGTCCGCCGAAGTGACGCTAACTGTGTTACCGCTAGTTATGAAACCAGATCGAAGGTCGGGGCAGACTTCGCGAGGAAACCATTGAGCGTAGACTGCGTGAAACTCCGTTAGCATAGAGGATCGAATGGCTTCGGTTACGGTGGGTGACGTTAGCGCTAAATATAGACTATCGAAAACAAGTTTATGTATAATAAAATAATAATACACACTCAAAAGAACATAAACTTGTTTCCGATAGTCTATATTTAGCGCTGACGTCACCCACCCTAACCGAAGCCATTCGACCCTCTATGCTAACGGAGTTCACGCGGTCTACACTCAATGGTTTCCTCGCGAAGTCTGCCCCGACCCTTGATCTGGTTTCATAACTAGCGGTAACACAGTTAGCGTCACTTCGGCGGACTTAACACCACGTGGCTCACACATACCTTGTGTATATCATCAATGATAAACTCTCTCTGGGCACCGAAATTGATAGCCTCATTAACAAAGCTGCAGCTACCTTTACCCGCCTAACATCACATGTTTGGGGGAAACGCCAACCTCACAACGAAGACCAAAGCTGCGGTATATAACACCTGCATCACCAGTACACTTCTATATGTTAGTGAGACCTGGACAATCTATGTTAAGCAAGAAAGAAGGCTCAATACCTGCCATCTACCGTGTCTGCGCCACCTCCTCGGCCTTTCGTGGAAAGATAAAGTGCCAAATGTTGAGGTGTTGTCACGTGCTGGCCTTCAAAGCCTGTATAGCCGGCTGAGACAGGGAAGCCTACGCTGTCTTGGCCATATCCACCGCATGAAAGATGGTCGCCTTTGAAGAAATGTTTGGCGACTAGCAGAAATATTTTAAGAAATATTTGACAACTGTTAGTAGTATTTGACAACTGTTAGAAATATTTGACAACTGGAAGACCCGTTTGAAGAAATATTTGACAGCTAACAAAAACATTTGCACAAATATTTGACAACTGTAAGAAATATTTGAAGAAATATTTGCCAAGTGGAAGAAATATTTTGACACCGGTAAGAAATATTTTGACACTATTAAGAAATATTTGACAAGTCGAAGAAATATTTTGACAAGTGGAAGGAATTTCTGCCAAGTGGAAGAAATATTTTGCCAACGGTAAGAAATATTTACCAAGTGGAAGAAATATTTTGACAAGTTGAAGAAATTTGTTTGCCAACGGTAAGAAAACTTTTGATAAGTGAAAGAAATTTTTTTGCCAAGTGGAAGAAATATTTTGACAACGGTAAGAAATATTTTGACAACGGTAAGAAAATATTTGACAAGTGGAAGAAATATTTTGATAAGTAGAAGAATTTTTTTTGCCAAGTGGCAGAAATATTTTGACAACGCTAAGAAATATTTGCCAAGTGGAAGAAATTTTTTTGACAAGTGGAAGAAATTTTTTTGCCAAGTGGAAGAAATATTTTGACAACAGTAAGAAATATTTTGACAACGGTAACAAAATATTTGACGAGTTGAAGAAATATTTTGATAAGTGGAAGAACTATTTTTGCCAAGTGGAAGAAATATTTTGACAACGGTAAGAAATATTTTGACAACGGTAAGAAAATATTTGACAAGTGGAAGAAATATTTTGATAAGTGGAAGAAATTTTTTTTGCCAAGTGGCAGAAATATTTTGACAACGGTAAGAAATATTTGCCAAGTGGAAGAAATTTTTTTGACAAGTGGAAGAAATTTTTTTGCAGAGTGGAAGAAATATTTTGACAACAGTAAGAAATATTTTGACTACGGTAAGAAAATATTTGACAAGTGGAAGAAATATTTTGATAAGTGGAAGAATTTTTTTTGCCAAGTGGCAGAAATATTTTGACAACGGTAAGAAATATTTGCCAAGTGGAAGAAATTTTTTTGACAAGTGGAAGAAATTTTTTTGCCAAGTGGAAGAAATATTTTGACAACAGTAAGAAATATTTTGACAACGGTAACAAAATATTTGACAAGTTGAAGAAATATTTTGATAAGTGGAAGAACTATTTTTGCCAAGTGGAAGAAATATTTTGACAACGGTAAGAAATATTTTGACAATGGTAAGAAATATTTTGACAACGGTAAAAAAATATTTGTCAAGTGGAAGAAATATTTTGATAAGTGGAAGAAATTTTTTTTGCCAAGTGGCAGAAATATTTTGACAACGGTAAGAAATATTTGCCAAGTGGAAGAAATTTTTTGACAAGTGGAAGAAATTTTTTTTGCCAAGTGGAAGAAATATTTTGACAACGGTAAGAAATATTTTGACAACGGTAAGAAAATATTTGACAAGTGGAAGAAATATTTTGTTAAGGGGAAGAAATTTTTTTTGCAAATTGGAAGAAATATTTTGACAACGGTAAGAAATATTTGCATTGTCAAGTACTGACAACAGGAAAAAATATTTAATGAAAAAAACTATTTAATGAAAAGTTCGGAAAACTACAAGAAATATTTGAAGAAATATTTAAAGAAGTATTTGACAGCTGATCTATTTACCTACTGGTTGGCACCTTTGAGCAGGACTGGGAAAAATTTTGGGACCATCTTTGCTGAATGGAAGAAAAGTTTTCACTAAAGTTTGAAAATTGTAGGACAAAAAAGTAGATAACCATTTGATAACTGGAACAAATACTTAGTTACATTTATTTAATGTACTAAAATTCTGTGGTCGCCGCATGTTTAAAACGCTTGGGAGACAATATAAAACCTATCACCAGATGCAGCACGTGTAAAAAGAGTGAAACCTTAAATCACGGGGGTTCTAACACACGAACGAAGGAATGCTTCTTTTATAAATTTCTACTATTGATCGATTGTGTTTTGAACTTGTGACGTGAACAGAAATAAGCAGTAGGGTTAGTCTTACAAAGGTAAAATATTAGTCTTACATAGGTAAATCGCGTTGCAGATAGGCTTTTTTTCGTCTACCAATACGCAAAACTCTGTCTGTTAGATTTTTTATTACGCTTTTCTAGATAGTTGTATTTAGCCCTGACGTCACCCGCTATGGTACCGGAATTTTATAAACGAGTCATGGTTTACGAGCGATGTTTTGCGCGGGCCATCGATCGCGTTTCTTTCTAGTGAGGGTAAAAGCACGTGTGTTTTTGAACTTTATTAAACATGAATGAAAATAGCCTCGACATTGTTTCAGTTACAGATTGCAACACTAAGGGATTGTGTAGTTGCCGCCATAATCTAGTCTGCATATGGGATATATCTCTACGGAACCTCTTTGTGTTCAATAAAACTGTCTATTTGGCCTTGTCCAGCCTGGCCTTTGACAGTATTTTTTTATGTTGGAGAATACGGCTGTGTGCGGGGGTCACTTACATATCACTAGATGGACATTGGGGTGAGTAGACTTATTACTCATGATATAATATAAATAATAAAAAAAACTACCACGTGGACCAGAGCCAGTCTCAATATGTAATTACATTCACCCAACAACGGAAATTCCCTGTCATATTTTTACATCAAAAGCATAGTTGCCTCCGACGCCACTTCACCTCTCATCGTCTTATATTCTCATCACTAGCTACACACACACACACAACACAACACAAAACCAAAATCACCCCCACCACACACCGATCATTAGTCATCTTCCTCTATAAAAAGGTATCCCTTTTTTATTTTATATTTTCCTTTTTATTCTATAGCGGGTAGGAAAAAGGGAATTCACTTAGTGAGTGCTTATAAAAATTCCTTCTTCTCAAGTCAAGTAGCAACATAGTTGCATGAAGGTTTTGGAACAAATCGGTTGTTATATTCATGTAAAAGGGTAAAAGCACAACTCCTTCCAATAAAAAATGTTAAAGCTACGTCTAAATCAGCTTGATGTTGTTTGTAACAAGACTACAACACATCCACATAGAAAACAACGTTCTGATGAGCTCACTTTTGGACAGTGTACCTATACCTAAACTTTCATGAAATACACAAAAAGCTTCTGTTATTGCTTAAGAATACACTACCTCCACAATAACTGGTCAATCTACACAAGTCTGCGGTATGACCTCTTTAAAAGTGACAGTGAAAAATCAACATATATACGCTCCTGTAAAGTTTTTTTTTCATTTGACGTGTGAAGTTATGCGCGCATGCGCATACGCCCTCGATGATCTGATAAATATACATCTAGCGTTTATACAGCGTCGAGATGGCCCCTAAATATTATAGAAATAATGGCTTAACAAAACTATTTAAAACACTACAGATAACCAATAGTGATTTTACACTGTGAAAAGGACTATCAAACCAAGAAAGCTAACACCAATTAGTTGTAATTCACACCAATACCTACATACAAACCACCAGACAAACACACTTTTTTTTGGAGGTTCTCATTACACAACAAACGCGGGGCAGAAAAAAATGTACTAATGGTCTCAATAAACATCACAATAAGCTAGTCTTTTATCTGTACTCATCAACACAAGGCCGACTCATACACAACACAACCACCCAAAAACCCAAACCCACCAGTTACACTACACCACACACAAATTACAATACCTACACACAAAATTACCAGACAAGAACAAAACCAATACCACCTATACCCCACCGCTTTTACATTGTCTTACTCCAGCGCTACACCTCAACACGTCTATGTGTCATCGCCTTAACCAGTCAAAATCAATAACCCCCCACACTCTCACCTAAAGCCCTTAGTAACCTACTAGCCCGCCATTATCGATTTTTTATATGTTTATATATCTTGTATGTATATATGTATAAACAAACACACCAACACACAATCCAACAACACATAACAATTAAAATGCCTACACATAAAATTGTATAGTCAAGTCTCTAACACTTCACTCCCACCTCTAGGCGCTGGCCCTAGTATAGTGACACGTCTCTTTCACTCCCACCTCTAGTACTCTAACATTTCACTCGCACCTCTAGATGTTAAACCTAGTATAGGTAGGTTTCTAACACTTCACTACCACTTCTAGATGCTAGACCTGATATAGACAGGTCTCTAACACTTCACTCCCATCTCTATCTGTTGGACCTGTTATAGCCAAGTCTCTAACACTTCACTCCCACCTCTCGATGCTGGACCTGGTATAGTGAAGTCTCTAACACTTCACTCCCACCTCTCGCTGCTGTCCCTGGTATAGTCTCTAACACTTCACTCACACCTCTCGACGCTGGTCCTAGTCAAGTCTCTGACACTTCACTCCCACCTCTCGATGCTGGTCCTAGTCATGTCTCTAACACTTCACTCCCACCTCTCAATGCTGGCACACTCGCCTGCTATACCACTAAATGTACACACCCATGAGTCGTCACCCGCGCCAGCACAAAAAGACTCCACTCGCTTCCAAAAAACCCCTTAGTAACCCACTAACCAACCATTATCGATTTTTTTATATTTTCCGTCATTATCGATTTTTTATATTTTTTATATATTGTATGTATATATGTATAAACAAACACACCAATACACAACACAACACACACAAAAAAGAACCCTAACCCACCCCGCCAGCTACACCGCAACATACGTCGTCACCCACGCCAGCACAAAAAGGCTCCACTCGCTTTAAAAACCCTCTTAGTAACCTAATCCAACATTATCGAATTTTTTTTTTTTTTTTAATTTTCCGTCATTATCGATTTTTTATATTTTTTATATATTGTATGTATATATGTATAAACAAACACACCAACACACAACACAACAACACATAACAATTAAAATACCTACATAAAAAATGGTATAGTCAATTCTCTGACACTACACTCCCACCTCTAGGCGCTGGCCCTAGTATAGTGACACGTCTCTTTCACTCCCACCTCTAGAACTGTAACACTTCACTCGCACCTCTAGATGTTAAACCTAGTATAGGCAGGTCTCTAACCCTTCACTACCACTTCTAGATGCTAGACCTGGTATAGTCAGGTCTCTAACACTTCTCTCCCACCTCTCGATGCTAGACCTAGTGACGTCTCTAACACTTCACTCCCACCTCTCGCTGCTGTCCCTGGTATAGTCTCTAACACTTCACTCACACCTCTCGACGCTGGTCCTAGTCAAGTCTCTAACACTTCACTCCCACCTCTCGATGCTGGTCCTAGTATAGTGACGTCTCTAGCACTTCACTCCCACCTCTCAATGCTGGCACACTCGCCTGCTACACCCCAAAATGTACACACCCATGCGTCGTCACTCGCGCAAGCACAAAAAGACTCCACTCGCTTCAAAAACCCCCTTAGTAACCTTCTAACCAACCATTATCGATTTTAAAAAAAATATTTTCCGTCATTATCGATTTTTTATATTTTTTTATATATTGTATGTATATATGTATAAACAAACACACCAACACACAACACAGCACACAAAAATCCCCCCTAACCTACAACCGCCAGCTACAGCCCAACATGTACACACCCATGCGTTGTCACCCGCGCCAGCACAAAAAGACTCCCCTCGCTTCAAAAAACCCTTAGTAACCTACTACCCAACATTATAGATTTATTTTTATTTTCCGTCATTATCGATTTTAAAATATATTTTATATATATTGTATGTATATATGTATAAACACACACCAACACACATAACAAAACAATACCACAACACATAAAAATCCCCCTTAACCTACAACCGCCAGCTACACCCCAACATGCATCGTCACCCCTGCCAATAGACCAGCTAACACCTCTTTGTCAATAAATATATAAAATGTATCTTGTGTTTGCTGGGGAGAGTAAGAACAGACTTATTTACTACAAATCGTTCCTCTCAATCTTCTCTTCAAACTCTCCTGGTCAAACAATTATTTGCCAGTTTCCAGACACACCTGCGCTCACACCGATTTGGTGCTTCAAACACACAGACGCACGTGAATACAAACTATATTAAACAGATAGGGGAAATGTGGGCTTTGGGTATTCCAACACAGTACTAAATAAGTTTATGCTGTTTATTAACATTAAAATCAATCACAACGATAATCATGTGTTACAGAAAAAAATATCATAAGTACAGAAAATACAAATAACAAGGTGGGGAAGGGGTGAAGAAGATTGGTATCGATTAAGCCCTTCCCGCTTATTAGACAAAGATAAACCCAGTCCAAAGATAGATATTTATCAGGAACATAGGTAATGTAACCCAACAGTGGATTTAATTACTCTGAAAGAGGTGTTACAATATTAGGTATGGGTGGTAGACAAAAATCCTGTTATTCCCAATTGTTCTTTTCTTTACTAAGCAAATGAAAAAAAGGGGGGGGGGGTAAACAGAGTTAACTAACTTGCTTTTACAACAGTTAGACTATATATAATATAAATATAAATATAAATCATCATCATGTGACATATTCTTTCCAGAACGTTGTCTCCATTACAGCTGCTCTGAACGCATCACGATTCTGGGCAAGACGACCTGCATCAGCCAAAGAGAAGTTCAGACTCTCTGTGATGTCCTGGGTCCACCGTCGTCTAGGTCGACCCCTTCCCCTTTTTCCAGGGACCATGCCTTCCATCACTAATTTGTCCAGACTATTAATAAATGTTAAACAGGTAAGGGGAAAGGGTACAGCCTTGTCTTACTCCTTTCTGTACTTCAAACCATGCTGATATTTCCCCCTCTATTCTTACGGCTGCCTGTTGTTCTTGGTACAGCAGTGCGATGGGTTGTATAAGGTGGTTTGGAAATCCCATATTTTCCATAATAGCCCATAACTGCTGATGTTGTACACAATCGAAAGCTTTGGTGTAATCAATGAAACAAGTATGTAGGTCAACGTTGAATTCTCTACACTTTTCTATGATGATCCTCATATTGAATTATGATCTCTAGTGCCTCTACCTGGTCGAAAACCCGCCTGTACTTCGTTTATTTCTGTTTCTAGCTTTTGTTGCATCCTTTTCATTATGATTTGTAAAAGTATTTTGCTGGCATGGCTTATAAGAGCTATAGTTCTGTAGTTTGTGCACAGTTTCAGGTTACCCTATTTTGGCAAGGGTATGTAAATTGATCTTTTCCATTCCTTGGGCCAAATTCTGCTTCGCCAGATCTTACAGCATAATGCATGGTATATACGAGCGCTGCCTTCTCCTCCTGCCTTGATATAAATAACTCAAATGTAATCAGTCAACCAATACCCATCATTCCCCAAGGAGCATAATAATAACCCCTTCAGTCATAACTGACTTTGAGAATCCGCCCCTGAGGTGACAGCCCTTCAGTCATAACTGTGTGACATTAATTTGGGTCGATCTCTGCTTCACTACGGCGTTAATCAGTTACATTTGTTGTACTGACTAATTACATGCTTTTAAATGGTCGGCACCTCTTTCTTTCTCTGTTATGTAGCAGATATTTTGTACGTATTTTCAAATATTCTTTCACTCCTTTCAATAATAATTCGCCTTGTCTGTTTACCTGACCATCCCTGCTGAGAGAGTAGACAGGTGATGCAATATTAACCGATAACCATATTGGTTAATCACCCGTGTGTTACCGGGGCCCGAAAGGGGAGCAAAGAATAGTAACACTGCACCCTACAACGCATGTCGTAAAAAGCGACTAAGGAGGGTTGGGCATGGGGCTTTTTACCCCATCCCGTAAAAACTTCGCACAGTGGGCTGATCACCTGCTTGCCAACCAATCTGATTACGGAAACAATGATAGATTGTTTGGTCTGTTTTTGTTCCACAAAGACGCCACTAGGCGTGGTGGAAACAGCAATAGATTGATCAATTTGTTGTTGCCCTAAGACGTCACTAGGCGTACTGGCTACACACTGCTTTGCCGGTTGGTGGCTAAGGATGGAAGAAGAAGAAGAAGATATTGGTTAATCTTGGGTATGGCCGACATCAGACAACATATTCACACTAAAATCGATCAGCGCAGTTGTTTAATCGCGTTCTTCGCGTTGATGGTAATACGCTGAAAGTTCGATAGCCAATACGGGAAGATAACTTATTTGTCAGCGCACAGGAATGACATAATCGTTTCCTCCACACCTTGAGGAAAGTAAGATGTAACTATAGGCATTTGCAGCGAAGGCAATCGGGTGTTTTATTGCCATATATGGGAGAGGTGACCTTTTGCATCACGCACAGAATTTCAGGCGGAAATAATTATGAAATTACCCAACCTAAACACGCATGTTTGAAACGATTGGAGGCCTGCTTAGCATCGTAACAAACAAATGCGGGGGAAGACAGGTAATATAACCTGACCTTTTTGCAGTTTCAAGACACTGTGAAAATTCACTCGTGCCAAGAAAACCATCAGACTGCCAGAGTCAGAATCAGATTTCATATATAACAGATCGGACTTTGTAGAACATCTTGAAGGACTTAAAGAGCCAAGGAAAACCATTTTAATAAGGAAAACCGGGATCTGAGGAAACTGAAAACACGGAGTCATAGTGGGAATTCATTGTTAACATAACAACACCACAGAAACGTGTACAAAGTTTCTGCTAGTGCCTTAACTTTATTCCTATAAGCAAACAGTCTGTGAGCCAAGATTGTGGTAAGTGGTGAATGTTACATTCTATATTTTTCATTACTAACATGTGAACTAATATGTATATATTGCCATGTGAATATTAATATGTGAAAATTGCTAGTGGATGTTCAAGTCATTTGAGGCAGGCAACCTCAGCGTATAGAATGATGATTTTATGAACTACCACTACAAGGGCTGGTGATTGCTAGTTTCTTAAACAGAACTGAAAGCATAGGTAGTCCCAAGTTCCATAGGGAGCAGGGAGGGAAGGTGATAGAAATGATGTACATTATAATTATAATATTTACTGTTTCAAACTAGTGTAAATGTCTATGTAAACATATTCACTTTAAGATTGATGAAAGTTTTCAAGCTTTTCAACCAGTGCAGATGTAAATGAAAACATATTCAATCAATATTGTGAACATTTTTCAACCAGTGTAGATGTAACTGAAAACATATTCAATCTTTATGTGAAAATTTTTCACATTATGTAGATGTAAATGTAAACATATTCTATCTATACTATTAACCTTTTCTTTTGAATGTGAAGTAAATATAAAGGTATTAAATTTAAATGTAAAGAAAGTTTTCTCTCGAGGGATTAAGCTTAATTCTCATCGAGGGTATAGTTTGAGGTAGATGGGATGGTGGAATAGGAAGATGGGTACACAAAAGCATGTGTTGGGAAACTAAATACTCAGAGGGTATTCGTTTATATTCTTTTACACCGCAAAGTTAACGTCGATTTAATCATTTTGAGTGTACTGCATGTGTGTCTCAGTCATTTTACTAAATACAATCTAAACAGGGCTATACCGGAATAATAAGAATTCCACTGAGTAAATCAGGGTGGGGGCTTGAACGAGCTGAAATTAATAATTCCTTAATTCTTCATAAAAGGCGGCGGATCAGATATAAGTTAACAATTGCCCTGCCCGATGCAGCATTGTTCTTTACTTCTGAAATATCTTATGAACACTCCCTTGAAATAGAAGCATCATTATCCTTTTATCTACAACTCTGCAAGAGTAAGCTTGTGCGAAGGTAGACACCTTTGAAGACCCATATTAGATACTCTTGAGTTTTGGCCACTGTTGGACCACTACTGAAAAGCAGGGGATTCAATTCCGTGACAAACTGACGTTGTGAATCCGCCCCTGAGGTGACAGCCCTTCAGTCATAACTGACTATAAGAATGCGACCCTAAGGTGACAGCCCATCAGTCATAACTGACTATGGGAATCTGCCCCTGAGGTGACAGCCCTTCAGTCATAACTGACTATGGGAATCTGCCCCTGAGGTGACAGCCCTTCAGTCATAACTGACTATGGGAATCTGCCCCTGAGGTGACAGCCCTTCAGTCATAACTGACTATGGGAATCTGCCCCTGAGGTGACAGCCCTTCAGTCATAACTGACTATGGGAATCTGCCCCTGAGGTGACAGCTCATCAGTCATAACTGACTATGGGAATCTGCCCCTGAGGTGACAGCCCTTCAGTCATAACTGACTATGGGAATCTGCCCCTGAGGTGACAGCCCTTCAGTCATAACTGACTATGGGAATCTGCCCCTGAGGTGACAGCTCATCAGTCATAACTGACTATGGGAATCTGCCCCTGAGGTGACAGCCCTTCAGTCATAACTGACTATGGGAATCTGCCCCTGAGGTGACAGCCCTTCAGTCATAACTGACTATGGGAATCTGCCCCTGAGGTGACAGCTCATCAGTCATAACTGACTATGGGAATGCGCCCCTGAGGTGACAGCCCTTAGCTGCGTATTTTCCTGGTGTTCCTTTTGTCGTTTTCTCCTCTCTTCTGCTTGCTGTGGGAGCTTCTTTTCGGCCAATCTTAAGTCGCGCCTTAGAGAGCATCGCCACTTGGTGCAATCAGCAGCTTCATCCTCCCAGGCTGTTGATTTATGTCCAGTGCACTCATGTCTCTCTTGTACACATCTATGAACCTCAGCACCAGCCGCCCAACTGTTCTTTAACCATCTGCTAGTTGTCCGTAGAAGAAATCTTTAGGAATGCGACAGTCTTCCATGCCACGGATATGGCCAGCCCAGCGTAGTCTACGCTGTCTAAGCAGTGTATACATGCTTTGAAGGCCAGCACGTGACAGTACCTCGAGATTTGTCACTTTGTCTTTCCACGAAATACCGAGGGTGTGGTGTAGACACCGTAGATGGAAGGTATTGAGCCTTCTTTCTTGCTTAGCATAGGTCGTCCAGGTCTCGCTGCCATATAGAAGTATGCTGGTTACGCAGGCGTTATATACCGCAGTCTTCGTTGTGAGTTTGGAGTTTCTCCAAACACGCGTTGTCAGGCGGGAAAAGGTTGCTGGAGCTCTGCTAATGCGGTTGTCAATTTCTGTGTCCATAAAGATTTGTCGTTGATGATATGTGAAGTGGTGCACCTCTGCCAATTCATTCCTGACCCAGAACATTTATTTTCTTTATATTTATTGTGAGGCCAAAGTCATTGCATGCTTGAATAAAGCAATTCATCAAGCTCTGAAGCTCCTGTTGACTTTGACTGACGATTGCAGCGTCATCAGCGAATAACAAGTCTCCAATTTTGACCCTTCTGACCTTTGTTTATGCCTTCAGCGTTGTGAGGTTAAAGAGACGGCCATCTGACCTAGTGTGAGGCATATTCCTTCAGTTGTATCTCTGAATGCATGTTTCAAGAGCAAGGCAAAGAAGATCCCGAAGAGGGTCGGAGCCAGGACGCCACTGCATATGTCATATGAGGTGCTTCCAGCATATTGGACTGTTCTCTTCATATCTTCGTGGAATAATTTTATAATTTCCAGCAATTTAGTAGGGCAGCCTATTTTCAACAGGATTTTGAAAAGTCCATTCTTGTTAACCAGGGGAAATGCCTGTGAGGTCTATAAAGGCGATATATAAAGGCCTTTTATGCTCTCTTGATTTTTCCTGAAGTTGGTAGAGAGGAAAGATCAATGTCTTACCTTGATCTCTTCAGTTCGAAGTCCACGCTGCGACGATGGATATATGGCCTCACCTAACCTGTGCAATCGCATTTAGATGACTGGCGAAAACATTACCAACAAAACTAAGGATAGAGAGGCCTCTGAAGTTATTGCAATCATTTCTGTTTCCTTCATTTTTATTTAGTGTTACAATATTGGCATCTCGCATGTCTTAATGGATAGTTGCCTCTTCCCAGCACTGACCCAGAACCTTATACAGTGTTACAATATTGGCATCTGGTATGTCTTAATGGATAGTTGCCTCTTCCCAGCACTGACACAGAACCTTATACAGTGTTACAATATTGGCATCTCGCATGTCTTAATGGATAGTTGCCTCTTCCCAGCACTGACACAGAACCTTATACAGTGTTACAATATTGGCATCTGGCATGTCTTAATGGATAGTTGCCTCTTCCCAGCACTGACCCAGAACCTTATACAGTGTTACAATATTGGCATCTCGCATGTCTTAATAGATAGTTGCCTCTTCCCAGCACTGACACAGAACCTTATACAGTGTTACAATATTGGCATCTGGCATGTCTTAATGCATAGTTGCCTCTTCCCGGCACTGACACAGCACCTTATACAGTGTTACAATATTGGCGTCTCGCATGTCTTAATGGATAGTTGCCTCTTCCCAGCACTGACACAGCACCTTATACAGTGTTACAATATTGGCGTCTCGCATGTCTTAATGGATAGTTGCCTCTTCCCAGCACTGACACAGAACCTTATACAGTGTTACAATATTGGCATCTCGCATGTCTTAATGGATAGTTGCCTCTTCCCAGCACTGACACAGAACCTTATACAGTGTTACAATATTGGCATCTCGCATGTCTTAATGGATAGTTGCCTCTTCCCAGCACTGACACAGAACCTTATACAGTGTTACAATATTGGCATCTCGCATGTCTTAATGGATAGTTGCCTCTTCCCAGCACTGACCCAGAACCTTATACAGTGTTACAATATTGGCATCTGGCATGTCTTAATGGATAGTTGCCTCTTCCCAGCACTGACACAGAACCTTATACAGTGTTACAATATTGGCATCTCGCATGTCTTAATGGATAGTTGCCTCTTCCCAGCACTGACACAGAACCTTATACAGTGTTACAATATTGGCATCTGGCATGTCTTAATGGATAGTTGCCTCTTCCCAGCACTGACCCAGAACCTTATACAGTGTTACAATATTGGCATCTCGCATGTCTTAATAGATAGTTGCCTCTTCCCAGCACTGACACAGAACCTTATACAGTGTTACAATATTGGCATCTGGCATGTCTTAATGGATAGTTGCCTCTTCCCAGCACTGACATCATGCTTTATCATATCGAGCAGTTGCAAATTCTTCTAACTTATCACCAGTCTTCCCAAGCAATTTACCCTGCTCAATAAAGTGCTCAAATGTAGACATGTTGTCTAACATATGAGTCCAAAACCTGAAATAATTAACTAATTTATTTCAAACCTAAGTGTAACAAGTCTTAATTAAGCACTTGTATATTCACATCACATTATATTATCCCAGTCTCTGTGGGAAACAAGTCTCCAATCAAAGAACTTGTATATGAAATATCAGCATTCAAATCTTGATCATAAGTGCACTTCTCATTCAATAGTGCACGACACTATTCATCATTCATTTATCATCAGTATAGTAGTAACAGTGCATTAGCATAGCCCATTAACTAATTACTATAACTGTAAACAATGACTATGTAAACACATGCAGAATGTAAACATTGAAAATGTAAACAATACAAACAATGTAAACAATAACAATGTAAACAATAACAAAGATCAGCAACAATACAAAAACTTTCGCAGAAATCAACTAAAAATAAAGCAGAAATTAATGAAATATCACAAAAAATGTGACGATATCTGCGATAGAATTAAACAAAATACATGACACCACAGTGTATAAACAAAAATGTTGTATGAAACTAAATTATAGATAAGAGTAGGCTAACAAATACAAACAAATCACAACAAAACTAAAGAATGTGAAATAATAACGAAAACAATATTAAAACATGTCATCACAGCTAACATAAATAGCAACAGAAGTCGCTTAGCAAATTCCAGTATCGGAAATTTGCAAACCCTACAGAAAACGCTCACAATAGACGACCTCTATGACGTGGCATAATCTAACGGAGACACCACCCAACCGAGAACCCGCTGAAATATAAACATATAAATATACAAATAACATATAGACATATAATATATAGAATGAGATGATACACAGAAGACTCAGCAGAAGTATAAGGGCACAGTTTACATACAAACAGGCCACTTAACTTAAAGGCTTCCAATCGTAGAACAGCAGAAAAACGGATGTCAATCAACGTCCTAAAGAGCGAAGCTCCAACGATGATGGCACATCTGAACTGCTTCCACTGCTAACACGATGGTACAAGAGCTTCTGAAATACTGTGTGTTGAGTTGTTTCGGCACTTGACCTTCTAATCCAAAAGTAAGTTGATGGAAATCGGTACTTGGCCTTCTTCAGAAAACAACCCGTTTCAACCGGCACTTGACCTTCTCAAAAAACGACAGCACTGGAACCTTGACAGCAGCAACTTGCTTGACTTGCGTAAAAGATAACAGCAGTCCGAGTTATCCGGCAACATGTAACAACGCCGGGTACTGTCAAATTCTTGTTTCCGTCAAAAGTTGAAATTTTGACTTTTACCGGGCAACGCCGAGTACTTTGAAAATTTTGAAGATGTTGACTGTATTGAAGAATGTTAATTTCTTGAAGGATGCTGATGAATTCTTGTTGAAAATGAAGTGGGTAAGGGACCCCGTGTTTGCTAGTACCAGAATCAAACCAGCTTATGGCCACCAAATGATGCGTGATGCCATATGATGATGGATGGCATCCGCATGTCTGGTTTTGTGTAGTGTGTAGATGTGTTCAGTCAAAACAATGTTCATGCAACAATAACAGGGCAATCCACATAGGACGTCAGTAAACTCACGACGTATAAAGTCAATGAGTCTTGAAACAGCCGTTGACGTTTTTCTTCATTATTTATTGTGGACGCCACAGTGACAAAATGGTTACGCAAATGTGTAGGCACATCAAACAGTCATTATCACAGCAACATTCAATACAGCAATAAACGGTAGACAGCATTACAATGATGAGTCAGATGCATGTTATATTTCAAAGTGCTGTAAATGTAGTCAGATGAAAAAACTCCATCCTTTTCTATAACAGCCAGGAGATAACCAGATGTATGAGATCAGTTCACTCTCCTTAGTTTGACTTCAGCAAGACAGACACGTCTGCCGAAGTATAAATAATGTCCTCAAGAATATCCTCTAGATAATAAAGGTTTTCTAAACCTAGTTCATTTAACAAAGTAGCAAGTAATGGTCCTTGGAACCTGCATCAACCGATGCAGTACAATGCAGCGACATGTGAGCTGGGAAAGAACATCTCGTGACGACGACTTTCGGAGACAGGCTATGAATCGAAATCGCTCACGACCCAAAATCGATAGAGTTAATGAAAAAGTCAATTTACCTTGCTTTCATGAAATACACAGAAATATCACGCCTCCCGACATGTGGGAAAACACTAGAGGTATTATCTCGACTAAACGAAATATCCATAAGAGGACTACACATCCCTGACAGAACAAAAAAAAAAAGCGGAGATCCCCTCTTCAACGAGGCATCTCTTTCGCCATTCCAAATCGCTCACTCCCACTAGTGGTGGGCGGAAACCGATCGACCAAACAACAAGACAAGTCATGCGCAGTCCAGCGCAAAAATGACCACAGCTCAAAAGTTAACTGCATTCGATACTAACGCGAGAAGACAAATGCTTACCGAGAAAAGTGACTATAGATTTCAAGCAGTTGTTGCCCTTGCGTTATAAAACAGATATTGAAATAAAACGATGTTGCGAGAATTTATCACGCAACAGGCATGTCTTAATGGATAGTTGCCTCTTCCCAGCACTGACCCAGAACCTTATACAGTGTTACAATATTGGCATCTCGCATGTCTTAATAGATAGTTGCCTCTTCCCAGCACTGACACAGAACCTTATACAGTGTTACAATATTGGCATCTGGCATGTCTTAATGGATAGTTGCCTCTTCCCAGCACTGACACAGCACCTTATACAGTGTTACAATATTGGCGTCTCGCATGTCTTAATGGATAGTTGCCTCTTCCCAGCACTGACACAGCACCTTATACAGTGTTACAATATTGGCATCTCGCATGTCTTAATGGATAGTTGCCTCTTCCCAGCACTGACACAGCACCTTATACAGTGTTACAATATTGGCGTCTCGCATGTCTTAATGGATAGTTGCCTCTTCCCAGCACTGACACAGCACCTTATACAGTGTTACAATATTGGCGTCTCGCATGTCTTAATGGATAGTTGCCTCTTCCCAGCACTGACACAGCACCTTATACAGTGTTACAATATTGGCATCTCGCATGTCTTAATGGATAGTTGCCTCTTCCCAGCACTGACACAGAACCTTATACAGTGTTACAATATTGGCATCTCGCATGTCTTAATGGATAGTTGCCTCTTCCCAGCACTGACACAGCACCTTATACAGTGTTACAATATTGGCATCTCGCATGTCTTAATGGATAGTTGCCTCTTCCCAGCACTGACACAGAACCTTATACAGTGTTACAATATTGGCATCTGGCATGTCTTAATGGATAGTTGCCTCTTCCCAGCACTGACACAGCACCTTATACAGTGTTACAATATTGGCGTCTCGCATGTCTTAATGGATAGTTGCCTCTTCCCAGCACTGACACAGAACCTTATACAGTGTTACAATATTGGCACCTGGCATGTCTTAATGGATAGTTGCCTCTTCCCAGCACTGACACAGCACCTTATACAGTGTTACAATATTGGCGTCTCGCATGTCTTAATGGATAGTTGCCTCTTCCCAGCACTGACCCAGAACCTTATACAGTGTTACAATATTGGCATCTGGCATGTCTTAATGGATAGTTGCCTCTTCCCAGCACTGACACAGAACCTTATACAGTGTTACAATATTGGCGTCTCGCATGTCTTAATGGATAGTTGCCTCTTCCCAGCACTGACACAGAACCTTATACAGTGTTACAATATTGGCGTCTCGCATGTCTTAATGGATAGTTGCCTCTTCCCAGCACTGACACAGAACCTTATACAGTGTTACAATATTGGCGTCTCGCATGTCTTAATGGATAGTTGCCTCTTCCCAGCACTGACACAGAACCTTATACAGTGTTACAATATTGGCGTCTCGCATGTCTTAATGGATAGTTGCCTCTTCCCAGCACTGACCCAGAACCTTATACAGTGTTACAATATTGGCGTCTCGCATGTCTTAATGGATAGTTGCCTCTTCCCAGCACTGACACAGCACTGACACAGCACTGACACGGCACTGACACAGCACTGACACAGCACCACGTGCAGAGGATGTAATAATGTGCTCTTACATCATTTGATTAATTCGGGAGGAGTCTCATCGCTGCCTGGTGCTTTGCCAAAGGCCAAGGTATCAATGGCCTTACTGAGTTCTTCCAATGTTGATTCAGAATCAAGCTCCTCCAAAGTTGGCAGACATTTGACAGTTTCAAGGGCTGCAGGCGTAACGGTATTATCTCTAGCGTAAAGCTCAGAGTAATGGTCGATCCACCTCTCCATTTGTTTACATTTTTCAATTAGTTTCTTCCCGCTGATAGTTTCTTGCGGTGCCGTCTTACTTTTTTAGGGACCAATAGCTGTCTTTATACCGTCTTACATTTGGCTAGTGTTGCCTGTTTGCGTTGCGGTCTGAATGCTCTCATTGAGCTGGAGCCAATAATCATTTGCACAACGCTGAGCAGTTGTTGAACTTTGCTTCTCGTAGCCTTCATGATCTGTAGGGTTCTAGCACTCAGTGAACAGTTGTATTCAATCACAGCACTGCGCTTAGCTTCAATGACAGGTGACATCACATCTGATGAAGCATCAAACCATTCATTTGACTTTGCTGTCTTCTTACCAAAGGTAGCAAGCGCAGTACTATGAATGGTGTTCCGCAGGTGCTCCCAGTTCTCTGTAACAGTGTCACCATGCTGTGGGCTACTGCATGCTTTCTAGAAGGTCGTGGTAAATTGAGCGATCATGACATTTTGCTGATATCAATGCGTGGTTTCCCTTCGTGTCTGACACGATGTAGTTTTCTTGCTCGTTCTCTGGTTTTGCAGCAAGGAGTGATCGGTATCACAGTCGGCACTATGGTACGAGCGCGTGGAGAGCACAGACTTGAGAAGTGGTCTTCTGACAAGAACCAGATCTAGTTGGTGCCAGTGCTTGGATCGTGGCTGTCTTTATGACACCGTAGGCTGGTGTTTTGTCTGAAAGTACGTGTTGGTCACGCTGAGGTCATGAAGTACACACAACCCCTAGATCCGTTGTCTATTTCTATTCATTCTGCCAATACCACAGCTGCCCAGACACGAAGGCCATGAAACATTATAGGAACACACTGTGGCGTTGAAGTCACCATGGAAAACAGGTTGTTCTTGCCTAGGTGTGCTTTTGATGACTGCTGCTAGATTCTCGAAGAACTCGTCTTTAGCTTCCGAGACAGAGTACAGAGTAGGAACATACACACTGACATGGGTGATGGGACCTGCACTAGTTTGCAGGCGGATCATTAACAGGCGTTCTGATTCATTTACACCTCACCTGGTTCAACCTTTTTAGTTAGTGTTTTTTTAACCGCAAAACCTACAACATGTTCTCTAGTTTTATTAAGGTCTATCCATTGCCAATAAAATGTGTAGTCCTTCTCGCTCACCATTCCTGACCCTGCCAGGCGCGTTTCCTGAAGTGCAGCTATTTCCACCTGAAGTCGTTTAAGTGCGTCATTGATTATGGCGGCTGTATTCCTGACATCGTTTTTGTCCTGTAGGTTTTCGGATAGTCCAGTCAACATAGCCCAGACGTTTCATTATCCCAATCTGATAGTTGCTTTTTTTTCTATTATGTCGTATTGTTGTTATTATCGCTTGGTGTAAAATATTCTGCCCACAGTTCAGGTTTGACCTTAATCCCCATGCACCCAATGGGGAAAGCAGACAGTGGCTGGACAACACCTGATTGGTTGAGGGACTGCTGAGCTTGAAGTGGGCGGTAGCTGTCCAGTGAGATTCTAGAAACTGTCGGAAGTAGCCCTTGGCATCATGTTATCACGGGTTGCCTCCCCTTAGGTCTGTAGTAGTGGTGCAACAGTGGGCAAAACTCAAGAGTAACTAATGTGAGTCTTCAAATGTGTCTACCTTCGCACAAGATTACTCTTGGCAGAGTTGAAGGTAGAAGGATAATGATTGCGATTTTTCCGAGTTGCACCTGTTTCTTTCTCTGTCCACTGGAGCAGATATTGTATATCTACATTTTTTCGCTACTTTCAGTATATTGTGTCTTGTCTGTTTATCTGACACTCCTGGCTGATGATAAACATGTCATATTTGCAGGAGCGGCTGAGAGAAAATTATCGACAACCAAGTTGATAAATCGCAGGCGCGGCCGATATCAGTACACAGATTAACACATACATCGCCCCGCGCAATCTGCTTAATCACTGATAAGGCACGGATGCGTCTCAGCCAAGGTAGTAAAGAGACGGACTGAGTGTGCTCAAGCAACAGAGTCGGTACACGGGGCAATCGGATGTTTATAGCCCATTTTCAGAAAAGTAATGTTTGAAATTTTGCACTATATGAGTCATGCAAAATATTCAAATCAGATTAGCTGATCATCTGAGCTTCATAACAACGAATGCGTGGGAAGGCAGTGAATATAACCTGACGCTTCAGTCAGTCAAAACTACTGTGAAAATCGCTTGCCAAGACACCAGACCTTGCCAGAGTGAAGCCTAGAAATCAGAATTCCATTTTATCAGACCGGATGCCTTTTATCTGAGTATTTATCAGGACTTACAAACACAGCCCAGGAAATCTCTTTCATTTTAATAAAGAAAGCCGCTGTCTGGGGAAACTGAAGGAAACACACAAAGTCAGAGAGGGAACTTATTAAATTAACGACACCCCAGACGCGTGTAAGAGGTGGATTCAAGTCTCTTTTATTCATCTGAGCAAAAAGTATGTGAGCCAGGATTGGTGTAAGTTGTGATTTTACATTCTATATTTCATTACTAACATGTGAACTAACATATATATGTATATTGCCATGTGAATTTTAATATGTGAAAATCGCTAGTGGATGTCCTAGTTATTTGAAACTGGCAACTTCAGCGTATAGAATGATGATTTCATGAACTACCACTGCCAAGAACTGGTGATTGCTTTATTGCTAGTTTTGTAAATAGAACTAAAAGCATAAAGTAGTTCCAGGTTTCATATGGAGCAGGGAGGAAAAGATGAAAGAAATGATGTACATTTTAAGTATAATACTTACAGTTTCAAACCAGTGTAAATGTCTATGTGAAAATATTCATTTAAAATTAATGGAAGTTTCAAACGTGTCAAATCAGTGTAAATATAAATGAAAACATATTCAATATATATTGTGAACACTTTTCAATCAGTGGAAATGTAAATGTAAACATACTTGTCTCAGTCAGTTTACTACACACACTCTAAACTGAGCTATACCAGAATAATAAGAATTCCCGTGAGTTAATCAGAGGTGAGGGCTTAAACGAGCTAACATAAACCATTGCTTAAACCTTCACAAAAGGTTTCGGCAGATTCTAAAATTAACGTGCTAAGCCAGAGCAGCATTGTTTTCGCTTGTCTGAATATTTTGTAAAGACTCCCTTTGTGGTAGAATCATCATTAACCTTCTATCTACATATCTGCCAAGAGTAATCTTGTGCGAAGGTAGACACCTTTGAAGCCCATATTAGATACTCTTGAGTTTTAGCCACTGTTGAACTACTACTGCAAAGCAGGGTAGGCAATACCGTCACAATGGCCTCGACTTGGGATTGAACGCCATCGCACAAGTGTGATAAGTCACAATTGGGCGACGCGCGCCGGGATTATAGAACTTGTCTAATAAATCCTCAAAACGACTGACATAAATTTCAGATTTACTGTAAGAATAGTGTCAAGAGTGTGTTTAATTGTAAGACTGAGCATACATTCTATGTATAAATAACAGTAAAAGTAACTGTGTAAAGAATAATTGAATAATCAAAGAATAACGGATTTTTTGTAACGAAAGTTAAAGTTAAAGAAATAAGAAGTTCACTTGGTGTGCCAAATTAAGTGCTGTAACCTTGTGATTCTACTAGTTAGTAGCTATTGTACATCTGTGTAGCTTTGTAAGCGGACTTGTCGCTCAGAATGGCAGAGTCCGAAAACCTCCATGCTTTTTACCTTAATCTAAGCCGCGAACTAGGTTTTTCAGCTTTCTGACTGTTTGTTTACTTCGGTGAGAGAACAGAAAGAAAAACATAAAGAGGAAAAAGATAGGATGGAGGCAGAGAAAGCTGCTCTCCGCGAGGAGAAAGCGGCTGAAAGGGAAGAGAGAAGGATGGCCAATGAAGCATGAAAATTGGCCCGAGCTGAAGAGAAAGAAAAGCAAAGAGCTTTTGTGGAGCAAAAAGCTGAAAAACAAAGAGCTCACGAAGACACGGAGAGAGAACATGAGAGGGCATTCGCTAAGGAAAAGGAACAGGCCAAAAGGGCATTCCAAGAAAATAGGGAACAGGCCGAAAGAGCTGAAAAGAAACAGGAGACGTCATTCCAAGAAAGGAAGGAACAGGCCGATAGAGCCATTAGATTGAAGGAACTTGAGATCTAAGGAAGAAGGATAAATTCTAGTTCTAACAATGGCGGGTCTGGTAGTTCTCAAGGTAGCGATGGGGGAATCATTTCTCATGTGGTGGCACGTAGTGCTATATACTTGCAATTAGATGTTTACTCTGAGGCTTCAGAGGAAATAGACTCGGACTGTAAGAGGCCTAAGGCATGCGCTTATAATGTAGCTTGCCTGATCAGGATGCCGATATGGAAACATGACCCCCAGGCATATGAACAAAATCCTAGTTACCCTTCAATTACTGAGCAAGTAACTGTTGGTAACCACACCATACGGTGCTTGTATGATTCGGGTCTCGAATACTCGGCTCTAGTTTCCCCATCCTTGGGGAAGGCCTCCCAATATACTGGTGAAACTGTAGAAATACAGGGGCCCTGGAAGATTATAAAGCCAATGCTACTTCCGGTTGCGGAAATTGATGTTTCAACCCGATATGTTCGGGGAAAAATCAATGCCGCAGTTTTAGACGATTTTCTCATTTTAGGGAGGGAATATGTGTTTCTTGAAGATTCCTCACGAGACTCCAAACCGACACAAAAGAGAGAGAACACAAGACACTCCCAAACGGCCCCTGAGCTCTTATCTTTAAACAGCCCAAATATTTCGGCATAAAGGGCCGATAACACCCTAAAGCCTTGTTTTTCAAAGTTGTTGGTAATTATACCCATACTCCACAGGGAGCATTTTACAGGGAGATAAGTTTTGGTTTACAGACGGGAGTAGGAGTCAATTAGTTGTCCACCTCCCATTTCACACCCGCCTAATGCAGGAAATGCATTCCACCATGTCCCACCCCCTTAAAGTTTCATATGCCTTGGTAAGGAGTTGTTATATCCGTCGATTCGCGGTAATGATTGCACTACAACTCACTACATTATCACAACTAATGTCCTTGTAACACTTCTGTCTGGAAGCTATTACAACATTCCGTCTTTCAGGTGTAATTTATCTTCCCACCCTTGTCCAAACACCGATCCTCGCGTTACCATCTGGGCTGTGACTCTTCACGACAGTAATTAGTGAATCACAATAGCCATATCAGCGCTAAATAAACTTGCTGGACGTATGCCGAGTTAATCCGACGGAGCCAAGGTTTGGTAGACGAGAATTTTACCAACCTGACTGTCGGTCAATATTGCATCATCTTTCTACTCTCTCAGCAGGGATGGTCAGATAAACAGACAAGACGAATTACTACGAAGAAGAAGTGCAAACAATGACTCTAAAATAACGATACTGCTGGAGAGGAAAAGAGAGGAAACTCAATTATGTTACACATGTCCTACGCCAATTGAGCAAGATGCTAATAACTGGTAACTGCTACTTGCCGTGTTGTGCCGACACCATAGGGTGAGGCTAGAGTGTCCTCTTCACGAAGCGAGCTTGGGCACAGTAATATGAAGATCAAGCTGTTGCCCATGCAGCATATTCTCCCTCTCCATGCAGCTGGTAGGTTAAAAAAAAAACGGTAGTAGCCGATACAGTTTGGTACCAGCCACGTCGCAGGAGTTGCCAGAAGAATGTCGAATCAACTTTAGACTTCCTTATGGACTCCGACTCCGGATTCATCCTCAGTGTTTACTCCCGAAGCTTTTCCCGTAAACGGATATTCCCGCTAGGCAGCAGTGGTTTGAATTCAGGGTTTTACCTTCTCTTAGATAGGCTACCAACCAAGGATCACGAGTCCTATCTGCCCGAAGCTGCTGGTTTTAAGGCGCCAGTGACTCGCCTTTGCCCCTTCTCCCGTCAGTGGAAACAGTTCCGCCGGGCTCAAATTGAGCCACACATGAAGGCCGGGAGTTGGACTTGGTTGTTAGAGGCTATTTTAGGCGCGTGCTATAGAAGCATTTATCTGCAATGAGAGCTTATGCTGACTACAACATCCAGCTTTGACAACCTTAGGTCTTCAACAAACACATGCTATGTCCTCCAGTCGCGTGTCATCCGCTGACGGTCTTGACATGTCTGTCGCCATCAACATCATGTCTGTCGCCATCAATATCATGACTGTCGCCATCAATATCCTGTCTATCGCCATCAATATCCTGTCTGTCGCCATCAATATCATGTCTGTCGCCATCAATATCGTGTCTGTCGCCATCAGCATCATGTCTGTCGCCATCAATATCATGTCTGTCGCCATCAATATCCTGTCTATCGCCATCAATATCCTGTCTGTCGCCATCAATATCCTGTCTGTTGCCATCAATATCATGTCAGTCGCCATCAACATCATGTCTGTCGCCATCAACATCATGTCTGTCGCCATCAACATCATGTCTGTCGCCATCAACATCATGTCTGTCGCCATCAGTATCATGTCTGTCGCCATCAGCATCATGTCGGTCGCCATCAATATCCTGTCTATCGCCATCAATATCCTGTCTGTCGCCATCAATATCATGTCTGTCGCCATCAATATCCTGTCTGTTGCCATCAATATCATGTCAGTCGCCATCAACATCATGTCTGTCGCCATCAACATCATGCCTGTCGCCATCAACATCATGCCTGTCGCCATCAGTATCATGTCTGTCGCCATCAACATCATGTCGGTCGCCATCAATATCATGTCTGTCGCCATCAACATCATGTCTGTCGCCATCAACATCATGTCTGTCGCCAGCTCTCGTCGTTTACATGTGTTCTTCGGTCGGCTTCTACTTCTATTACCCGGAGGGTTTCAAAACAAGAACTGCCTTGTAATGATATAAACATGGTTCCTCAATACTCCCAATCCATCCCTAATGTCTTTCTTTCATCTCTTGTTCCACAGGCACTTCTGTTATTCTTGTCATCGGTAGCAGGTTGGTGACCGTCGTGTACACTTTCAATCCTTCTATTCCACACAAGCACCTGGTTATGACATTAATTAATTCAAACTTCTATTGTATAATTAATTATGTGTGTTTGACACCTGCTGGTTTCTGAAGTGTGTGGCAGTCAACCGCTGTTGGCCTCTGTATTTGTCCGTCAGTGACAGGAAAAATAACTATAAATAAGGTTTGATAATCGGTACAGTAGAGCATGCGGACGTGGGGCTGAACTGTGGCTAAAGTTAGACTAGTTCCGAACACATCTAGTATCACCCCTGTACTTATATACAGAGATAGTGTCATACAACTATCAGCCTCGATAAGCCCTATGGTTTAGCCACACGAGAAGTAGCACAAGACAGTATCAGTGCGACAAAGTGTTAATGACCTCGACAAATGTTGTATGCACGCAAATAACAGTGCATAATTAAATTATTTCGAAGTATAGTTGTTAAAAGTGGAACTAATCAAGGTCCCAGCAATAATTAGCCGCGAAGATTCTGACCTAACTTAATATAGCGCGTGCATTAGGCCTGGCTTTGGGCGAGGACACAATCTAAGACATTTATTGCCTACAACGTAAATCTGTCTCTACTTAAAGACACACGTGATCAGAACTTTCCAGAAAGTTTTTACCTCTGTATTTTTCCTTTCTTAACAATATGATTGAATCTTATTTCTCAAAAATATGATTGAATCTTATTTCTCAACAATATGAACACGATCTCTCCAGGGTTTTTTTTTCTTTAGTTTTATCTGCCTGTTTATTATAAACTAGTTGTGCTCGTGTCGAATGTATCACCATTCCTCTTTCAGCCAGGACGTAAACATTAATATCAAAGTTATTACAAAAACTATCGGCTCCTCCCGCTAGTAACTGCCACGGACTCGAGTAATGACAAGACATTGAAATGACAACGATTATCACAATAGTAATGGGAGTACACAGTGTTTGGTCAACTTGATGTTGTCCTGTAGACAGAAGTTCTCCGTCTTGTCTGAATTAGCGATAAAGATTTTCAACCGGTTTTCATTCGATAGCACCCTCTATACGTTCTTAGAAATACCAGCAGAATGGAAGGAAAGATATCTGGTTAAGTTGCCTAAGAAGGGAGATATACAAGAGTGAACATATTACAAACTCCGCCTAGGCCGGTCCCAAGCCCGGCTGAAATAGGAGGAGGGCGGCCTGCATGAGGCCGTAAGGAGGCAGCCCCTTCACCATCCAAAGGCACAAGAGGCCAATCACCTGTTTGCTTTAAACTTTTAATTATGAGAACTACAAGAGAGAAAACCGGACCGACTCTAAAGGCGACGAACTGGAACGGACTACGGACTACGACTTTTGGAACTTGGAACACAAGAAATATAAATGGGAAAGAAGAGGAGCTGGTGGAAGAGATGAGGAAAGCAAAACTAGAAATCCTGGCTATAACGGAAACAAAGAAAAAAGGACAAGGAGTCATGGATCTCGATGGCAACACGCTGCTCTACAGTGGTGTACCCACATCTGAAAGAGCTAAAGGGGGCGTGGGTTGCATTGTGGCCAAAAACCAAAAAGATAGTATCAAGGGATGGAACTTTGTCTCGGAGCGCATGATGGTTGTAAAACTAAAAGAAGGAGAAACCATAGTCAACCTGGTCATAGTGTATGGGCCAAATGAGGATGAGAGAGCAGAGGTCAAGGAGGAATTCTTCAAGCTGCTTCAAAGGACAGTGGATGACTGCCTAGATGAAGTTATCATGCTCGGAGATTTCAATGTCAGAGTTGGAAATGACCATGCTAGATGGGGTGGAGTTATCGGAAGATATGGAGAAGATACTCTTAATGACAATGGAAATCGACTCCTTAGATTCTGCAGTGAGCAGAATCTGATCATTACAAACACAAAGTTCCCCCATAAGCGCATGCATGCATACACTAGATGTGAACCAACAAAGAATGAGAAGTCAGGGATCGACTATGCCATTGTTAGGAGGAGCTCATTCAAATATGTCCGGGATGCTAGAGTCTGAAGGGGGCCAGAAATTGGAAGTGATCACTACCTGCTTACTATCAAAAGAACAACTGAAAGAGTTGCTCAGCCTAGGAACTGCCTAACATCACGCAAGAAACTAAGTAAACGAACGGGAGAAATGAGCATTAAGACCTACAATCTGAGAGAGCCAGAAATTAAGACCAGATATCAGGGGCTTATTGCTGCAGCGGTGAACAGCACAGAAGAACAACCTGATGACTTGGAAACCCTCTGGCTTAAATTCAAGGACATCATAAAGACAGCTGCTGCAGAAGCATGCGGTGAAGTCCGACTTGGGAACAAGAGAAAGAGGACACCTTGGTGGACAGAGGAAGTCAAAGAGAAAATAAGAGAGAAGAAAATAAATGGCATGGAAACAATACTTAGGAGCTAAAAACACTACAGGACAAATGGAGAAATATAGAGAATATGTGACACTCAGAACAGAAGCAAAGAACAAGGTGCTAGCAGCAAAACAGATCCTGGGAAGAATTTGGAGAAAAGCTAGAAAAAGCTCCGCAAGAAAACCAGAAATTGTTCTATAAGACCCTAAAGAACATTGTGACGTGTATATGCAAATATCGCCTCTTTATCCGTACACCTTCGCTTCCCCATCCAATGTGTATAATTTTTGCTACGCAAAACCCACGCAATTTCTGACTGTCTTGACTCATATTTTAGCCACGCCTATTTTTTTCTGTCTTTCTTGCGCTAAAGAGTTGTTTACCTATTATTCGCATCATGCCCGATAATAGGGGGGCGGGGGCGGGGGGGGGGGAGGACCGCTCTATTTAACAGAGTTCTCACGCGAGCCGACATGTCAATCATCGGGAAGTGAAAGAAAGCACGTGATGAAACTGATTAGACCCGGTAGCAACTTCAAGGGCGATTATAATATTTCCCGGTCATCTTTGATGTCCGACATTTTCAGGGGAATTAAGTATTTGATCTAAAAGGAGGGGAGATAATCAAAGCCGCTTCGCTCGCCAGAGACGGTTCTCTGATGCCGTTCGGCATAGCGGGTGAGCGGACCGTAGAATCTTTTTATCTCGTTAAGCCAGCTCGCGGATTTCTCCTGAAACTTCCAAGGTGTGACTTTTGCCATCTTTCAGAGATATCACACTAAACTCTGTATATATCCTGCCGTCTCTCCTGAGTCAGTTATCAGTCTCTCAGAAATTTTGGATGAATCTAATCACGCCAGACTAGAAACCATTTTATTCGCTAAATGTGTTAAATTGTCCCGTGGTGATTTAAATTTCTGATTGTGGTAATATTTTAGTTGTGCTTAAGTATTAAATGTGTTAAACGTTTTACCATTTTATTCACTGCTATTCACCAGCGTTAAGACTAGCGAAATGGCAAAACGCGCAGATATTCTAATAATTCTATTACCAGTGGTTCAGTAAAATAAAATGCATCAACCATTTTTCACGGACTTAAGTATAATGTTAAACGTGACAGAGTAGAACGCGCATTATATTTCTTTGTGTGTAATTTTTTAAAATATGACTAATGTTTATATCACGTGTTAAAAACGATAGACGCCAACCATCAAATAGCTAGTAATGACCATCGATAGGTGTTAAAGGAGTCTTAAATTAACCCTGATATTGTGCGCTGAGTGTTTTACTGGGCGGGAAGGGAAAGGCGCATACCTAAAACCCAACCGTACCCGCTGAAGCGAAGCGCAATAAGTTAGACTAAGATACCGTGTGCCTTTTAAGTTAATTAGAGGACGGAGAGGATCAGAGATCACTATGCGTGATAGCATAGTATTGTCATTTTGGGTTAAATGTTTTGTTTCTTCCTAATTTAGGCTCGATCAAAAAACCAGCGAACCAGCGGTCTTATAGGCTACCAGTGACATTATTGTTATTATTGGGTCTTCGATTTTGACCTGTGCGGTCCACTTTCTTCATTCATGAGAGAGGCCAAACTATAAACAATAAGAATAATATTAACCTGGACTTGCAAAATACCAGATTTTTTCTATCCAATTTTATCAGCCAGCTGTGGCAAAATATATAACAGTTTACTCGACCTATGACAGTCGTTTTTCCCAAGTGGATTATACCCAGCGGAAATCACTGTTCCATAACCGGCACTCAACTCAGAGAAAAGCCGATAGGATTTATCATTACCAGTTTGTATAACGTAACAGTTGTCTCAGCAACCAGAGGCTAGACAGTACAGGAACTATTTTTCTTTCTATGACTGTGACCGTCCCGAATACGTCTTAATTCAACAACTATATGCGGTGATACAGGACTCATCCAGGAAAACAATTAACGCACCAATTTTGGCGATTACCTTGACATTATTATTAAGTACAAAGGCTAGTCTGGGGCCTGATTTGGCAACCAACAGGACACTATAGGTCATACTATTGCTAGTGTTTGTTTTTCGAAGCGATACCTACGCCAAGTACTGGGTAAGCAAGTGTGTTTTTGTGGCCACAGAATGACAGAGTTAAAGACAGAGAGAGAGAGAAAGATATGTTCCCTTGTTACAATCATTATACTAACTTCCTTTTTTTATATCTCACTGACCTGAGTATTTACGGGATAGCTTAACTAGGAACTTGTTCTTTTTCTTTACTGACTATTCCATAACCTAATGCTAACCTGTGACTTTTTGGATTATTAACTTCTTTTGGGATCTTTCTTTCTTCACAAGAGGGGAGGGCATCTATGGGGTTATTTTCCCATGTTTGTAATATGATTTATTGATAAATGTATGTTTGATGTAAAGTTTAATTGATAATAAACTAAACAAAAACTTAATTTAGAGTGTTGGTCAAACCCCTACCCATATCTATTATCCATAGTTTTTCACGTCTGTGCGTATTCGTCACATAATTGTGTGTGTATGTGGGTGCAGTGAAACGTATATTTGATATTATCTCCTTATCTCCAAACACGGTACAGAACACACGTAGAACCAAACACGGTACATAAGATACGTACAATACCACACGGTACAGAGCACACATACACTCCTGCAACGTACAGAACACACGTACAACCAAACACGGTACAGAACACACGAAGAACCAAACACGGTACAGAACACACGTACATTCCCACACGGTACAGAACACACATACACTACTAGTCGGTACAGAACAGACGTAAATTCCTACATGTTACAAAACACACATACACTCCCACACGCTACAGAACACACGTTAAATCCTACACGATGCAGAACACAAATACACTCCTGCACGGTACTGAACAGACATAAAATCCTGCACGGTACATAACACATATACACTCCTACACGGTACAGAACAGACGTAAATTCCTGCACGATACAGAACGCACATGTTCTCCAACACGGTACATAGCAGACGTAAATTCTTACACGGTACAGAACACACATACAATCCTACACTGTACAAAACACACGTATTACCAAACACTATACAGAACAGACGTAAAATCCTACACTATACAAATCAGATGTAAAATCCTACACTATACAGAACAGACGTAAAATCTTACAAGGTACAGAATGCACGTATAACCAAACACTATACAGAACACACGTATAACCAAACACTATACATAACTGACGTAAAATCCTACACTGTACAGAACACACGTGTAAACAAACAATATACAGAACAGACGTAAAATCTTACACTGTACAGAACACACGTATAACCAATCACTATACAGAACTACCAGAGTCCGCTGGGAGGACAACATTAGACAATCTTTGAAGGACCGAGGACAAGAATGGAACCAGGCCAGGAGGAAGACAGCCGATAGGATGGTCTGGCGCTTTCTCTTCCAAACCTCTACACCTCACAGTAGAAGGGGAACGACTAAGTAAGTAAGTAAGTAAGTATACAGAACTGACGTACAATCCTACATAGTATAGAACACACGTATAACCAAACACTGTACAGAATAGACGTAAATTCCTACACGGTACTGAACAGACGTAAAATCCTATTGTAAAGTTTCTGTCACCCTCACACTGTAAAGTGTCAATCTGTAAAGATGTGTACATAGTTGTTGAGATCAGGCATGCTCCAGTCTACCCAGCTGTAAATGGGTAACTCACCCTAGTCCTAAGTTAGGGAAGGCAAAGGCAGCTGTAAACAGTAGTTTCCCTCTAAGGCTCCAGGGGAAGCAGGCCCTAAACTTGGTCACTTCAACCGACGCAGGATGGTGTATATATGGGTAGAAGTGTAGAGTGTGTTTAACGCGAATGGTGTACTGTTCGTGTTCTGACCAATTTAAACACTCATTCACTTGTGTCTACAAGGCACCAATGCAGACTGCTGGAATCTTTGTTTACACAGTTTACTGAGACGCACACACTGGGACATAACGAGTAAATCATGGGTATGTTGACATATCAATTTGCAGGCATACATAGTAGATCCTATGTCATGGCACATTCATAAATAATAGGTAGTACATCAATGGCCGCATCCCCTATCTGACTAAGCGCGTCAGTGAAGGCGGATCGGTAAGTAACTAAAGTTGCTTTATGTTCACAGTTTATCATATTGTGAAACCACGATAAGGGGTTTCTATCAAAATTGAGATCTTGTTGGGTTCGTTTCTAACGTTCAAGAGTGTTATTTACGCGAATGGTTTTGATAGAACGAAAATGTCATAAATGTTCTTCAACACGAACACCAACAAGTAGTGATGAACTGGTTATTGACTGGCAGCACACAAGGCTGTGATGATTGTACATATATTTTATTGAACGTGACATATACGACGTTGAACAAGACGGTCATATTTACAGTTGCAAAAAAGGTCATTACATCGAAATGTTGATCATTGACTTTTCAAGTTTATGAAGATCCTCTACAATTAAGTCCTCTCATTCAAGTGACTAAAGATCGATCACTTCCTTTGCCATAGCATATGTATTGTAGTAACGTCCGTTGACCTTCTCTCAAGGACGTATCTTATGACCAACGGATTAATTCTCACTGAGTAATATTTCTTGTCATACTCGCACTAATTCCAGACTTCCTTCATACAATATTTAGGTAGCATAGATATATAACAATCCAAACAAAGTCATCCACAACAATACGACCAGGTTAGAGTTCTGTATTGACCAACCTCTCTGTATCCATGCCACGACTTTGGCATTTACGAAAATACGGCATATAAACATAAGAAGTATGCAAATCAATTAACTTTGTTTCTTCGTAGGAATCCTCCCCTCTACGGTAATTCAAAAGGGCTAACGACTCCGTCTGTCCATTCTAGGAAGGACATACTGTGATGACTTCCCGCTAGATCAGAACTATGAGCGGCCTTATACATTAATTTACTCAATAAACATTCAATGACATGGGGCGACACTTACATGATACTTCTACTCTTGGCTGCATCATGAACCAGTAGAGATCATACAAAAGTAATGGCTTCTTCCAAACTTGCCAATAAAATATTCCAAGAAATATACCTCGGACATAAACACAGTCCGTACTGCCCCGAACTCACATGACGTCACTATTTCCAAACTAGGTTACCCGTGCGTCCAAAGCAACTCACACTGCATTGTGCACGTCAGTGCGTGAATCAATCGAACGCTCAAATAATATAACTATATAACTGGTGCGTACATTTGGCAGGACCGAAGACTACCCCCTTAGGTAATAAATGTACGTAACAGCTCCCTTATCACCTCCCCTTAAAAAAAAATTAATTCTATTAATTTTTTTTTGAACTTAATACCCGAGAGAGGTGAGTCAAAACTACAACAAGATATATTAAATGCATAAAGTTATACCATATTAAGAAAAGAATATTAAAAGAAATGAATATAACTAAATGATAGTATGCATTAAAGCACACATCCACAAACGACCTACTTTGGAACGATGTGGTAAAACAAGTTTGAAAATGAAAAATGAAAAAAAAAAAAACCATTAAAAAAAAAAAGATGATAATAAAATTCAACTAAGTTTTCAACAAAATTTGAAACATATGATTTCAAAAATGAAAATGAACAGCAACACTGATGATGATCAATGACAAGAGAATCAATAAAACAGAGAAATTGAAAATACAATGTGCAAAAATGAAACAATGCAAAATTAAACACTTTAAGGATCAACACACTTAATGTTTTCTAACACTAGTACGGTTGACTAGTGATCTAACAGTGAGATATCATAACTAAGACCCGTGAATGCAGGCATTACGTGACAACTAAGAAAGTTAGTATGTGTGTGATCCATAATCAATTAAATAGATTAAGTTGAATTAATCTAATTTATATAATCCTTAATTACTAACAAATAAACAGTTACTAATATTTCTAAGTAATTCCAGTATCACTCATTGTCAATGTTCAGTTGCAACTAGTTAGTAATAGACGCGACGATGTACTGAATGTTCCATACAAGATAAAATATATTCTCGCACACGCCATGTAGTGTAATATGTTCCATAGAATAATGAATGTCTATTTGTCGCTCTTAACAATGTTGCCATATTAATAAAAAGTTACTGTAGTACCAATGTTCCCGTTCTAATAAAACGTTAATATAGTATCAATAACAATGTACAAAGTTATTCATGTTATCGGTGAGGATGTTCCAACATCTGGAAGTGGTTTAGTTTCGACACGTTCACTTGGGCATCTTGATAGACAGTCTGCGAACACATTCTGCACTCCAGGAATAGCTCGTATCTCAAAATGGAACGGTTGAAGTGCTATAGCGTAACGCGCTGACTTTGATGACTTAACGTTCCCTGTGTTCAGTGCGGTAAGAGCTTTCTGATCAGACTCCACCACAAAGTGAGATCCGAGGAGATAACGATCCAGTTTAGTGATTGCCCAGACAAGATCAAGGAGCTCTTTATCCAGAACGGAATATTTCGTCTCGCTCGGCGTGAGCTTTCTGGATACGTACATAACCGGAAATAAGGTGCCGTTATATTCCTGCATCAAAACTGCAGCAATAGCGTAAGAACTTGCATCACTGCGGAGAATGAAGGTGAGATTTTTGTCAGGCAACCTCAAAAAAGGTGCATTTGAAAAAAATTGTTTTATATAGTCTAAAGCCGCTTGGTGATCCTGCGACCACTTTATTACATTAGATGTGCCTTTCTTCAGTAGAGACGAAAAAGGTGCAGTTATAGTAGACAAATGAGGGATGAATTTTGAATAGAACTGTATTAGTCCTAAAAGCGACCTAACTTGTTTTTTTGTCTTAGGTGCTGAAATGTTTAAAATTTTAGAGACGTTACTGTCTTCTGTATACATGAAACCATGACCTATGCGGTGACCCAGAAATGAGATGTCATGAAAACCGACAAAAGCCTTTGAAGGTTTCGCTGTTAAGTTATAATCCCGTAAGGTAGAAAGTAAAGATTTTAAACCCTGAATATGTTCATCCCAAGAGTCACTGAAAAGACAGATGTCATCTATATAAGTAATGACATCGGGACGATGAGACAATATGCGGCGCATCATGCGTACAAAGGTAGCTGGCGCATTCATTAACCCGAATGGCATAAAATTCCATTGAAAAAGACCCGTGGTGTCGAGAAAGCGGTGAATGGCTTTGCTTTAGGAGTGAGTGGCACTTGCCAATATCCCTTTGAAAGGTCAAATTTCGAAAAGAATGTAGCATGAGATAATCTCTCCAATAAGTCATCTAAAAGAGGTAATGGTTCCGCATCGAATTTTGTAACTTTGTTTAATTTCCTGTAATCTACGCAAAGACGTATATTGTTGTCTTTCTTCCTAATGATTACCATGGAAGAAGAATATGGTGATGAAGATGGTTCAATTATATTTAATTGGAGCATCTCATCCAATTCCTTATCAACCTTATCACGAAAGTGTAAAGGAATAGGATATGGGCGAACTCGAATAGGCGTATCGTCAGTCAGAATAATGTCATGTTGGATGACTGACGTATGACCTGGGATGTCAGTGAGAACATCCTCATACGAGTGTAGAATATTAGAGACTTGCTGACGTTGATCAGCCGAAAGAGTAGATGAGATTGTAACATCATTCCATTTCTCAGTGGAATGGAGTGGTACAACTGGTATTGGTAGTTGTACATCATCGAAAGAAGATTCCTCTTCTTGGATGACTGACAAACTAGAATAGTGTTGAATAGGAGGTGTAGGATCGTCAGTTGCCTGAAACACTGACTGTAGATAATCAGGACGTGAGTAATACTCCTTCAACATGTTAATGTGGAAGGTTTTATGTTTACCATTAACATCAACGATGTAGTCGACATCGGATATTCTTGAGATGATCCTGAAAGGACCTCTCCAGGTAATTAAAAGACGATTGTTATGCGCAGGTAGTAAGACAAAAGCTTCATCACCAGGTATGAGCTGGCGAAGACGTCTATACTTGTTTGCAAATAGACGAGCTTTTTCTTTGGCTTGTTCAGATGATGCAGTAGCTAGTCTACAAGCATCTATGATTCTCTTTCTCAGAGAGATCACATACTCATAAGAGGATTGAGTTTCCTCTTCAATATTCTCGTCAACCAATAAGTCGTGGATTAACGACATAGGACCGCGTGGTTGCATGCCAAAAACAAGCTGGAATGGAGAAAACCCCGTGGCTTGATTTTGTACTTCGCGATACGCAAAGAGACAAGCGGGTAGGACCCGATCCCAGTCTTGGGGATGGTCTTGAGTCATCTTACCCAACAACTGCTTGAGTGTCCTATTGAGACGCTCAATTAACCCATTTGACATCGGATGATAAATAGAACTAAGAGATCTGTCTATACCTAATGTCTTCATAACTTGAGACATGGATTCAGAAATGAACTGAACCCCATGATCCGACAAGATTTTCCGTGGAAAACCAATGCGTGAAAAGATTAACATCAATGCCTCTGCTACACTGGCAGATGAAGTGTTCTTGAGAGGGATGGCCTCAGGCCAACGAGTGCACATATCAATGCACGTAAGGATATGCGTATGCCCTCTAGCAGATGGAAGCATCGGACCAATAATGTCAATGGCCATTTTATCAAATGGTCTAATCGGGATGTCCGCAGCTTGAATAGGAGCCGCATGAAATGGACCCCGTACCTTAACTTCCTGACATATCAAACAGGACCGACAATAGAGAGTGATGTCCCTATGGACGCCTGGCCAGTAGAATGCCGAAAGCACTCTGGATTTGGTACGCGAAAAACCCATATGGCCCGCACATTGCGAGTCATGCGCATGTCGTAATATACGAGATCTCATAGAGGATGGGACTAAGATCTGATAACATAAGGATGAATCCTTTTCCCGTATTACTCTAACCAAAATCCCATTCTTAAGTATAAAGTCATGTCTAGATTTTGCAAGTTTGTTGCTGGTATTCTTTTTGTTAACATACTGAAAAATTTTTTTTAATGAATCATCATTCTTTTGCAATGTTGCAAACAACTCCCGTGAAATAGGAGCATCATCATCACAAGTGGTATGAACTGTAGGTTCAATAGGTGTATCATGCGACATATTAGTAGCTTGCGCTCTAGTCACTACTGCATTTGCAGTTTGAATATGTCGCTCTTCCCATTCAGCAATTTGCTGTGGTGTACACTCTTTAATACCATGTATGCGACCAAGTATTAAATCACAAATTGGATTCGGAAGGAGACATGCTTGGATCTTTCCTGAAAAAAATGGTGTATTAAGATCAATAATAGCAGTGGGAAATGTTTCGACGGTGCCACCAAAAGTCACACACTTGACAACCCTGCCCGTGGCACAACTTGGGTTGATCAGCGACGTCCGGACGCCCACAGTGCTACAACCTGAGTCAAATAGGAGAGAGCATGAAATATTGTTGACAAATCCCTTGTTAAACTTAAGAGAGCCCTGTCCCTGGTGTACTGACGCAGCAGTGGCCGTACAGACTGCAGGTAGACTAGGCAAGGTATGTCCGCAACGCAGCGTCGTGATCGCCTTAGGCTGGAAAAGAGTCGAGCATTCTGGACAGTCTTTCACCTGGGTACAATCAAGAGAACAAGACATAGCATTGTGAGTTTCAGCTACTTTACCCTGTTCAATGTTAGCCTGTGTATCAATTAAAGAGACATTAGAATGTCTACCCGTATTACTCGACGATCTTTCTCTGCGACGCGATCGATTTTGATTATTTGCATTAAAATTGCCATAATTGTCTTTTCTACTAGAGTTAAAATTTGGATGAGTCCGATAGTTTGTATAATTAAAGTTATGCTGTTCTTTAAAATTTTTATTCCAAGAACCTTGTCTGTTTTGCGGACCCTGAGATTTTGATCTCCAGTTTTGTTTATTATAATGTCCTTGATTATTTTTAAAATTATTGTTACCAAAATCTCGCGATCTGTGAGCTTGGTTCCAAGAAACATTAAATGGAGCAGATTGTTGAAATTGCTTCCCTTTGTAAAAGTTATCATTGTTAAAATTGTAATTATTTCCCTTATTGACATACCTATCAGCACTAAAAGAACGATTGCGTGAAAAATTGTTTTGTTGTGCTGCAAAAGCAACAGGCAATTCATTCTTAATCTGTGCGTTACTTAGATCCATGTTTGGGTGAGCAGTACAAAAATTTTTTGCATGTTCTTCTAAGCCTTTCATAGATAAAGGTTTCCTTTCGTGTAAAAATGCGAGAAATGTAGGATTTACAGACGAAAGTACCTTATCGCGCATCAGTAAATCGAAGAGACCTTCATACGACTTTTCAATTTTGGATAATTCGATCCATCTTTCTAATGTTAGTCGTATCTGTGACAGAAAATCACTAAAATTTCTGCCAGATTGAGGTAGTAATGTATGAAATCTTAAACGATATTCGTCTTCTGTCATTTGGAATTTTTGCAGAAGTGCTGCTCTAAGAGCATTATAGTCATTTTTCTCACCAATGCTGGTGGTATGATAAACTGCTAATGCATCCCCTGTAAGTAATCTGGATAAATATGTACAGTATAGCGCTTTATCCACGTTATAAGATCCACAAGTGGCCTCAAACCTATCTAGGAAGAATATTACGTCATCAGACGGGGGATTAAATTTTGGTAATTTAAGGTGAATTTCCTTAAAATAATCATGTCTGGATGGAGTTTGGCTTTCAAAAGTTCTCTGAGAATTAGATTCCTGAGTTAACCTAATTCTCTCATATTCTGACTCTGCTAATTTCAGTTCATGCTGTCGTTTTTTTTCATTCTCTTCCATCTCAAGCTGAAGTCGTTTTACATTTTGTTCAGCTATTAATCTCCTCTCTTCCATTTCTTTTTGTTTATTTTCCATTTCTTTTTCAGCTATTAATCTTCTTTCTTCCATTTCAATTTTAAGTCTTTCTTCAGCCTCCTTTTGCTTATGTTCTGCCTCTCGCTGAAATCGTTTCTCTTCTAATTCAGAGGCTAATCTCATTTTTTTTCTCCTCTTCCTCAGCTATAAATTTCCTCTTCTTTTCATGTTCCTCAGCATCAATCCGTTTTTGATCTGCCTCAAATTTCATCTTCTTCTCTTGTTCCTCAGCCTCAAATTTCATCTTCTTCTCTTGTTCCTCAGCCTCAAATTTCATCTTCTTCTCTTTTCCTCTATCCGTTTTTGATCTGCCTCAAAAAGTTTTTTTCTTAAAGTTTATAACTTTCTCTGTTCGGCTTCTATTTCTTGAGCTTTTCTATATTCTGCAAGTGCAAATGATTTTGCTTCATCAGGAGCCATCTGAAGAGCTTTTGCTTGCTTAATGAAATAATCTAGTGAATACATTATGCTTTATAAGTAGTCACAGTACTCTTGGTTTATAAAATGATAATTAATCAATATAAATTAGTTAACCTTGTTATTATAACAAGTGTTCTTCGTTCCTGTCCTTAGAACGGTATAATGTTATCATATAATTATTAAATATGTTATTAATCAATAAATTTATGTAATCAAATGTCATGAAATGAACAACGAGAAAGACAATAGAAACATAACCGACAAGACATGATAAACTGGACGGGTGAACACAATCGTAGAAATAAAAAAAAAAATAAAAATGTATAACTAAAATAGAATATCGTAAAAAATATACGACGATAACTACGATCAGATAATTAACAGTACAATTGACAACACAGTGTAAAAACATAGGTTTTGTAAAAAACTGAACGACAGGAAAGGTGAGATGGACGCAAAATACAAACAAAATTCATCATAAAACTAAATTACGAATAAAAATAAATACGAAAACAACAATTAAAACTTGACACTACAGCTAAACAGTCAGGTGTCACAGACCACCAGACACAGTGGACCTAGAATCCTTCTACGCTCACGCGTAGGAACATTCCACTGAGGGAAGTCTGCAAAACAATTCCTAAAGAACAGTCACGAAGGCCCTGGTGTGAAACTGGGATGTATCCTCCGTGAGTCTCCAAACCCTACCTCCCACGAAGAATGCACAACACATAACAAATAACATAGAAAATATAAATATGGACATAAGTATCGAAGGCACAACTAAGTAACAAAATGTTTAACGAAAGTAAGTTATACTCAACTACGCGTGTGCCGGAAAAACAAGGTGCCTCGTCTCCGTGGATGTACGTCAGAGGATACAATACTTCGCTCTGCGTATATAAAACCAGCTCGCACGTAATACTGACGAAGAGGTGAGCAAGGCAGTCAGTCACTGTAGAACTTGACGTGGAGGTTGATTGATGATCTTGAGCATTTGAGTTGATTTTGATTCATTATCACGCTAGGATCCAAATTGAGATGATGTCGCCTTGAAAGTACAAATTCTTCTTTTCAAACGATAATTTGGATGGGTACGTTTATTTGAAATTACTTCCAGACCACACTGGCATACCAATTACTGTTGGGTTCGTTTCTAACGTTCAAGAGTGTTATTTACGCGAATGGTTTTGATAGAACGAAAATGTCATAAATGTTCTTCAACACGAACACCAACAAGTAGTGATGAACTGGTTATTGACTGGCAGCACACAAGGCTGTGATGATTGTACATATATTTTATTGAACGTGACATATACGACGTTGAACAAGACGGTCATATTTACAGTTGCAAAAAGGTCATTACATCAAAATGTTGATCATTGACTTTTCAAGTTTATGAAGATCCTCTACAATTAAGTCCTCTCATTCAAGTGACTAAAGATCGATCACTTCCTTTGCCATAGCATATGTATTGTAGTAACGTCCGTTGACCTTCTCTCAAGGACGTATCTTATGACCAACGGATTATATCTCACTGAGTAATATTTCTTGTCATACTCGCACTAATTCCAGACTTCCTTCATACAATATTTAGGTAGCATAGATATATAACAATCCAAACAAAGTCATCCACAACAATACGACCAGGTTAGAGTTCTGTATTGACCAACCTCTCTGTATCCATGCCACGACTTTGGCATTTACGAAAATACGGCATATAAACATAAGAAGTATGCAAATCAATTAACTTTGTTTCTTCGTAGGAATCCTCCCCTCTACGGTAATTCAAAAGGGCTAACGACTCCGTCTGTCCATTCTAGGAAGGACATACTGTGATGACTTCCCGCTAGATCAGAACTATGAGCGGCCTTATACATTAATTTACTCAATAAACATTCAATGACATGGGGCGACACTTACATGATACTTCTACTCTTGGCTGCATCATGAACCAGTAGAGATCATACAAAAGTAATGGCTTCTTCCAAACTTGCCAATAAAATATTCCAAGAAATATACCTCGGACATAAACACAGTCCGTACTGCCCCGAACTCACATGACGTCACTATTTCCAAACTAGGTTACCCGTGCGTCCAAAGCAACTCACACTGCATTGTGCACGTCAGTGCGTGAATCAATCGAACGCTCAAATAATATAACTATATAAAACTGGTGCGTACATTTGGCAGGACCGAAGACTACCCCGTTAGGTAATAAATGTACGTAACAGATCTCCTTGCCACTGTCCGAATAATAAGATACATGCCCCGTTCTTTGGACAGTGATTCAAAAATACGATGACTGGAATGTAATATGGCCGCCTTCCTGAGTTGTCGCTCACTCGCTCACAGGAGGATATATATATAAGCCAAAGTTACTTTGCAATATAGATGCATAATTTCATAAAGTTCCTCCATACAGATCTACCGTAATCTAGTTACCTCACGTAGACATAATTACAGTATGGAGCCCGTCATCTCCGTCGATACAAACTTGACCCTAGCGTTGCGAAGCACAAAATTCCAGCTAGGCCTAACCGACCTGAGATCATCAAAAACAGGGACTGGAATTACCTGGAGTCCGAATCATACATGGTACCGTACATTAGGAAAGTCTCTAACACAACTCTAGTAGAGACACAATCTCCTATAGAAGAAAAACTACTTCGTAAATCATTTTTACTGAAGAATATACCAGCCCTGGAAAAATGCGTACCCGCCATTGTCACGGTACATCGGAACTCCTCACGACTAGACAAGACAACTCCTACTTCCGCTAGAGCGGCGTAACAAGAATATAGTCCTGCCTACCCATCCAAAATATACAATATAGGACTGATTCTACTTGTACTAAAAATATGTAATACATATGAATTCAGGCCATAAACATAATAAGCAAATTAATCTATTTTCTGGCCCTAAGAAATAGGTACGGACAAGGGTGTCATATCCCTGCGCCGAATTAATATCAAGAACGATTACTCCTATAATCAAAAGGGTAAAACAATTATGGATTATCTAGCCTTCCCCATAGACAGCATTTTCATACACAAATGAATGAATGTCTATATCTTTTCCATATTAAATAGCCATATCGATTTTTGTAATATGTGCGTCAAAATATGCACGCAACACCTACACTTTACAGAACACATGTATAACTACCACTGTACAGAACAGACGTAAAATCTTACACTGTGCAGATCAGACGTAAAATTCTACAATGTACAGAACAGACGTAAAATCCTACACTTTACAGAACAGATGTAAAATCCAACACTGTACAGAACAGACGTAAAATTATACACTGTACAGAACAGACGTAATATCCTACACTGTACAGAACACACATATAACCAAACACTATACAGAACACACGTATAACCAAATAATATACAGAACAGACGTAAAATCCTACACTGTACATAACAGACGTAAAATCCTACACTGTACAGAACAGACGGAAAATCTTATACTGTACAAAACACACGAAAAATCTTACACTGTACAGAACAGACGTAAAATCCTACACTTTACAGAACAGATGTAAAATCCAACACACTGTAGAGAACAGACGTAAAATTATACACTGTACAGAACAAACGTAATATCCTACACTGTACAGAACACACATATAACCAAACACTATACAGAACACACGTATAACCAAATAATATACAGAACAGACAAAAAATCCTAAACTGTACAGAACAGACGTAAAATCCTACACTGTACAGAAAACACATATAACCACACACTATACAGAAATACGTATAACCAAATAATATGCAGAACAGACGTAAAATCCTACACTGTACAGAACAGATGTAAAATCCTACACTGTAGAGAACAGATGTAAAATCCTACACTGTAGAGAACAGACGTAAAATCCAACACTGTACAGAACAGACATAAAATCCTACACTGTACAGAACAGACGTAAAATCCAACACTGTACAGAACAGACTTAAAATCCCACATTGTACAGATTAGATGTAAAATCCTACACTGTATAGAACAGACGTAAAATCCTACACTGTACAGAACAAACGTAAAATCCTACACTGTACAGAACAGACGTAAAATCCTACACTGTACAGAACAGACATAAAATCCTACACTGTACAGAACAGACGTAAAATCCAACACTGTACAGAACAGACGTAAAATTCTACACTGTACAGAACAGACGAAAAATCCTACACTGTACAGAACAGACGTAAAATCCAACACTGTACAGAACAGACGTAAAATCCTACACTGTACAAAACAGACGTAAAATTCTACACTGTACAGAACAGACGTAAAATGCTACACTGTACAGAACAGACGTAAAATCCTACACTGTACAGAACAAACGTAAAATCCTACACTGTACAGAACAGACATAAAAATCCTACACTGTACAGAACAGACGTAAAATCCTACACTGTACAGAACAGACGTAAGATCTACACTCTACAGAACAGACGTAAAATCCTTCACTGTACAGAACAGACGTAAAATCTACACTGTACAGTACAGACGTAAGATCCTACACTGTACAGAACAGACATAAAATCCTACACTGTACAGAACAGACGTAAGATGCTACACTGTACAGAACAGACGTAAAATCCTACACTGTACAGAACAGACGTAAAATCTTACACTGTACAGAACAGACGTAAAATCCTACACTGTACAGAACAGGCGTAAGATGTTACACTGTACAGAACAGACGCAAAATCCAACACTGTACAGAACAAACGTAAAATCATACACTGTACAGAACAGACGTAAGGTGCTACACTGTACAGAACAGACGTAAGAGGCTATACTATACAGAACAGACGTAAGATCCTACACTATACAGAACAGACGTAAGATCCTACACTGTACAGAACAGAAGTAAGATGCTACACTGTACAGAACAGACGTAAGAGGCTACACTGTACAGAACAGACGTAAGATGCTACACTATACAGAACAGACGTAAGATCCTACACTATACCCAACAGACGTAAGGTGCTACACTATACAGAACAGACGTAAGATGCTACACTGTACAGAACAGACGTAAAATTATACACTGTACAGAACAAACGTAATATCCTACACTGTACAGAACAGACATATAACCAAACACTATACAGAACACACGTATAACCAAACACTATACAGGACACACGTAAAATCTTACACAGTACAGAACAGACGTAAAATCCTACACTGTACAGAACACACATATAACCAAACACAATACAGAACACACGTATAACCAAATAATATACAGAACAGGCGTAAAATCCTACATTGTACAGAACAGACGTAAAATCCTACACTGTACAGAACAGACGTAAAATTATACACTGTACAGAACAGACATAAAATCCTACAATGTACAGAACAGACGTAAAATCCAACACTGTACAGAACAGACATAAAATTCTACACTGTACAGAACAGACGAAAAATCCTACACTGTACAGAACAGACGTAAAATCCTACACTGTACAGAACAGCCGTAAAATCCTACACTGTACAGAACAGACGTAAACTCCTACACTGTACAGAACAGACGTAAAATCCTACACTGTACAGAACAGATGTAAAATCCTACACTGTACAGAACAGACGTAATATCCTACACTGTACAGAACAGACGTAAAATCCTACACTGTACAGAACAGACGTAAGGTGCTACACTGTACAGAACAGACGTAAGATGCTACACTGTACAGAACAGACGTAAGATGCTACACTATACAGAACAGACGTAAGATCCTACACTATACAGAACAGACGTAAGATCCTACACTGTACAGAACAGACGTAAGATGCTACACTGTACAGAACAGACGTAAGAGGCTACACTGTACAGAACAGACGTAAGATGCTACACTATACAGAACAGACGTAAGATCCTACACTATACCCAACAGACGTAAGATGCTACACTATACAGAACAGACGTAAGATGCTACACTGTACAGAACAGACGTAAAATTATACACTGTACAGAACAAACGTAATATCCTACACTGTACAGAAGACACATATAACCAAACACTATACAGAACACACGTATAACCAAATAATATACAGAACAGACGTAAAATCCCACACTGTACAGAACAGACGTAAAATCCTACACTGTACAGAACACACATATAACCAAACACAATACAGAACACACGTATAACCAAATAATATACAGAACAGACGTAAAATCCTACACTGTACAGAACAGACGTAAAATCCTACACTGTACAGAACAGACGTAAAATCCTACACTGTACAGAACAGATGTAAAATCCTACACTGTACAGAACAGACGTAAAATCCTACACTGTACAGAACAGACGTAAAATCTTACACTGTACAGAACAGACGTAAAATCCTACACTGTACAGAACAGACGTAATATCCTACACTCTACAGAACAGACGTAAAATCCCACACTGTACAGAACAGACGTAAGGTGCTACACTGTACAGAACAGACGTAAGATCCTACACTGTACAGAACAGACGTAAGAGGATATACTATACAGAACAGACGTAAGATGCTACACTGTACAGAACAGATGTAAAATGCTACACTGTACAGAACAGACGTAAGAGGCTACACTGTACAGAACAGACGTAAGATGCTACACTATGCAGAACAGACGTAAGATCCTACACTATACAGAACAGACGTAAGATCCTACACTGTACAGAACAGACGTAAGATGCTACACTGTACAGAACAGACGTAAGAGGCTACACTGTACTGAACAGACGTAAGATCGTACACTATACAGAACAGACTTAAGATCCTACACTATACCCAACAGACGTAAGATGCTACACTATACAGAACAGACGTAAGATGCTACACTGTACAGAACAGACGTAAAATTATACACTGTACAGAACAAACGTAATATCCTACACTGTACAGAAGACACATATAACCAAACACTATACAGAACACACATATAACCAAACACTATACAGAACACACGTATAACGAAATAATATACAGAATAGACGTAAAATCCCACACTGTACAGAACAGACGTAAAATCCTACACTGTACAGAACACACATATAACCAAACACAATACAGAACACACGTATAACCAAATAATATACAGAACAGACGTAAAATCCTACACTGTACAGAACAGACTTAAAATCCTACACTGTACAGAACAGACGTAAAATCCTACACTGTACAGAACAGACGTAAAATCCTACACTGTACAGAACAGACATAAAATCCAACATTGTACAGATTAGACGTAAAATCCAACACTGTACACAACAGACGTAAAATCCTACACTGTACAGAACAGACATAAAATCCTACACTGTACAGAACAGACGTAAAATCCAACACTGTACAGAACAGACATAAAATCCTACACTGTACAGAACAGACGTAAAATCTTACACTGTACAGAACAGACATAAAATCAAACATTATACAGATTAGATTTGAAATCCTACACTGTACAGAACAGACGTAAAATCCTACACTGTACAGAACAGACATAAAATCATACACTGTACAGAACAGACGTAAAATCCAACACTGTACAGAACAGACGTAAAATTCTACACTGTACAGAACAGACGAAAAATCCTACACTGTACAGAACAGACGTAAAATCCAACACTGTACAGAACAGACGTAAAATCCTACACTGTACAGAACAGACGTAAAATCTTACACTGTACAGAACAGACGTAAAATCCTACACTGTACAGAACAGACGTAAAATCCTACATTGTACAGAACAGACATAAAATCCTACACTGTACAGAACAGACGTAAAATCCTACACTGTACAAAACAGACGTAAAATCCTACACTGTACAGAACATACGTAAAATCCTACACTGTACAGAACAGACGTAAAATCCTACACTGTACAGAACAGACGTAAAATCCTACACTCTACATAACAGACGTAAGATGCTACACTGTGCAGAACAGACGTAAGATGTTACACTGTACAGAACAGACCTAAAATCCAACACTGTACAGAACAGACGTAAAATCCAACACTGTACAGAACAGACGTAAAATCCTACACTGTACAGAACAGACGTAAGGTGCAACACTGTACAGAACAGACGTAAAATCCTACACTGTACAGGACAGACGTAAAATCCTACAATGTACAGAACAGACGTAAGATCCTACATTCTACATAACATACGTAAGATGCTACACTGTACAGAACAGACGTAAGATGCTACACTGTACAGAACAGACCTAAAATCCAACACTGTACAGAACAGACGTAAAATCCAACACTGTACAGAACAGATGTAAAATCCTACACTGTACAGAACAGACGTAAAATCCTACACTGTACAGAACAGACGTAAAATCCTACACTGTACAGAACAGACGTAAGATCCTACACTCTACATAACAGACGTAAGATGCTACACTGTGCAGAACAGACGTAAGATGCTACACTGTACAGAAAGACCTAAAATCCAACACTGTACAGAACAGACGTAAAATCCAAGACTGTACAGAACAGACGTAAAATCCTACACTGTACAGAACAGACGTAAGGTGCTACACTGTACAGAACAGACATAAGAGGCTACACTGTACAGAACAGACGTAAGATGCTACACTATACAGAACAGACGTAAGATCCTACACTATACAGAACAGACGTAAGATGCTACACTGTACAGAACAGACGTAAGATCCTACACTATACAGAACAGACGTAAGATCCTGCACTGTACAGAACAGACGTAAGATGCTACACTGTACAGAACAGACGTAAGAGGCTGTCAAATTGACAAAGGAAGCTGGAAATCTACCTCAGCCTGATGCAAGCGTAACTTTCAAGGCGGCAAAAAGTTTTATCAGAATCCGATACAGAAACGAATGGGATGTAGAGCATCTAGGCCACACACGAAGTGATGCATACTACCTGCTGAACAGAAGAGAACAAGTGGTAATCTTCAGACTCCGCACTGGCCACAACAGATTGAGATACCATCTATTCAACAAGCTAAAGATAGGAACTACTGATCAGTGTAACTGTGGCACTGATAAAATGACTGTTGAACATCTGCTTCAAAGTTGCCCAACATATGTGGAACAGAGAACGCACATATGGCCAACACCAGTACCATTTGTGGAAAAGCTCTACGGAGATTCAAATAGCCTCAAACTGGCTACTGCTTTCTTTGAAAACATTCAAGCAGACGTCTGAGAGTGTACGTCTGAGAGTGTACGTCTGAGAGTGTACGTCTGAGAGTGTACGTCTTAGAGTGGACGTCTGAGAGTGGACGTCTGAGAGTTGACGTCTGAGAGTGTACGAGAAAGAAGATTATACCCACAATATTGTATTTGCCTAATTGTAACCCGTTTTATTATCTGTTCATTCTTACTTTTTCAAACTTTATTTTTTCTTCCATTGTCAAAAAATCCGCCTTATTCTAGTATAATAACTGTTTGCACATTTGGGTTGTTGTTGTTACTGTCTGCTGTATAACATGATTTAATTGCAGCTGTTACTTTCAAACACCCGTGTGTTACCGGGGCCCGAAAGGGGAGCAAAGAATAGTAACACTGCACCCTACCACGCATGTCGTAAAAAGCGACTAAGGAGGGTATGGGCATGGGGCTGTTTACCCCATCCCGTAAAAACTTCGCACAGTGGGCTGATCACCTGCTTGCCAACCAATCTGATTACGGAAACAATGATAGATTGTTTGGTCTGTTTTTGTTCCACAAAGACGCCACTAGGCGTGGTGGAAACAGCGATAGATTGATCAATTTGTTGTTGCCCTAAGACGCCACTAGGCGTACTGGCCACATACTGCTTTGCCGGTTGATGGCTAAGGATGGAAGAAGAAGAAGTTACTTTCAAAATGGAAATGAAAAGAAAGAAAACAGAAGCTAAGTCTCCCAGGTTAAAGGCAATATATATTGAACAGTACAGTCAGCGCGACAAGAAAGTAAAAGCAGCACTGACACATGAACAAAGCACAGTTTATGAAATAACTAAAACTGTCAGCGGAAAACGAGGTGCAAACAAAATTACAATAGTAAGAGACAAGCAAGGAAATCTCATCACCACAGCACAGGGGCAGGAAACAAGGTGGGCAGAGCACTTCAGAGAAACACTGAATAAGGAACCACCAGAGACGCAGCTGAATGTTCCTTAGGCTGAAAGTGACCTACACGTAAATATAGACATTCCACGAAGAGAAGAAATCATCACAGCTATCAAAGGGTTAAAGGATGGAAAAGCTCGTGGTCACGACAATTTAAATGCCGAGTTATTCAAGGCAAACCTTGAACTAGCAGCATAACTATTAGAACCACTATTTGCACAAGTCTGGAAAACAGGGACAACACCAACGGAGTGGAGTAAAGAAATAATTGTCAAATTGCCCAAGAAGGGCGACCTTGCATACCGCAACAACTGGAGAGGAACTACTCTCCTCTCAGTTCTCAGTAAAATACTAGGAAGGATCATTATCCCGAGAGTTTAAAAGCAGTAGACCATAAGCTGAGGAAAGAACAAGCGGGATTCAGAAAGAACAGAAGATGTGCAGATCATATATGTCAGACCAAAAATATTTATGCTGTGGATTTAATACATGACAAATCTATACTCTTTGGCTCAATATCTAGGGATATGACCACAGCACACAATAGCTGACATTAATTAACAATAACACCTTTAACAGGTACGTTCCCTTTTTAATAATCACTGCACACAGAGGAGCCACACACGGCTAGCAATACATATGAAATACAATGCAACAGAAATGCCAATATAACTTGCAATAACCAACAACTCAATCTAACAGTACCATAATCAGTGGCATGTCCTACCGAGTGAACAACACAATGACTTTCGCTCACCGGCTAAGTCCTGTACTATAGTAAAGCGATACTCAAATACAAATAACTTATCATCGATGGTTTACAGAAAAAACCACTAGAAATTACATCTCCGTTCTAGAATTCTGCAACTAATTCTGCCCACATGAATAAATAGCAAGCACTATCAATGAACAACCATGGCATATCTATATCCCAGCAAAATGCTGACAGGGAACAACAAAACGACCTCTCCCGGTCAATGGCCAGAAAGTCAACTCCCCTTTTTTAGCGCCAGAATCTATCCCCACTTCCGTTCCACGTCACCTGACCAAAACGGGTTTTTTTATTATCTCAATGTCGCCACTCGCAGCGTAACCAACTTAATATTTCGTCAACATATATACTGTGACAATATATTCACTCTCAGAAACATTATAGAGCAGTGCTCAGAATGGCAGAGACAGCTATACATTAACTTTGTTGATTTTGAAAAGACTTTTGACAGCATACAGAGTGACAGCCTATGGAAAATACTGAGGGCCTATGAAATTCCTAGCTGTATTTTTATCATTATAAGAAGCCTCTATTCTAACTTTACATGCAGTGTGGGGTTGAGCAACCTAACTTTCGAGGTGAAGACAGGAGTACAACAGTGATGTCCCTTATCAACAACTTTATTTTTGACAGTCATAGGCTGGGTGATTGTCGTGAAGTGGTCTGTTTCACAACACGTCATTCTGAGTAACTCTGACCAAAACCGCGTGCCATACTTTGAGAGAACTGCATGATACACGGACCAATCAGAAGGTACCTTTATGCAGTGTTTACTAAAGCATTAGGCCGTCAAAATGGCCAGTCCAAATTTGTGCAACCAAGTGGAAGAGGACATTTAATTACAGCATTTTGAAAGACGTACCACCTGGAAGAGGTTACTAATGCAATACTGGGAATGTTGCTCTACACGTCTGTGCAGAGATTTCCACGAATAGTACTACAGGAAGGGAGAAATCTCTGGTTGAATGCATCGAGACCTCAGGTTAGTCCATAATTTTGCTGTTTAGAGTACGCATAGAATAAAATACACTTAGGAAAGTAAAAGACAATTACATAGGAAGTTAAAAGATAATTCAGAGCGTATTTTAAGCCTTAGATGAATAAAATCGCTCCAGGAATAACGTAGATAAATGAAATCGTAGTTTTCTTCCTGATTTGTACACATAGGCAGATTTTACATACATTTTCGGAACGCAATACACACGGTGGTTGGTAAACTCCCTCTGGCGTCCGCCTTTGGGATATATATATAGTACGTGCCCTAAATATAAGAATTCAAAAATACAGCGAGCATCAGCGTGTTAATGCAGATTGCCTTTGCCGTTTGTATCTGAAGAGCAGACTAATAGATACCCATTAACAGCTCGACTGTATGTGCATGAGGGTAAGAAAGAATATATATATATGTATAAATATATGTAGTTCTATTGATTAATTACAGTGTGCGTTAGGAAATGTGTAGATGTTCAAAACACATCTACACATTTCCTAATGCACACTGTAATTAATCAATAGAACTACATATATTTATATACATATATATATTCTTGTGTAGTTGTGTTTTGAACCATTGTGTAATTTCTGGATGCAAAACAATGCCAATATATATACTCATGGAAAAAAGTAAGTGTGCAGCACTCAACAGGGCACTGTGCGTGTGTTCTTGGGTGAACTCAAATGCAAGTTGGCACACATGTCTGTGTGAGTGTTGTTCACTTACCCGTGCAATTACAATTGGATCGCACTATTCATGGGGAGATAATCACGGTGCAAGATAAATCACGTGAAAAGTGCCGTAGGGGAGAATTTATCACAGATAAAAGGAAGGTAAGTGTGTAGCTCTAATCACAAGCATGTGAAAACGTAATCGTTGAAATAGAGAGTACCAAGAGTCTAACAGAAACATCTTTTTTGACAATGCCAAATTGAACCAACAACAGCGAGCAATAGCTATAGGGATGTTAGCTGCTGGAGCGACTATATTAGCTGTATCACAACATTTCAATGTTCACAGGAACACTATATCACGTATTCAAGCTCGTTTCCACCAAACTGGATCCACTGGATCCACTACTGATCACCATAGAAGTGGCCGACCACGAGTTACCACCCCTGCACAAGACCGTTACATACGCTTTATGCACTTGCGTAACAGGTTTATTAAGGCAACATGGACTGCCATGAACATTCCAGGTTTAAGACCCGTGTCGTGCAGAACAGTGCGGAATAGGTGGACATACACGGTACTGAAATCAAGATTTCATTTTTTTTCTTGGGGATGCCATACTGACTTTAGTTTTTATCTTTCTTTCATGACACTTTCACTAAAATCAAAGTGATCACTTGGTCTTTTATTCAATATTCAACCACATTGTGTGCCAACTTTTATTTCATTTCGTCCATGAAATCACGCACAGTGCCCTATAAAGTGTTGCACACTTACTTTTTTCCATGAGTATATATTCAAATAATTGAGAATGGTGGCAAAAGTGTGTCTGTAGGTTTAGAAAAGCATTTAAAGAATTATTTCTTGATGGAAGGGACCACACACCAGGAATGTAAGGAAGGATGAAAGCGATTGTTTTACGGGATTGTTTAAGCTATTACTTAGTATTTTATACAAGACCTAATCATTGTATGGAGGCGGATCATGGACAAATGGCTCTAACTAAGGATTTAGAGGAAAATTGTAGTCACAGTGAGTTGGATTTGGTTGTTACTGTTATAACATGTCCTGTGCATCTGCTAGCACACTGTCTGAAACTGTCTATCATCCCCAACCTTTGTGATAGTGGGATAGTGATGGACAATATAGGGGTTACATCTAATATGTTTCAGGTTATATCCTGTCAACCCAACTACTCATAAAAGAGTCAGCCACTACTGAAGTTACTTCTGGTGCAAGTGCCTTTTGAGTTCAGAGGGCCAGTCATCAAGTACCTACTGCCTGGAGGAAGTTCAACTAATTTTTCCTTCCAGGACAAGAGTGGAACCAGCTTCATTCTAACAGATGAGTTGCAAAACAAGACGACTGTAGAGTATCCGAGTCACACCACAATAATAGACAAAACCAGTTCATGATGAACAGTGTTTGGGCATAGATATAGCCAGTGATATCCTAACATTCAATGACAGTGAAATAAAAGTGTTAGTAAGATATAGATATTCGTCAAGCAGAGAAAGTTAACCAAAGAGAGAACTTTCAACAACTTTAATGACTTTTGATACCTTTGAACTATCTTCTAATGTTTTATTTATTTACTGTTGTAATTGAATTTGATTTACTTGAAAGCTTTTCAAACAGAAAAGAGAAACTGTAAAAATAAATTGTAAATATTTACCAGCAGACTTACTTAAATTATTTAAGTTAAGTTCAAGTTCTTGTTGGTGGATAATTTAGTTAATACCCCTAGCAGAGCTAATAGCATAATCATAGGAGGATCTTGAGAGGGGCCAGTAGGAACTTAGAGTAATTTATTACCATCTTCTCTAGGAACTTATACAGCTTGACCCTACCTGTGATATCTATACACCCTTACTCTTTTCAGAGAAGGGGGTATTACTTTTAAGACCAGACTCTTATCTGGCACTATCCTGGTATCACCTGATACAACTTTGTGTCCAGGATATCTTATAATTTTAATAACATCAACCCTCTCGTGACAGTGATGCGCCAGACAACAGAGGGCAGTCCAAGAGGAATTAGATGGACAACGTTTTCTACACTGGAAGACCTGGAATATGCAGATGACATTGCACTACTCGCACACTCACATCAACACATCCAAGAAAAAACCGACAGACTGAATAAGTATAGCCAGCAGGTGGGTCTGAACGTCAATCTGAAGTAGACAGAGGTCATGGCACTCAATGTGGGCAATCCTGAGCCAATAACAATAAGGAACCAGAAGCTAGAACAGACAGGCACATTTACATACTTAGGATGCATAGTAACACCTGACGGCGGAACAAGCAAGGACATCAATAACAGAATGAATAAAGCGAGAACAGCCTTTGCTAGTCTCAACAACATCTGGAAGTCTTCCCAGTACAGCACAAACACCAAATTAAGACTGTATGAGAGCTGTGTACTGTCAGTGCTTCTCTATGGTGCAGAATGCCGGAGAGTAACAGAGGAGGAAATGTTGAAATTGTCCTCATTCCACACAATCTGCCTGAGGAAAATTCTCCGAATCTTTTGGCCGAATACCATCACCAAACAAGAACTACTTATTCGGAGCAAGCAAGAGGACATGCACACCATAGCTGGCAGACGCTGGAGTTGGGTTGGCCACGTCCTCAGAAGAGACCCTGATGCCATTACAAGAACAGCTATGCTATGGACCCCCGAAGGAAAGCAAAAGAAAGGCCGACCAAAAAGAAGGCGGAGAACTGTGGAGGCTGAGATGCAAAGAATGAACCAGAGTTGGGGCACTGTACGAAGGATGGCTCCGACAGAACAAAGTGGAAGCAATTTGATGTTGCCCTACAAGACGACACAATGCGTGATGGCCACTGACTGCTTTGACAGTCTGCGGCTAAGTATCAAAGAAGAAGAGGAAGAATTATCTGACGTTGTGCAGCTTTGTACATTTATGTTGTTTTTTTTTTTTTGTTTTTTTTTTTAAATCAGATTTCTCCTCACATTTAAATGACCTGGAGGCCAAATTACCGGGATCTGGCAAAACATTTGATGCTATGTTTGATAATATAAAAACCTTTGAAACCAAACTGCGAAATTTTTAAGCATGATGTCTACAACAGCACTTTTAAATTTTTACCGAACCTAAAACAACACATGACTGATCTTGAGAGTCATGAGGAAACAGACATTCAGAGCCTCCAACTGCAAAATTTGAGCATCATTGATTCAAGGACTGAGCAATTATGATCAATATTTACTCAGTTTAGGTCATTAGAAGACGCTGTTAGGGTTGATACACTAAATTTGGAAGTGTGGTTTGGATTGATATCGATAATTTTGAGATGCAGTTGATTGATTTGTAACACAGCTCGGTTTGAGGGGGAAACTGTGTGGACTTAATAGCTGAACTAGGAAATATTGACAATGCTCGGTTAGTTACTGGATTAGAGCAGAAAACGGCCGAGAATAAGATCATGAGACTCAGTAAATCCATTCCCGAAACGTTTGACTAAAAAATCTCGAAATGGCAATCTTAACAGTATTGTTGTCGGCACTTTTATATGAACCACTGTTTTCAGTGCTAAATCTAATTATAGAAGTTGAGCAACTGATGAAAGTAGTGACGCTTGCATGGCTCTCAAAACACACATTATCGCCAGTGCTACGGAGTTCGTGCACTGTGCTAAGATCCTCCTTGTGTGATCTAGGGGAAGAGATTGGAGCACTGAGGGAGTTGTCCGTGTGCAACGAATATAGTCCTTCAAACCAAACCAAACACAGGCCTAATATAAAATATCTGTCCTCGTTGGTACGGCAGCAAAAGTCTCATATAAAATATATGTCATCGTTGGTATGGCAGCAAAAGTCTGATATAAAATATATGTCATCGTTGGTACGGCAGCAAAAGTCTCACATAAAATATCTGTCATCGTTGGTACGGCAGCAAAAGTCTCATATAAAATATATGTCATCGTTGGTACGGCAGCAAAAGTCTCATATAAAATATATGTCATCGTTGGTACATCAGCAAAAGTCTCATATAAAATATATGTCATCGTTGGTACGGCAGCAAAAGTCTCATATAAAATATCTGTCATCGTTGGTACGGCAGCAAAAGTCTCATATAAAATATATGTCATCGTTGGTACGGCAGCAAAAGTCTCATATAAAATATCTGTCATTGTTGGTACGACAGCAAAAGTCTCATATAAAATATATGTCATCGTTGGTACGGCAGCAAAAGTCTCATATAAAATATATGTCATCGTTGGTACGGCAGCAAAAGTCTCATATAAAATATATGTCATCGTTGGTACGGCAGCAAAAATCTCTGTTAAAGCTTATTTCTTTAACACCCTCAGCAGGCCATACAGGCCATCAGTTCTGTTATGTATGTTTTCGGTGGTACAGTTCTGTTACCAAATATGTTGCATCTGCCAGAAACACACTGTCCCAAGATTACCGTATCTCAGTACAGCTCAGTAACAAAAACTACATGGGCGGACTCACCGCGTGAGACCATCGCTCAGCTCAAACCGTCCCTACCCAAAAATCTCAGTAAGGACCTACCAACAGTTTTCTTTATCATATTTTTAAACAAACTAACAACTAGTCAGTTGAGCTGTGTTCAATAATTACTGAGCATACAGCTCCCAACTAAGAAATTATCTCATCACGCAGAGCGTGTTTACTAGCGTTTACAAAAATCCGACCTGTGCATACAAGTCTTTAACACTTAACTCCCCTTAATTAAAATATGACTTAACAGTCTCATATAAAAATATGTCGTCGTTGGTACGGCAGCAAAAGTCTCATATAAAATATATGTCATCGTTGGTACGGCAGTAAAAGTCTCATATAAAATATATGTCATCGTTGGTACGGCAGCAAAAGTCTCACTGAGAGTAAAGTTTGTGTATTTTCATTTCCTTGATTTTTGTTAATATTTTATATTCATTATATGAGCCACAGATTATAATTATTTAACGTTAACATTTCTTATGTTGCTAATTAGGTACAATACCATTTATGAATAACGTTATTTTTCAATTGTCTATATAAAACATTTGTATTAACAATTTTATGAACATATTTTCTTAACCACTTGTACTTGTTTTAATCGTTCTCTGATATGCTTCTGTTAAGAGTAAAAACAAAACAGTGAATACACGTAAAAAAGATCCACTACTAATGTTGATAATTCGTTAATGTCACGAATCGTCAATTACTAGTTAATAAATAATATGTAAGTCCTAAACCTGTCCCATTCAAAACAATTCACGTTATAGGTTGCCTAAACGGACTTTTTTTTAGAAATACTTTGAAAGCCTTTGCTTCTTTTCTGGGTAACAAAATGTAAATACAAATATAATAATTATAAATGATAGTCTGCTGTTCAAAATTCCGTGGGCGCGAGAGAAATTTTTTTTTTTAGAAGATCACCGCCAATTTTGGCACGCGCTCTGAAAATGGTTCGCCACCCCTGTCCTAGCCCATCAGTCACGTGATAACCTCCCGACTTTAAAATAAAAAAACGTTGTAGACCAGAAACATTTTCGGGAGACAATATTCAGAAATCACGCGGAAATATGTCCGAGTTACAGTTTCTGGAATAAGCGTTGAAGCACGCACATAAAGTGTTGAAGCACGCAGATAAAGCGTTCAGAGAAAAGTTCTGCTACAACGACCATCGCAATTACAGAATAGGCATTTTTTTTTGGCTGAGACTAATCAAGACCTAGCGTCCCGTTACGTCCCGTTCGATTTGAGAGTTCTCAGTGACTTCAATTTTTCGTCCTGTAGACGGAGACTTTATCTCAGCACAATTCCAGAAACTGTGTTGATGCTATCAGTTTTTATGCCGTTAACAAAAAATTGAGTTACTCATGAAAATGTCAGTTTTTAGAAAGAACTTTCCAGAATTTACAAAATGGCACATGCAGAAATAATAAAACGTTGCCGCACCACCGCACTTGTATGTGCAGTGGGTGAACAAACAAACAGACAGCGTGTTGCAAGCCACTCAGATGTGTGTGTGTGTGTGTGGGTGGGTGTGTGTGTTTGGGTGTGTTTGGGTGTGTGTGTATGTGTGTGTGTGCTCTTTTTTTTCAAGAAGGCTGATACCAAGGACACATAAGAAACTAAGTTGTTGTGCGTGTGGGGGGCGCTATGGAGGAGGTAATTAATTGTAAAGATAATAAGGCAATTAAAATTTATAGGATGAATGAGAGAAGACAGCGCATTGGAAGACAGAGAGAGACTGAAAGAGAGAGAGAGAGAGAGAGAGAGAGAGAGAGAGAGAAATATTAGATACAATGACATTATGGCATGGAAAAATGTAATTATGAGAACACATAGACTACACCAGAGACAGGAGTTGTGGAGATACATGCTCGTTTACGCCGTCCAGCAGGGAATTTTATTGACAGAAATAAACTGTTGTGGCGTGGTTTATCAAATACGTATATATATATATGTGTGTGTGTGTGTGTGCGTGTGCGCGTGTGTGTGTGTAAATTTATATGTTATAATTAATAAGATATGACTACAGTGATACCTCTATAAAGTTCATGATACAAATATATCACAAGTATACGGAACACAATGTCACTGGTACATATTTCACGGAAGTAATTCCTTAAACAGAGACTTACCTGACAAATATCGCCTTCTCAAAACTCAGACCAATATCCCGTGATTGAAACTCGATAACAACACTGTTCAAATCTAATATTAAGTCTGGCTTCGCGTGAAGCTGGCTTCAGAAGTGACCTTTTGTTGACGTAAACAAATAAATTATCTGGACAAGCGACAAGGAGAATCCAAATAAGCACACAACAGAGGCATCTACTGCAAACTGGCGCGCTAATATTGCTTCGCGCTACTGCAGAAACATTGAAAACTTCGCTCAGCCATCGAGGTTTTTGATAAACTTGGTTCTTCCGTGATAGACTACAACACCAGGTGCCAAACCAGGCGATGTGAAGGAGATACTGTTGATAACATGCGATTATTACATCTATTTTTCTGTATTTATATCCTGCATGCTGATCAATAGCCCTCCTTTATATACGGCGCTTAACTCATCGATTCTCGTGTAATGATCTGTTGAAAGTTAAGCCAAGCCCAACTTGGTATTTTTACACATTTACTAGGAAGACACGTCAAACAAACTGCATGGTTAAATATACAAACAATATGGCTGCTCAAGATGGAATATAATTATATATTATATGTACCTATAAGAGATTGTGTTTTGTGTGCCAGCGAGATGGCGTTTTCTGTTACTGCAAGATTGTGTTTTATGTGTCTGCAAGATTGTGTTTTATGTGTCTCCAAGATTGTAATTTATGTGTCTGCAAGATAGTGTTTTCTCTGTCTCGCAAGATTGTTGTTTTATGTGTCTGTCAAATTGTGTTTTATGTGTCTGCAAGATTGTGTTTTATGTGTCTGCAAGTTTGTAATTTATATGTCTGCAAGATAGTGTTTTGTCTGTCTTCCAAATTGTGTTTTCTCTGTCTGCGAGATTATGTTTTATGTGTCTGCAAGATTATGTTTTATGTGTCTGCAAGAATGTAATTTATGTGTCAGCAAGATAGTGTTTTCTCTGTCTCTAAGATTGGGTTTTATGTGTCTGTCAGATTGTGTTTTATGTGTCTGTCAGATTGTGTTTTTTGTGTCTGCAAGATTGTAATTTATGTGTCTGCAAGACAGTGTTTTCTCTGTCTGTAAGATTGCGTTTTCTTTATCTACACGATTGTGTTTTCTCTGCAGACAAGATTGTGTTTTTTTGTCTGCAAGATAGTGTTTTCTCTGTCTGAAAGATTGTGTTTTCACAGTCTGCAAATTGTGTTTTATGTGTCTACAAGATAGTGTTTTATGTGTCTGTAAGATTGTGTTTTATGTGTCTGTAAGATTGTGTTTTATGTGTCTCCAAAATTGTAATTTATGTGTCTGCAAGATAGTGTTTTCTCTGTCTGTAAGATTGCGTTTTCTGTATCTACAAGACTGTGTTTTCTCTGCAGACAAGATTGTGTTTTTTTGTCTGCAAGATAGTGTTTTCTCTGTCTGAAAGATTGTGTTTTCACAGTCTGCAAATTGTGTTTTATGTGTCTGCAAGATAGTGTTTTATGTGTCTGTAAGATTGTGTTTTATGTGTCTCCATGATTGTAATTTATGTGTCTGTAAGATTTGTTTTATGTGTCTGTAAGATTGTGTTTCATATGTCTGCAAGATAGTGTTTTAAGTGTCTGTAAAATTGTGTTTTATGTGTCTGTAAGATTGTGTTTTATGTATCTGTAAGATTGTGTTTTATGTGTCTGCAAGATAGTGTTTTATGTGTCTGCAAGATAGTGTTTTCATGTGTCTGTAAGATTGTGTTTTATGTATCTGTAAGATTCTGTTTTATGTCTCTACAAGATTGAGTTTTATGTGTCTGTAAGATTGTGTTTTATGTGTCTACAAGATTGTGTTTTATGTGCCTGTAAGATTATGTTTTATGTGTCTGTAAGATTGTCTTTTCGGTGTCTGCAAGATTGTATTTTGTGTCTGTACGATTGTGTTTTATGTGTCTGCAAGATTGAGTTTTATGTGTCTGCAAGATAGTGTTTTATGTGTCTGTAAGATTGTGTTTTATGTATCTGTACGATTGTGTTTTATGTGTTTGTAAGATTTTGCTTTATGTGTCTGAAAGATTGTGTTTTATGTGCCTACAAGATAGTGTTTTATGTATCTGTAAGATTGAGTTTTCTGTGTCTGCAAGATTCTTTTTTATGTGTCTGCAAGATTGTGTTTTATGTGTCTGCAAGATTGTGTTTAATGTGTCTGTAAGATTGTGTTTTCTTTGTGTTCCAGATTGTGTTTTCTCAGTGTGCGAGATTGTGTTTTCTCAGTCTGCAAGACTGTGTTTTATATCTCTGCAAGATGGTGTTTTATGTGTGTCGTGAAACATTCTAATCCACATATATAAATTCGAAAGTAAATGTAAAGCCTAACGAAGTAAATTCAGTAAAAGGAAAGAAGAATGGTGAAAGACCAGTGCTTTTTCCCAATAGCTTACACCTGCGTTGTAGAACGCCATAATGACTGAACCCGAGATTCCCTTTTTCTACTTCGTCTGCATATTGTAACGCTTTCACGTTTGCTAGTAAAGCCTACTGCATCAATTACACGCGTTTCAAAAAAAAAAATAAAACTGGTACTGTGTTTCTTAGAAAACCTTGAGATACGCACACTGCGTAATGACCCAGATTAATATTACATTAATCTCATTTTATGCACTACGTAAACGAAAAGACAGACGGGCTAAGAGAGAGAGAGAGAGATGTACGGAGGAGCGCATGCAATGCTACCGCGTCGTCTCGCGAGGCCACCCCACGCGAAAGTTATGCAGGCTTGATTTTTTTTCAAATAAACAGTGAAAAAAATAAAAACACTACCAATACACGGTTAGGTTTTGAAAACATGTTTAATGCTTATTAGGAAACATGACACAATACTGTTTTATGTCTGAAATCCTGACTTTATACTGACAGAACAGTCGAAAAGGCAGAACAGGTGGCGGTCCTAAGACAATAAATAAAAAAAACAAAAACACGACTATCCTATATTAATACATATTTGTAACGAAGCCACTTGGCCCCATTAAACTTATATATTTGAGTGCCTTAGGACTTGCTGACAAAGAATATGTTAGGTGTTATACAAATAGTCTAGTAATTAACAAATTATAGCCAAAATACTATAGTGGTGTTGTCTGACAACACAGGATCATATTTGCTCATAATGGCGCGTTTGAACACTGCTTTAGGGGAAATGAGGCCACCACGTTAGATCCGACTTGATTGGTTAGAGTAATATGTAAGGCGAAACATGATTAGTCGACTGCAAATACTATTTTTGGTTGTTAATAGAAACGGTAGGAAGGGTAAATTTTTTCAAAGGCTTTCGTAAACATGGTCTCATTGGCTAGACCATTTGATATAGTCAATTAGAAGCGTCTGTTCAGGGCCACTTTTTGAAAATAAACTTACTAAGAAGCAAGTGCGTTGAGAACCAGCTCATATATTTCTAATAAAAGCCTGGGACAGAGGCAGATCGGAATTGTGCCATAACTCATCGCCAGTCAACGTACTTGTTTAATATTTCCATGAATTGTGGTAAGCTAGACATATTTGATCTCTTTTAGATGAAAATTGAATGTGAATTGATAAATTATGTCTGTCTGTGTGTAGTTCAGTAGTAAACATGAGGCAAGGCCTAGATATTGCTCCACCATGTAAAAACTTGTCGGAGAGGAGTTTAACTGCCTAGGCCTATATGGAATTGCCAAATGACACTTATCTTATTGTATAGAAGGAATTAATGCTGGAATTGCAGAGGCGTTGTAACCATTAGGGAGAGGAATACTGGTGTATATTGTTACATGAGAAGCTAGCAGTTGACCTACAGCGCTGAACTCGGTGTTTGTTATGTCTTGTGCTTCAGTGTGGAAATAGATTATAAATTAGTTCTGAAGTAGGAGGTACAACCTTCTTATTTCAGGGACCGTGGTACTGAAGTATTGGATCAGCCCTGGTCTGAGTTTTGCTGAATCCAGAGGCTGGTAGCATACTCCTTGTTCAAGATATCGACCAGTGTTGTTTCTCAAGATAACTGAGAAGCTAGCGAACAGAGGAGACAGTTTTCCTGCCGCCCATACAGCAGATAAGATTCCGTTGGCCAGAGCAGCTCACTCTTGTACCCCCTCCCCTCTCAAAAATTGACTATACATTAACTCAAGAGGGACAGTTATTTGTTTTCAAAATAAAAGAAACTGTGAACCTTTCCAATATTATTTCCACCAGTAACAAACACATGAAGTCATGATGACAAACAACAACCTAGCTTGAAAAGCCAGTATTACCTCATAGTACTACATCACTACTTACACACTTATTGTAATAATATTATATGTCAGGACAAAGATCCTGTGTATAAATTGTGTACATACAACTTGTGATTACATTTGATTGTGATTCCTGATTCACTCTGTAGTTGAATCAGGATATCTAATATTGAAAGGAATTAATACATATTTTTAAAAGTTAACACGTGATTCATTTAAGATAGTCTTATAGAGTGTTATATGTATGTGCTTGTCACAGTGTTGTAAGGTGTTGTGGATTTTAATTAAAGTATTTATCTGTCTGTTGTTGTTGTGACTTACACTTCTTCATTATCATAACCCTAGACATTCAACGTAGTCATCACAATAGCCTAGAATAAATCTGACTGAGGTCTAAATGTGGTAGCAAAGTAAGGTTATCTGTAACACACTACACCTATTAGATACAGATACCTTCACAGCTGATCTCAGTCAGTACACTAAGTCCCCTATAAATATTTATAATATCCCACTTTACCACAATGTGTCTGTAAGATTGTATTTTATGTCTCTACAACATTGTGTTTTATGTGTCTGTAAGATTGTGTTTTATGTGTCTACAAGATTGTGTTTTATGTGCCTGTAAGATTATGTTTTATGTGTCTGTAAGATTGCGTTTTCAGTGTCTGTAAGATTGTGTTTTATGTGTCTGTAAGATTTTGTTTCATGTGTCTGCAAGATAGGGTTTTATGCTTCTGTAAGATTGTGTTTTATGTGTCTGCAAGGTTGTGTTTTATGGGTCTGCAAGATTGTGTTTTATGTGTCTGTAAGATTGTGTTTATGTGTCTAAACGATAGTATTTTTTTTAAGATTGTTTTTTCGTTCGTGTCTCGAGGCGAAATCTCAGGTTATTATTTTATGTCTAACCTGACATTGATTTTACGTGAGTATCCCTTTATTTCTTGTACAGAGACAGGTGTCCCTCGCCATTCAGGCAAATACTCGCCGATTTCGGAGGTACCCATTGCAGCTGGGTCGGCTCAGGAGCCGCCAGTCCCTGGTCGACGACACTCCTTCAAATGTACTCGCCAGGTCTCGAGTTAATCCAGTCCAAATCCCGGTCGACGAAAAATCCTCAAATGCCGTCGCCCGGGTTTGATCCTGTATCACCCGGTCGCCAGAGCGGTGTTGTAACCACTACGCTAGCGCGGCTCCCTAAACGATAGTATTTTATGTGTCTGTAAGATTGTGTTTTATTTGTCTTGAAGATTGTGTTTTATTTCTCTGTAAGCTTGTGTTTTATTTCTCTGTAAGATTGTGTTTTCTCGGTTTTCCAGATTGTGTTTTCTCGGTGTAAGATTTTGGGTTTTCTCTGTCTGCAAGATTGTGTTTTATATGTCTACAAGATTGTGTTGTATGTGTCTGCAAGATTGTGTTTTATATCTCTACAAGGGTGTGTTTTATGTGTCTCCAAGATTGTGTTTTATGTTTTTGCAAGATTTTGTCTTATGTCTCTGCAAGATTGTATTTTATGTGTCTGAGATATTGTGTTTTTTGTCTCTGCAAGATTGTCTTTTATGTATCTGCAAGATTGTGTTTTACGTATCTGCAAGATTGCGTTTTATGTGTCTGCAAGATTGTGTTTTATGTGCTTGAACGAGTTTTTTTTTTGTGTCTGTAAGATTGTGTTTTATGTGCATGTTAAAGGCGTGGTTTTGCTCTATTACTTTTGATATGTTAGTTTTTTCATTTCAGTTCCTTGCATCGTGCCTTCGATGTTAATTACGCAAATGTGGATGTTAAAAGAATTGTCGAATCATATTGAACTTGTAATTTCATTGACTTGATAAGTCGGTTCATTGAGTCCACAAATATTTAATACAGTTTACACGTTAAGACGATTCATGCATGTTGATCACAAAAAGTACATATTATAACTTGAACATATATTGCATATGTATGTAGATATCCTATCAGTCCTTGTCCAATAAATCGAATTACTGTACGCAGATTGTCATAGCTGTATGCACGCGCGGTTGGGGTTTTCCAACGGCCGACAGTGAGTCTATGAGTCTGGCAAAATCAAATACTATGGACTGTAATTCATCCTTCCTTAATTTTCACTTACGTACTGACCTTTAATCATTTCAAATCTTCGTAATAACCATGGACTGACCCATGTCCGTACTTGCATAAAAATATATCTGCATGGCAATACCATGCCCAACATTGGAAGGAAAGTCAGACGCGTCTTTACAGCTCGACGGTCAATGTCAAAAGGGGTACCGTAGCTAGGTCATGGTCTGCGACCTAACAACGCTCACGCGTCATAATTAGAGCGTGAACTTCGCGTTCAATAGTCCTTAACTTATTAACAGTAATTTATATTAAATGCTATGACCCTAAACGTAGCACACTGCCAATCCTAGCAGACAACGGTAATATTACTCCCGTAACAGTGCAAGGCTGCGTTTTCTCTGTCTGCATGATAGTGTTTTATGTATCTGCAAGAATGTGTTTTCTGTGTCTGCAAGATTGTGTTTTATGTGCAAGATTGTGTTTTCTCTGTCTGCAAGATAGTGTTTTATGTGTCTTAAAGATTGTGTTTTCTCTGTCTGCAAGAGTGTGTTTTATGTGGCTGTTAGATTTTTTTTGGTCTGCACTATTGTGTTTTATGCGTTTGTAAGATTGTGTTTTATGTCTCTGCAAGATTGTGTTTTATGTGCAAGGTTGTGTTTTATGTGTCTGCAAGATTGTAATTTACGTGTCTGCAAGACTGTGTTTTCTCTGTATTCCAGATTGCGTTTTCTTTGTCTGCGAGATTGTGTTTTATGTGTCTGCAAAATTGTGTTTTATGTGTCTGCAAGACTATGTTTTATATGTCTGCAAGATAGCGTTTTCTCTGTCTGTAAGATTGTATTTTATGTGTCTGTCAGATTGTGTTTTATGTGTCTGTCAAATTGTGTTTTATGTGTCTGCAAGTTTGTGTTTTTTCTGTCTGCAAGATTGTAATTTATGTGTTTGTAAGATAGTGTTTTCTCTGTTTGTTAGATTGTTTTTTCTGTATCTACAAGATTGTGTTTTTTCTGCTGACAAGATTGTGTTTTTTTGTCTGCAAGATAGTGTTTTCTCTGTCTGAAAGATTGTGTTTTCACAGTCTGCAAATTGTGTTTTATGTGTCTGCAAGATAGTGTTTTATGTGTCTGTAAGATTGTGTATTATGTGTCTTCAAGATCGTGTTTTCTCTGTGTGCGAGATTTCGTTTTCTCTGTTTGCAAATTGTGTCTTTTGTGTCTGTAAGATAGTAAAAGGGGCCTTCAGAAAGTAATGCACCACATCGTTTTTCTCAGCTAATAATGAAGATACAAGCATGAAATTTTGCACACTTCAAATATGGCGTGTGCCAATTGTGTGCACTAAATTGCACCGCAACCCGCCAAATAATACGGCTGCCCAAAACCGTTGAAATGGAGCGTGTTAGCAACTTGCGTTATAAACAGCGAATTGTGATAGAATTTCTCGTTGCAGAGAAGGAAACTGTTGTGAATATTCACAAGCGTCTATGTGATGTGTATGGAAGTTTTGCAGTCGACAGGAGTACAGTCAGTCACTGGATTCAGAGAATCAAAGAATCAGGAAGTGGAGATAAGGAGCTGCTTGATCGGCCGCGCTGTGGACGTCCTGCCACAGCCACCAACGCAGAAATGTTGAAATGCGCTGAGGGCATTATTCTTACTGATAGGCGAATCACTACTCATCAATTGGCCTTACAGCTGTCAGTCAGCATTGGTAATGCAAATGCACTTATAAAAACTATCGGATTTTCTAAGGTTTGCGCAAGATGGGTTCCTCGAAGTCTCACAAATGACCACCGATTGCAAAGGAAAGCAATGTCTTCTGAATTGTTGGAGCGTTTCAATGCTGATGGAGAGAACTTTTTGACTAAATTCGTTACAGGCGACGAAATCTGGGCACATCATTTTGAACCTGAGACAAAAAGGCAGTCAATGGAGTGGCATCATCCGCAATCACCAAGAAAAAAGAAATTCAAGACAATTCCTTCAGCTGGAAAGGTCATGATCACTGTCTTTTGGGACATTGAAGGTGTGATTCTTGTGGACGTTATGCCAAGAGGAGAGACAATCAATTCGCAAGCTTACATTAAGACATTGAAAAAACTCAATCAACGTTTTCGCAGAGTTCGGCCGCACAAGAATCCAGCAGACCTGCTTCTCCTTCACGACAATGCGCGCCCTCACACAAGTCTGGCAACACGGGAAGCAATCACCAAATTGGGTTGGACTGTACTACCCCATCCACCCTATAGTCCCGATTTGGCACCCTCTGATTTTCATCTATTTGGTTCACTTAAAGATGCACTCCGTGGGACAAGGTTTGAAGATGATGAAGGAGTGATTCATGCAGCGAAGAATTGGCTACATGATGAAAACAAAATCTGGTACGGGCTAGGAATACATGCACTTATTTCGCGCTGGCATAAAGCCGTATAAGTTGATGGGGATTATGTTGAATAATACCGATGTTTACATGACATATCCATGTATATTGTGTATAAATTTCATGCTTTTTGAATAAACAGCTCCTGAGAAAAACGATGTGGTGCATTACTTTCTGAACGCCTCTCGTATTTTATGTGTCTGTAAGATAAAGTTTTATGTGTCTGCAAGATAGTGTTTTCTCTGTCTGTAAAATTGTATTTTATGTGTCTGCAAGATTGTTGTTTTATGTGTCTGTCAAATTGTGTTTTATGTGTCTGCAAGATTGTGTTTTATATGTCTGCAAGATTGTAATTTATGTGTCAGCAAGATTGTGTTTTCTCTGTGTTCCAGATTATGTTTTCTCAGTCTGCAAGACTGTGTTTTATGTGTCTGTAAGATTGTGTTTTATGTGTCTGTAAGATTGTGTTTTAAGTCTCTGCAAGTTTGTGTTTTACGTGCAAGGTTGTGTTTTATGTGTCTGCAAGATTGTAATTTACGTGTCTGCAAGATAGTGTTATCTCTGTCTGTAAGATTGTGTTTTATGTGTCTGTCAGGTTGTGTTTTATGTGTCTGTCAGATTGTGTTTTATGTGTCTGCAAGACTGTGTTTTATATGTCTTCAAAATAGTGCTTTCTCTGTCTGCTAGATTGTGTTTTATGTGTCTGCAAGATAGAGTTTTCTCTGTCTGTCAGATTGTGTTTTATGTGTCTGTCAGATTGTGTTTTATGTGTCTGTCAAATTGTGTTTTATGTGTCTGTCAAATTGTGTTTTATGTGTCTGCTAGATAGAGTTTTCTCTGTCTGTCAGATTGTGTTTTATGTGTCTGTCAAATTGTGTTGTATGTGTCTGTCAAATTGTGTTTTATGTGTCTGCAAGATAGAGTTTTCTCTGTCTGTCAAATTGTGTTTTATGTGTCTGTCAAATTGTGTTGTATGTGTCAGCAAGATAGAGTTTTCTCTGTCTGTCAGATTGTGTTTTATGTGTCTGTCAGATTGTGTTTTATGTGTCTGTCAAATTGTGTTTTATGAGTCTGCAAGATTGCGTTTTATGTGTCTGTCAGATTGTGTTTTATGTCTCTGCAAGATTGTGTTTTTTGTGTCTGCAAGATTGTAATTTATGTGTCTGCAAGATAGTGTTTTCTCATTCTGTAATATTGTGTTTTCTGTGTCTACAAGATTGTGTTTTCTCTGCCGACAAGATTGTGTTCTTTTGTCTGCAAGATAGTGTTTTCTCTGTCTGAAAGATTGTGTTTTCACAGTCTGCAAATTGTGTTTAATGTGTCTGCAAGATATTTTTTTATGTGTCTGTAAGATTGTGTTTTATGTGTCTTTAAGATTGTGTTTTCTCTGTGTGCGAAATTATGTTTTCTCTGTTTGCAAATTGTGTTTTTTGTGTCTAAGATAGTATTTCATGTGTCTGTAAGATAAAGTTTTATGTGTCTGCAAGATTGTGTTTTATGTGTCTGCAAGATTGTGTTTTATGTGTCTGTAAGACATTGTTTTATGTGTCTGTAAGATTGTGTTTCATATGTCTGCAAGATAGTGTTTTAAGTGTCTGTAAAATTGTGTTTTATGTGTCTGTAAGATTGTGTTTTATGTATCTGTAAGATTGTGTTTTATGTGTCTGCAAGATAGTGTTTTATGTGTCTGCAAGATAGTGTGTTTTATGTGTCTGTAAGGTTGTGTTTTATGTATCTGTAAGATTATGTTTTATGTGTCTGTAAGATTTTGCTTTATGTTTCTGTTAGAATGTGTTTTATGTGCCTGCAAGATAGTGTTTTATGTGTCTGTAAGATTGTGTTTTGTGTGTCTGGAAGATTGTGTTTTCTTAGTGTTCCAGATTGTGTTTTCTCAGTGTGCGAGATTGTGTTTTCTAAGTCTGCAAGATGGTGTTTTATGTGTCTACAAGATTGTGTTTTTATGTCTGCAAGATTGTGTTTTATATCTCTGCTAAATGGTGTTTTATGTGTCTGTAAGATTGTATTTTATGTCTCTACAAGATTGTGTTTTATGTGTCCGTAAGATTGTGTTTTATGTGTCTTCAAGATTGTGTTTTATGTGTCTGTAAGATTATGTTTCATGTGTCTGTAAGATTGTGTTTTATGTGTCTGTAAGATTATGTTTCATGTGTCTGTAAGATTGTGTTTTCGGTGTCTGTAAGATTGTGTTTTATGTGACTTTAAGATTGCGTTTTATGTGTTTGTACGATTGTGTTTTATGTGTCTGCAAAATTGTGTTTTATGTGTCTGTAAGATTGTGTTTTATGTGTCTGTAAGATTTTGTTTTGTGTGTCTGTAAGATTGTGTTTTATGTGTCTGTAAGATTGTGTTTTATGTGTCTGCAAGATAGTGTTTTATGTGTCTGTAAGATTTTGTTTTGTGTGTCTGTAAGATTGTGTGTTATGAGTCTGCAAGATTGTGTTCTATGTGTCTATAAGATTGTGTTTTATGTGTCTAAACGATAGTATTTTATGTATCTGTAAGATTGTGTTTTATGTGTCTGAAAGATTGTGTTTTATGTGTCTTCAAGATTCTTTTTTATGTGTCTGCAAGATTGTGTTTTATATGTCTGCAAGATTGTGTTTAATGTGTCTGGAAGATTGTGTTTTCTTAGTGTTCCAGATTGTGTTTTCTCAGTGTGCGAGATTGTGTTTTCTCAGTCTGCAAGATGGTGTTTTATGTATCTACATGATTGTGTTTTGCATGTCTGCAAGATTGTGTTTTATATCTCTGCAAGATGGTGTTTTATGTGTCTGTAAGATTATGTTTTATGTGTCTGTAAGATTGTGTTTTCGGTGTCTGTAAGATTGTGTTTTATGTGACTGTAAGATTGTGTTTTATGTGTTTATACGATTGTGTTTTATGTGTATACAAAATTGTGTTTTATGTGTCTGTAAGATTGTGTTTTATGTGTCTGCGAGATAGTGTTTTATGTGTCTGTATGATTTTGTTTCATGTGTCTACAAGATAGTGTTTTATGTTTCTGTAAGATTGTGTTTTGTGTGTCTGTAAGACTGTGTGTTATGGGTCTGCAAGATTGTGTTTTATGTGCCTAAAAGATTGTGTTTTATGTGTTTAAACGATAGTATTTTATGTATCTGTAAGATTGTGTTTTATGTGTCTGCAAGATTGTGTTTTATGTGTCTGTAAGATTGTGTTTTTGTGTCTGCAAGATTGTGTCTTCTCGGTTTTCCAGATTGTGTTTTCTCGGTGTGAGATTTTGTGTTTTCTCTGTCTGCAAGATTGTGTTTTATGTGTCTACAAGATTGTGTTTTATGTGTCTGCAAGATTGTGTTTTATATCTCTACAAGGGTGTGTTTTATGTGTCTCCAAGATTGTGTTTTATGTTTTTGCAAGATTGAGTCTTATGTCTCTGCAAGATTGTGTTTTATTTGTCTGAAGTATTGTGTTTTATGTCTCTGCAAGATGTGATTTATGTATCTACAAGATTGTGTTTTATGTATCTGCAAGATTGCGTTTTATGTGTCTGCAAGATTGTGTTTTATGTGCTTGAACGAGTTTGTTTTTTGTGTCTGTAAGATTGTGTTTTATGTGCGAGGCTGCGTTTTCTCTGTCTGCATGATAGTGTTTTATGTGTCTGCAAGAATGTGTTTTCTGTGTCTGCAAGATTGTGTTTTATGTGCAAGATTGTGTTTTGTGTGTCAGCAAGATTGTGTTTTATTTGTCTGCGAGACTGTGTTTTTTTATGTCTGTAAGATTGTGTTTTCTCTATCTGGAAGATTGTGTTTTCTCTGTCTGCAAGATTGTGTTTTCTCTGTCTACAAAATTGTGCTGTTTCTTTCTACAAGATTGTGCTTTCTCTGTTTTTCACTGTGTGTAGCCGGTGGTGCTACAGAACTGAACTAGTGTGTTGTGCCTGTGCTGTGTGTTGTCCGCATACTTTCATCGCCGTGGGACTTGCTGAGGACATTATAAACGCTTGGAATTTAAGTATTATGTAATTGTTCTGTGAATATTTAGATGTTGCTCATTTGTTACTCTAGTGGATATATACTAAATGTGTATTAACATATTCCTCACAGGAACTGTTGTAGTGTTTGCCCTTCTCAAAGTTACTGCTGCAGAGGTGACTTGGAGACAACAGATCAGATCAGTTGATTGCCATAGCCTAGCATTCCAGTACACCAGAAAAAGCTACGTAACCTTAGTTTGTTTTGGTTCATCATTCTAAGGCCTTAATTCATTTCTTTGTCCAGGTTGCTCTATAGGCTTCCCTTGGCATTCATTGTTTCAGTGTTGTTGTTGGACGTGACGATTATGGTATTTATTTGTGTTTTGATTTCATCTGTAGGATTTTGCGCTATTTATTCTTATAAGGGGTCCTTTCCTGTGGGCAGGATCAGTTGTATTGCCCTTCACGAATAAAGTGTGCATTTTTGCATTAGTTGTTTACGTGCAGTTTGTTGTTGGTTGTGTGTTATATTCCCTTGTTGGCGTTCTGTATATATGGTGTGTTCTTCAGTCATTTTCTTCTTACACTATCCTGTAAATACGTTAATTTTTTCAATCTCCTGTTTTCGTGCGTTATAGAGGTCTGGTACTGTATATTTCTATATTACTTCTGTCACACATCTTTCCTTTTTCTTGTTACCGACCTACCAGGTTGTTGTTTGTTAAATTAGGGTGTACTGCTTATCATCATCATTTGTGTCATTGTTTGTTTTGTAGGGCTAATAATTTTTTTGGGTAGACATGGAGTACAGTGAGTAAGGTGTCATCTATCGTCGGTGAGAGGATAGGAAAATCCGGAGAAGTTCTCTTAGCATTTGCACAGTCGCAATTTAAAGATGCGCAGGAAAGACAATAACGACATGAGGAGCGAGAGAGAAAGAAAGGAGAGGCAGAGGAAGAAACTAAGAAAGCAGTGGAAGAGACTAAGAGATTAGAGATACAAGCACAGAAAGAAATAAAAGAGATAGAAGCACAGAAAGAAATAAAAGAGATAGAAGCACAGAAAGAAATGAAAGAGATAGAAGCACAGAAAGAAATTAAGAAGATAGAAGCGGACAAAGAGGTATCCTTGAGAAGACTCGAGTTAGAGAAGTCGGGTTCAGACTCATCATCAAAAAAAGAGTATGGGAGTATGTACAAGTTGAAACTCCCAATTTTCAACGAATCCATAGATTTTATGGACTGTTTTTTTTTGGAGAGGTTTCAAATGAAGGCAACTGCCTTAAAGATTAATAAAGAACTGTGGGGATCACTGTTGACAGATTATTTAACAGGGTCAGCATTAAAAACAGTTTTCCAATTAACTGTGGAAGATAGATTAAATTATGACATAGTGAAGGAAACTTTGTTACGCAAGTACAGGTTAAATGAGCAGGGTTATCGGTTAAAGTTCCACAGTGCGATGCCAAGAAGTGAGCAAGATTTTGCGGAGTTTGTCGAAGATGTTAAGATGTTATTGAACAGGTGGATTGACCTATCGGGCATTGTGTAACAGTCTGTTGTAACAGTCTAGTGTTGCGTTGTAGAAACAGATTAGTATAGCCCCATCAACTGGGCACCTGATGTAACACTCTGTTTTGCCGACTGTTTATTACCAGATGTTAAAGTCTGTTTTCTCGTGTGAATTCTGGTATTTGTACCGTGTTGAAGTGTCGCTGAGTGGGTGTGTCGTTTATCACCTGGACAGTGTAACATGGACGTGAATCTAGGTCACCAGCGTGAGGCACTGCCAGGATGTAGTGCAGTCACACACACAAACAGCATACATGTTTTCTCAGGTGTGTAGAACAAAGGATAAGGTGTTGTAGTGAGTACTGGTGTGTGTATACAGCAGATCGAGAACACGAAGTTGTATAGGCTCTTATTTAGGAACACACAAACTCACTCCACCACACGTAGAAGTCATAGATGTGGTTAATGCAGATGACTTTCTCTTCAACATTTATTACAGCAATAGTACGTTGACGGACAACACAGTCAGTAGAACAAGGAACATGGACATTTCATGTGTAGTAATGCATATAACCATCGAGCATAATCAACCCTGCATAGCTCGTATGTATGATGCTAAAAACGTTGGCTTGATAATATATATATTCTCATACTGTAGCTCAGAGCCCCTGACTAAACGCCTGTTGCTGTCATTTTTGACGGAGTCATCTGTCAAGTTATTTGCTTATGTTTTTATCATAAGAATAATTGTGTCTTTACCTGCGATGTCAGGTTGATTAGGGGTTGTCTTCCCTTGTTTATTCATTCATTGTGTTTGACCTTTAGGGTCAAAGGTAGACAGTTCTGGCGTATGCCCATGGGCAGGTTTTTTTAAGCGGGAGTTGAGTTAGACTTCCGGCAAGCCGTGAAGTGTCCTGGTTTCTGAAGGGACGAGAGTCCATTGTACCATGTATGTTCTGTGGATTCGGTTACAGGTAATACCGACTTTTTCCATTACTATGCTTTCGGTGGCAGAACATGTTAGAAGATTGCCTAGTCTGTGAACTGCAGCTCACCAGTCCTCCATTTCAGAACTTATATGTTGTGCTCAAGGTAGCCATCCAAGACTATTAGTCTTCATACCATCCAGAAATCCAGTGACGAAGATATATTGTGGGAGCCGCAGATTGGCGGCATATTTATGTCTACAATAAGCATTACTGCAGGGTTGATGGTAACCTGCTTATCAGAAGTACACAGCCGACGTCAGAACGAGGCCTGTGTTTTCGGCTATTATACTACAGCCTGATAATGTGCAATTGGCGGGGAATGCCAAGTTGCACCTATGTGTCAAAGTGATTAAGGTATCTGACGCGTTTAGTCAGTGATACCAGGGCGACGCCACGAACTGTCATTATTGAAGAACATTGTATTGACCATGCACGAATATTCAAATGTTTACCAGCTTGTGGAATGCCTAATGTATACCTATCGATTTCCGGTCAGCATGACCTTGTTACACTGACTGTTCCTGTTGATACCATGTGTGTTCTCGTCAATAAATGTTTTGAAACGTGCCTGCAGTGTCCAAGCATCCTTGACTACTGCATGTGAGTGTATGGGTTGCAGGGTCTACATATATACGAGCCTAAACACATTCGCGCCTTCATTCGCACCCACACTCAGTTCATCATACGCTCGCACTACACACCTAACAACATGTATACTGTCTTGGGCCAGTGATCACCTCAACAAGAGAAAAAGTACAGTTACATTTCTGGTGGACCAGATCTGTGGGTTTAAAAAGAACAGAGCGAGCAATTAACATTATTGGTGACATTAATGGATCCAGAAATTTACATTTCTCCAGCCTTAAACAGACACCCCACCAGGCTATTTACAGTTGCTGTTACATGTATGATGTCTCCAGTGTTGTCCAGAAATTTACAAGAAGGACAAGTACACATTACATTTCTGATCTGTGGGTCTAAGCTACACACTGGACAGCTGTAACACACATCGCTAATTCTACACTTGCAAGTTTTGGCTACAACAGGACAGAAATAGGCCATCAACTGTTGACCCAGATAAACAGTGCTAGCATTTATGTTATAATGCTGCTTGAACAACAACAGGACAAGTACTGAAGTTAACATCTAGGCATTTGCTACGTGGACCACAACTGCAAGTCAAGTACCTTACAGTAAACGGTACACGTTTCAGTCAACAACAGACTTTTCTATGTCCGAGCATTCAAGTTACATTGTTCGAGGTCAAGTGTTTGTAAACAGTACATGGAAATTGTAAACATTCAATGTGCAAGTCCTAAGTCGAGAAGGTCATAGTAACTTTTGGTCGTGAATACCACTTTATGCTACAGTGGATTTGACATTCAGTGCGCGCTTGACATTTTGTTTCTGTGTTCGCAAGGAGCAAGAAATTTACTTTAGTTCTGCAACACATTGAAATACTGATTGCTATATATATGTTTATGTTACTTCTACTGTTTTTGTGTATTTTTCATGTGTTTTTCTGCGGGTTTTCGGTTGGTGGGTCTTACAGTAAATATGCCACTTAATCGAGGGTTACTGTAAGCGTTCTGTAGGGATTGCAATTTTCTTAATTGAAATTTGCTAGCGACTTTTGTTGCTATTTTTTTTTTAGCTGTGACGACATGAGTTAGTGTTGTTTTCGTTATTTTTCCGTTCTTTGATTTTCGATTAGTTTTGTTTGTATCTGTTCTTCTCTCATTCCTTCCGTTTATTTCTTTACACCTTTTCGTTTATAACAGTGTTGCCATTTGTCTTGTTTATTTTTCGCGGTCATCATTACACATTTGTGTAACATTTTCTTTACTTTTTTCTGTATCGTTTATTTGACTTCCGCGAACGTTTTCGGTCATTGTTCTGTATCTTTGTCTTTGTATTTTTGATTGTACTACATTATTGTCATACACAGTCTACATACATATACTTGGTCATGTATTATTATTATTATTGATAAGGTACACTCTTCATATAGAGATTGTTAATAAAATATTATTATATAAGATATTTATACAAGTTCTTTGATAAAAGACTTGTTATCCACAAAGATTGAGACAAGGTGAAATACATATTCAAGTTCTTTATAAAAAAGACTTGTGCCCATAGTGAGTGGGATATAAAGGAATTATTTTCCACAGGTACTCAAGTGATTTTTTTGTTACATTATAAACAAGAGGACCATACAAGGTCTTTGTCTAAGACTAAGAGAGTGAAATAAAGTGAAGTGAGTATACAAGTCTAGCATTTCAGACTTGTCTCCCAATGATTGGGATATACAGGTAATTTAGTTAATTTTTTCAGGTTTCTGATCTCATTAGACAGAATGTCTACATTGGATTTCTTCATCCAGCAAGGGTTAACCCTTGGTAAGTCTGGTAAAGAATTGGAAGAATATTCATCTGCTCTATTCGCCATTGCATTAAAGTCAGAAGAAAAGAAACAAAAAGAGGAAATTAAATTGAAAGCAGAAGCTGAACAAAGGAGAGCAGAAGCTGAACTAAAGAAGCTAGATGCTGAGAATAGAAGATTAGAACTTGAAGAGAAAAGGTATCAAAGAGAAGCTGCTGCTGAGGAGAGAAAAGCTCAAGCTGCTGCTGATGAAAGAAAATTCCAGATGGAAATGGAAGACAAAAAACTTCAAGCTGCTGCAGAGGAGAGGAAAGCTCAAGCTGCTGCTGAGGAGAAAAAACTCCAACTTCAAGCTGCTGCTGAGGCTGAAATTAGAAAAATGGAACATGAGGAAAGAAAACAGAAAATGGAACTTGATGAAAGACTCGCAACTTTGGAGTTAGAGAAATTGAAATTGGCTAGTCCAGGTGCTCATCAAACAACTTCGAGTACGACAAAGGAGTTTGTAAGTAGGATCAAACTACCTCATTTCAATCCTTTAAAGGATGACGTAGCAGATTATCTAGATAGATTCCAATTTTTATGCGATACGCATAACATAAAAAAAAGAAAAATATGTTGAACAACTGATGGAATTTTTTACAGGTGACACAGTGACTACTCTTATGACAATAGACGAACATGACAGGACTAATTATGATGTTGTCAGAGCAGCATTGCTAAAAAAATACCAACTAAAAGAAGAAGACTATCGTCTTCGTTTTAGGACAATGTTGCCAGAAAATGGAGTAGATTTCTCTGATTTTGTTACAAAAATACGTCGTACATTTACACGATGGGTTGAGTTGTCTCAGACTGAGAAAACATATGAAGGTCTAATGGACTTATTATTGCGAGATAAGGTTTTGTCATCTGTTAATGATTCTTTTCTTGCATTCCTTCATGAGCGTAAGCCTAAAAACTTAAAAGATATGGAGGAATACTGTTGTCAGTATGCCACCGCGCATCCCCATGCTACAGTTAGCAATTCTAAAGTGAAAGAAGGGTTGCCAGCTGCTTCGGCAACACCATATGGCCCTAATTTCAAAAAAAAAAAATTTCAGGGTGCTCAACAAAACTGGAATAGGGGAAGTAATCAGAATTACACTCAGAAGCGGAGTAATCCAACACATGATGGTTCTTCGTCTATGAATTGGAGACAAGATGGTAGTTCTCGTAATTTTAGTGGTAATAATTTGAGACACTTTCGCAAAGGCTATCCAAATAATAACTATTCGAACTTTCGAGGTAATCATTCTCGACGTCAAGATTATGACGATGGTGAATTTAGAAACCGGGATTCAAACCGGAATGATGATTACAATAGGCAATATGATAACAATTACAGGGGAAATGATAGTCGAAATAATTACAGGGGAAATGATAATCGAGGCAGACCTAGATTTAACAAAAAAAGACCTTTCCAACAGGCAAACTCTGCACAACAAGAGTTTGATGGAGCCTGTAATACAGTAAATGATAGTGGTAACTCTAGGGCTATCACTGGTTGTGCTTTCGATTTTGGGAGAGCAACTGAATGCCCCCAATGCTTAACATTGTTCGACTCATCGACTGTATCTACTCTAAGTTGTGGTCACCCTCTTCCTGCTCTACCTGCTACAGTTGCGCATGATGGGAGAGGATCTCTCATCTTACATAAAGGTCTAATAAATGATAGGCTAGTCTCAGTCCTTTCGATTCGGGATGTACTACCGTCGGGGTTAGGGAGTCTCTGATAGATCCTTGCTGTGCCACTGGAAAAACAATCAAATGTGTTACATTTGGTGGTACTATGGAAAGTTATCCTACTGCTATTATTAGGATTGACACTCCCTTCTTCACAGGAGATGTCCATGCATGTCTTCTTCCTAATCCTATTGCGGATCTTATAATCGGTCGTATTCATGGGGTTAAGGAATGCACACCGCAACAAATTTCTAATTGGGAGGAAAAAAACATTCAAACGGTCAATGCAGTGGTGACAAGAGCTCAAGCTCTTAATCCCCCAACTTCATCGGATAATAGTAATGAAGTTGATAGCCAAGACGAGCACTTGGTGATTTCCCATGACTCGTTTGTTAAACGTCAAGAAGAGGATCCTTCTTTGAAGAAATTCTTCCTTCTTGCAAAGAAAGGGGATCCCAATCAAAATACTAATCACAAATCGTATATTACTATGAAGAATGGTATATTGGTACGGATGGTACAACACTCGGACAAGTCTATGCACTCGCAAATTCTTGTGCCTAAGTGTATGAGATCCTTAATTCTTCAGCATGCACACGATTCTCAGTGTGCTGGACACATGGGGTTTTCCAGAACTAAAACTAGAGTCCTTGCGTCCTTCTTTTGGCCATTCGTGAATAAAGACATCCGAATTTATTGCCGATCTTGCAAAATTTGTCAAGAGGTCAAGTCTAGAGGTCCGAGACATGCTGCTCCTATTCAGGCTGCAGATATTCCGATTCGGCCGTTTCAGAAAATGGCTATAGACATTATTGGTCCGTTCAAGATTAAGTCAGCCAGAGGACACCAATTTATCCTCACTTGCGTGGACATGTGCACGCGTTGGCCAGAGGCTATTCCTCTGAAGAGCATATCAACTGTCGATATCGCTGATGCTCTTTGGCTCATATTTTCTCGTCTGGGATTCCCCGGAGAAATACTGTCGGACTACGGCACTCAGTTAATTTCGGACGTTATGTCTCAGGTAATGGCCACGCTGGACATTAAAAGGTCTCTCAGTAGTATTTATCATCCAATGTCCAATGGATTGGTAGAACGTCTTAACAGGACACTAAAGAACTTACTTGGCAAGATAACGGAGGATCATCCTGAAGATTGGGACAGGGTTTTACCTGCAGCTCTCTTTGCCTATAGAGAGGTTCCCAACGAGCATACAGGGTTTTCTCCTTTCGAACTTGTCTTTGGCGCGCAACCGCGCGGTCCGATGTCCTTGTTACACGATTTGATAACTTCCGATAATATTGACGGTGATACACAATCGTCATATGAATATGTCATTGCTCTTAGAGAAAAGATTATCGAATCGTGCAGGTTAGCAACTTCATCTTCCGAATTTGCGAAAGAAAAAGCTAGGCGATTTGCTAACAAGAAAAGACGCCTACGTCAACTTTGTCCTGGAGACAAAGCGTTTGTCTTACTTCCCTCAAGAGAGAATAGACTTCTCATTTCATGGAAAGGTCCATACACTATAGTCTCCAAAATTTCCGATGTCGACTATATTGTCGATGTGGATGGAAGGCATAAAACTTTCCATATAAATATGCTAACAGAGTTTATTGAACGTCCAGACTATTTGCAGCCTATTTTCCAGGCGATGGACGACTCTCCAGTCCAACATGGTCACATCTCATCCCTGTCCGTTATACAGGATGAGGAAACTATTTTTTCTGACGTTAACTTACCTCTTCCTGCGATTCCACTTACTTCTACGGAATCATGGAAAAACGTTACCGTCTCTTCGAACTTGTCTTTTGAGGAGCAATGTCAAGTATCCTCTACGCTACAATCATATCAGGATGTCCTTACCGACATTCCTGGACACACAGATGTCATAGAACATGACATCATACTTACTGATCGTAATCCGATCAGAGTAAGACCATACCCAATACCTATTCATTTTCAAGCACAAGTCGAGAAAGAATTGGATGAAATGATTCAACTGCAAATAATTGAACCATCCACTTCAGCTTATTCTTCGTCGATAGTTATTGTTCGAAAGAAAGACAATAACATACGTCTTTGCGTTGACTATCGCAAATTAAATCAAGTTACGAAGTTCGATGCTGAACCTATGCCATTATTAGATGATCTACTTATTAGACTTTCTAAAGCTAAATTCTTTACTAAACTAGACTTGTCGAAAGGTTATTGACAAGTCCCACTGACGGAACACGCCAAACCTTTCACTGCTTTTTCGACACCTAGGGGTCTGTTTCAATGGAATGTTATGCCTTTCGGGCTTATGAACGCCCCAGCGACTTTCGTGCGCATGATGCGACGAATTCTATCAGATCGTGCAGATGTCATCGCATATTTAGACGACATCTGTCTTTTCAGCGATACTTGGGAAAGAACACTATTTGGGTCTAAAGGAATTGCTATCTACTCTACGTGAGCATAGTTTGACTGCAAAACCCTCTAAAGCTTTTGTTGGGTGTTACGGTATATGTTATTAACGCCGTCTGCTAAAGGTTAGCAGACGTGCAGTTGTAAAGGTTAAGACATTTAATATATTACGATAGATGTTTCAATTATTGAACGCTCCATACACGATCGATTATGACGTGTCTAGCGTTGTTTGGGTCACAGTCGGTAACTAGGAGACGCTACCCTTTGTTACTTGACCGCCAAGCTGAATAGCTGCGTTTTCTAACCTTCCAATTCAATGGCATGATATAGCCATTTATATGTGCATTTATGATGGACCAGGGTCAGTCCTAGAACTCTATATGAGAGGAAACTTATGGAGGTTAGTGTTTAACTAGAATCCTCAGAAGGAGGAGAATAATCGTCCAATTCGTATGAAATATTCAGACTCGCAGTCTCACTGTCGGCAGGTAGCCATGTCTATCTGCGCGTGCATATAGCTGTGATGTTCTGACGACAATACTGCATTGTATCCTTAAACGGACATTGACACGTAAACCAGCAGTCTACGTTATTGATTAATTTATGCATGACTTATACGGACTTATGTTCTGCTCATATTTGAAATGATCATCCTGTGTGTACATGTGATTAAATATTACGGACTCAACCTGAAGGCATTAATTACTTCATTAATGTTGCTGAGTTCAAGTATTACATGTTACTTCTTCATTCCATGCTACTGAGTTGTATGAACGCTTCACCCTAATTCGCGTAATGATAAAACAAGCACGATGAACAAGAAATCACTAAAATAACTATACTCAGCACATGATCTTCAACCGGCAAATAACTCAGCAACATTGGGTTTAGTGAAATTTCCTTCCTAGGTCATCGAGTTGGTCATGGTCTGTTGAAGACAGAGGACCAAAACATTTCGAAGATATTAAATATCTCGGTTCCGAAGACAAAAAAGCAAGTGCGTAGTCTCTTGCGATTGATACAATTCTATGGAAGATTCATTGAAAAATCTGTCCTCCATTATGGCACCACTTTCATCGTTATTGAAAAAAGGTTCTCCTAATATGGTGCGTTGGTCCCAGGAATGCCAATCTTCATTGGATCAGGTTAAGAATTTGTTCTCATCTCATCCTATCTTAAGACTACCAACGATTGATAAGACTTTTGTTCTTCGTAGTGATGCCTCTTCCACTGGGATTGGAGCGGCACTAATGCAGGAATATTCAGGAACTCTGCATCCTGTAATGTATATTTCTAGGAAGCTAAATGCGGCAGAAAGGAATTACTCGGTTTTAGATCGTGAATTGTTGGCTATGGTTTGGTCCATTCTTAAGCTACAAAGGTTCCTTCTGGGCGCGCATTTCTTTATGGAAACCGACAAAAAAGCTCTTACGGCTATGCAAAGTAAGGATTTGAAGAGCTCGAGATCTACTCGTTATGCTATTGCTCTTCAGCCTTTCCATTTCACGGTGCGAGCTATCCGTGGTTCGGATAATGTGATGGCGGACATATTGTCCAGATGCCCACATGATTCCAGTTAAATCTTGTGTCCTAGTTTTTTTCCTGATACACTTTCGGACTTAGGTCTGTCCTTAATATCCTAATATGTTGTAATACAAATGTATTTGGATGATGTTTAGATAATTTAACAAATTTCATTTTGTCCATCCATCAGTGATATGTTGCTAATATAGCATTGTAATTCATGACATTTGTATATTGCTATAATTATAGTATTTAGTAATATTTGATATATGATTGGTATTGCCAGCAAATTAGGTTTCTTTAATGGTACCCCCTTAGTTTGTTTGGCTTAAAGGAAATATTTTCTCCTATGTTGGGAGATGATTTGTATCCTCTTCAGACGCTTTGTTTATGCGTCTATTGTACCTGATATTAGGTTCATTTTTTCATGAGCACATAAGTGATACTTGTGCAATCTTGCTCATGGACATATTAAAAAAAAAAAATTTCATTTTTTTTTTTTACAGGGGGGTTGTAGTAGTAATATGTTGCTGTCATTTTTGACGGAGTCATCTGTCAAGTTATTTGCTTATGTTTTTATCATAAGAATAATTGTTTCTTTACCTGCGATGTCAGGTTGATTAGGGGTTGTCTTCCCTTGTTTATTCATTCATTGTGTTTGACCTTTAGGGTCAAAGGTAGACAGTTCTGGCGTATGCCCATGGGCAGGTTTTTTTAAGCGGGAGTTGAGTTAGACTTCCGGCAAGCCGTGAAGTGTCCTGGTTTCTGAAGGGACGAGAGTCCATTGTGTTTTTTCGGGAAAATCTTCGAAGTGACTGCGATGGCAGTTTTCCCTAGTGAATCTCTGTGCGTTGGAATGACAGCAGAGTTCCTTATTATGTTCTGTGGATTCGGTTACAGGTAATACCGACTTTTTCCATTACTATGCTTTCGGTGGCAGAACATGTTAGAAGATTGCCTAGTCTGTGAACTGCAGCTCACCGGTCCTCCATTTCAGAACTTATATGTTGTGCTCAAGGTAGCCATCCAAGACTATTAGTCTTCATACCATCCAGAAATCCAGTGACGAAGATATATTGTGGGAGCCGCAGATTGGCGGCATATTTGTGTCTACAATAAGCATTACTGCAGGGTTGATGGTAACCTGCTTATCAGAAGTACACAGCCGACGTCAGAACGAGGCCTGTGTTTTCGGCTATTATACTACAGCCTGATAATGTGCAATTGGCGGGGAATGCCAAGTTGCACCTATGTGTCAAAGTGATTAAGGTATCTGACGCGTTTAGTCAGTGATACCAGGGCGACGCCACGAACTGTCATTATTGAAGAACATTGTATTGACCATGCACGAATATTCAAATGTTTACCAGCTTGTGGAATGCCTAATGTATACCTATCGATTTCCGGTCAGCATGACCTTGTTACACTGACTGTTCCTGTTGATACCATGTGTGTTCTCGTCAATAAATGTTTTGAAACGTGCCTGCAGTGTCCAAGCATCCTTGACTACTGCATGTGAGTGTATGGGTTGCAGGGTCTACATATATACGAGCCTAAACACATTCGCGCCTTCATTCGCACCCACACTCAGTTCATCATACGCTCGCACTACACACCTAACAACATGTATACTGTCTTGGACCAGTGATCACCTCAACAAGAGAAAAAGTACAGTTACAACGCGTCAGGTAGTCTTGTGACAAATATAGTTGCTTAATATCGAAGTCTGTGAACTTGTTGATAAAGTCAAGACTTCATCTGGCTTCTCCCGCCAGATACTTCTTCTTCTGCTCAAAGATATAGGCCGTAATGGCGGGCCTCATAATGATTGATGAACAACTGTGTATTTTCATAGGCAGTCATTATCTTCCGTGCCGAAACATACCGCCATAATGCGGGTTTCATATAAATATACGTTCATTGTGCTTCTGTAAAGTAATTCGACGAATAGATTTAGTTAGCTACGTCAAGCACACATAATGGACTCTGGATCCCAAGAACTGTGAGCGCTACTCACAGGTTCATACTAAATGTTCTGCAATCTTGGCATAATAATAAAGTTTATTTTACCTTGGACAGAATCCGAGAAATACACAAATAACCACTGTCGTCATTCTAGACGAACAGAATAACTCTGGGGAGAATCATTAAGATCACAGTTACACTGAAGACTATCTTTCCCCCAGATAATGCAGAGAAGAAACAACGAACATCTTGTCCGGTCAGAAAAACAGCTCATCACTCCCAGACGGAAGTCTTCTCGGTTCGCGCTAAAACCTAGCGCATGCGTAGACAGAACAGATTTGAGAACAGTTAACCGGCCCTCTTAAGACAGATCAACCACAAAGAATAAACACAGGGAAGATAACCCCAAATCAACCTGTCCCAGAGAGTTAACATATACAGTAGAACTCCATTTATCCGAACCCCAATTATCCGAACATCCAATTATCCGAACACTTTTTCGAGAAAAAAAAAATCAGGCGCCACCAGTCATGTTAGACTTTATTTTTGAATCTTTTGATGCTGCAAGCTTCAAATGTGTGCGAACAATTTGTAGAGGATGGAATGGGCTAATGGTCAGTCGCTTACGTACAGGAAGTCAGTCAGATCATAAAGTCAGTTAATATCTGGTTTACCAATCTAGTGTACGTATGCGTTCTAGGCAGAACACTGGCTAAACAGACAGTTCAACTTAAAATAATTGTGTCTGCTACTACAGCAGAATAATTTTGGTGTGCAAGTATTTCTCTGTGCGATATGGAATCTTCCAGAAGGCCTAAAGCATATAAAAGGAACCGCAATGTTTTGTCAATTGAAACGAAAACAGAAATTATCAAGAGACTAGGAAAAGGTGAAACTGTGTCTTCACTTGCGAGGATTTCCAATGTTGGGAAAGCTACCGTCTCTGACATCAAAAGTAACAAGGATAAAATTATGAGTTTTGCACCGAAATTGGATAGTGAAAATGGGTCGAAGAAACGTAAACCATGAGACATGCGAAAGATTTGAAATTGGAAGAGGCTTTGTATATATGGTTTGTGCAAAGAAGAAGCAAAGGGGAAACTATCTCTGGTTCTCTATTGTGTGAAAAGGCACTTCAGTTCAACAATCAACTTGACTGTCCTCCTGACTTTAAGGCTAGCCAGGGATGGTTAAGAAACTTTAAATCTCGTCATGGCATACGAGAATTGGAGATGCAACTGCCGCTGAAAATTTTAAAGAAACATTCTTGCCTTTTTTGGAAGAAGAAGATTATTCACTCGATGTGTATAATGCCGATGAGACTGGCTTATGCTGGAAATCATTGCCTCAAAAATCACTTGCATCTCAGCGCGAAGCAGCTTCCCCTGTGTTTAAAAAGTGCAAAGAGAGAGTAACAATTTTGGTAGCCGCGAATGCCAGTGGAAGTCATCGTTTACCGGTGCTAATGATCGGTAAAGCCAAAAAACCACGTTGTTTAAAGAATGTGACATGTCTCCCATTGTGCTACAAAGCACAGAAGAGTGCTTGGATGAATAGTGAAATATTTCTTGATTGGTATACAAATCAGTTCATCCCAAATGTGAAGAGGTTGAGAGAACAAGAAAAGAAAACTGGAAAAGTAATTCTTCTACTGGACAATGCACCATCTCATCCAGAGACGGATACATTGAATGCAGTTGATGCAAATTTTAAAGTAATTTTTCTGCCTCCCAATGTAACAGCACTGATTCAACCAATGGATCAGGGTGTTATAGCAAAGCTTAAAACGATGTACAAGAAGGAAGTCATGCGTCGTTTATTGTTGGCTGAAGATGAAGAAAGTGTGGTGGCGTTTTCCAAAAAGCTTAATCTCAAAGACTGCTGATATATGTTAGCTGATGCTTGGACCACCCTGTCACAAGATAATCTCAACAAGGCTTGGAATAGATTGCTTGGGAAAAAAGGAGGAAATGAAACTACTGTAGTGGACACAAATGATGATTGTATAAATGAAGTTGTGGAACTGTTTCAAGCAATGCCCGGATTTTCGGCCTGTGACAAAGATGATGCACACATGTGGCTAGAAGATGATAATGATTCTGGTTTTCAGTTTTTTTGAATGACGAAGAAATTTTGTCTTTTGTGCAAGAAGAAAACCAAATACATGTAGTGACCGATGATGAAGACTCCTCAGAAGTACATGATGTACTTGTAGATTATGAAGAAAACCCAAAACGTCGACCAAGTCCTGAAGAGGCCTTTATAGCACTAGAAACAGCGATGGCTTGGTACGAGCAAGAAGATGACAGCTGTCCTATACAGCTTCTGCTGTTGAAGAGAATGCGGGACTTAGCAGCCAAAAGGAGACTATCCAGTTTGGTGCAAAAGACAACCTTCGATCGTCAAAAGTATTAAATAGATTTACGTCTTATGAAACCGTCAAAACGACAGCAACACATTGCTAAAGATTTTGATGGCCTATGTGATTTGATCTTACGTGATAAGGTATTGTCTTCATGTAGCCCCGATTTGTTGGCTTTTTTCAGGACAGAAAACCGGAAAATAATTCAGCAATGTCACAGTTAGGACAGCAATACGCAACAGCACATCCAGGCAGACCGATTCATAAATCGGAGGTGCCAGAAACTTTTACGACATGTGTAGCCAAGCGTAGTTTCGAAACACGATCATATCGGAGACAACATTCTCGTAGTGGGGAGAGACCTTATGATAGGAGGGCAGTAAGTAAGAGGTGGACAGAGACAGACTTCCGTACATCCCCCGGAAACAGCAGAATATGACAAAAATAGGTAGCAGAAGACCTTCTGGTTGTTTTTAATGTGGGTCACCATGCCACGGAGCGAAGTTTTGTGACAAGCCTGAACCTCAGTCTGTGGTCGAGCCTCAGACTACTACTAAGGATAGTCCACTGAAGAGCCAGCGTGAGGAGTACAGATGCTTTGTATGTAATGGTATTGGCCACCTTCAATTTGATTGTCCTAATCGGAGGTTTGAACGCTCAAATTCGGTGGTAATCTTAGATACATTCAACAGCGAGAGTTGTGAAGGGTGCAGACCACTTTTTCATAAAGATGAGACACAAATTCTAATTTGTGGCCACCCACTGCCATAATTATCGGCAGTTCATACAGATGGTAGTCTAGTCTTGCATCCAGGGCACGTAGGACATAAAGTTGTGTCCGTGTTGAGGGATACAGGTTGGACGACGGTTGGTGTGCGTAGATCATGTATAGATGAGTCTTGTTTGTTGGGTCAAACTGCTCAGTGAATCACATTTGGGGGTAGAGTTAAAGTCTATCCTCTAGTATTGATAAATATTGATACGCCATTCTTGTGTGGCAAAGTAAAAGCTTTTGTTCTTGAAGATCCGGTCGCCGACTTGACAATAGGAAATGTCCGTGGTATCAAAGAGTGTACTGATAAGGATATCAAACTATGGAAGCACAAACATAGAAACAGTACTTATGGAGGAACTACAAGATTGCAGGGAAAATCTGATGACATTTTACTGCAGCATCAGCCTAGGGTAATTCATGTGAATAGCATGTCATCTGGTAATGTCCTGGTTGCTGATACTACAGTATTAAATTTAATTTCACCACAACAAGAGGATGTATCGCATCCAAAACAGTTCGGTCAACCAGAAACTGACATTGGGAGGCATATTATATCAGCAAAGGAATGGGGTGAACGTAGATGAATATTCCGGAAAGTGCAGTAAATGAAACGAAGGTGAACTTTACTTTGTGACACATAAGGAAGGGAAACCCGAGGCCTGTGAACAGTAAATTAATATGAAACAAATATAAAGGTATGTTATCAGGCACTCGTAGGAAATAAAGAATTAGAACACTTGACAACAGAAAAACAACAGACATGAGTGGCTTACCCAGGATTTGAACCGTGGACCTTCCATGCGACAACCCCGCCTAGCTATGCAAGCGAATCACACTATCCTCCCTGCCATCTACGCATCCCCAAAAAAAGATGTTTCGATGACAGGTCAATAGTGCGAACCTCTATACACAACACTGGAAGTTTACCATGGGCAGTTCAGCCTATTAATGACGCAATCACTTCTGTTGTTCCCCTATATATCAGTATAGGTCAGTCCAACAAGACATAGACCTTAATACTGTGTCCAGTTTGATAGTAGACTTAGAACAGTAAGAAAAACAACAGAATGATACACAGTATGCGAATATAGGGGAACAACATTAATAGGCTGAACTGCCCATGGTAAACTTCCGGTGTTATGTATAGAGGTTCGCACTATTGACCTGTCATCGAAACATCTTTTTTGGGGATGCGTAGATGGCAGGGAGGATAGTGTGATTCGCTTGCATAGCTAGGCGGGGTTGTCGCACGGAAGGTCCAGGGTTCAAATCCTGGGTAAGCCACTCATGTCTGTTGTTTTTCTGTTGTCTAGTGTTCTACTTCTTTATTTCGTACGAGTGCCTGATAACATACCTTTATATTTGTTTCATATTAATGAACTTTACTTTGCCAGAAGAAGGTTATTGTTATGGATCTGTCAAATATCCTGAGACAGACCGGATGAAAGAAGAGCGTCGAAAGCTGATTGAGAAGTATCGCAGAGGGGGTCGTCGTGCTCGTATGTCACATGAGAAACATTACAGAACAGAAACCAACGACTTAAGAGATTTCAGATACTTTAGAAGAAGCCTCACGAGTAGTAATCGTTACTGTGGTAGTTTTCAAAGTGAACGTCGTATTAAATTTAGAAACAGAGGACAAGGAAGAAGCAAGGGATATAGTTCCTACAGACCAAACGATAGTGAACAAAAAGCTGGAGAAGTATACAGATGTAGTTTCAGAGGAGATTGCCGCTGGGAAGACAGAAGAGAGAACTACCCTCTGTACAGTAGAGCACGTTGTAGATGGAGGTATGGTAGTGATAGCTGTTGTTGTAGCTGTGGTAGTAGCCGTGCGTATCGTCAGCCTAAATGGAGCAGCTACCCTGAAGAATATGACCAAGGCTGAGATGAATATGATGCCGGAAGGGGCCTCTGAGAGTATAATATTGAAATTACAGAGCCCGAAAACTAACATCACTAACTCAGAAGGGAAAGCTTAATAGAGTGATTTGTACAAATAAGTGTCAAAGTGACTTAGATAAAATTTGAGAATATTTTTGCAAGTAGTCAACTTTTGTTGCTTTCTGATTTAGACGAAATTTTCTTTCTCAGGGCAGATGCTTCGGCATTGGTCATAGGTGGTTGCAACTAGTTTTCTGCAGTCTGCCAAGTCACCAAGTAGCTGGCTGACCAGGTGTACATTAACCCTACAACAGTTTGATGTTACTAGTAGGACAAGATACCAAACGAGCGGATTTTGATTTTGATAAAGCGTGTTTACTTGTAGTTATATTTGTATAAGTTTGATGACTTTACATGAATTTTGAAGATTGTGCATGCATTTCTCTGCTGTGAAGGTGAATTTGTTTAATGTTAGAAATATTGAATGTGATTGTCGCTAGAATAATTGGTATGCAATTATGTTGGGTTTGTGTATTTTGGATGGAAGCATTATTTACTTTGATGATGTATTTTGATTTTGAGGATGTATAGGACTCCCATCTCGGTCTCCTCAGTGAAAAACCCCGGTTTTTCACGTGGGGAAAGCGGTGGATGTCACGGAGTGTTTTGAGGGTATTTTGCATGTATGAATGTTCCCATGCTCCAGCGGGAGTTTATTAGTCATTTGAGTTGTTGTGAGTTGGGAATGCTTGCCTTGTAATATTTTAGTTACAAGCAATGTTGTGAGCAGAGATCAAGACAAGCTGCTAGCCACAGTTATGCGTGAATGAAGCTCAGTGGAGTGTGGAAGGTTTTCACGTGTTTGGTGAATACGAATAAAAGGGGTCAGTGAGAGAGAGATGTGTGTTGGATCAGTAGTGTGTTGGGTCAGTAGAGAGGTGAGTCAGTAGAGAGTAGACAGCAGACAGGAGACAGCGAAGAGCGTAGAGAAGGGTGGATGTCTATAGTAGTGCGTGAGTAGAGGGCCAAAGTTGTGCAGTGGATTTATGAAGTAGCCTATTTTGTGGCTGTAGTTATTCCGAGGATCAGAGTGATAGTAGAATACTCGGGATTTGTTATGTCTCCAATGTTTGTAATAGCCCTGCGCCTATTGTGACTTATTATTTGTGAAATAATATATTCATGGAGATTGACATGGTTGTTGGAGTTGGTGTATTACTCCTTAGACAGTGAGCTAGACGAGCGGTGCATAAGTGTTGTCTGATCTTCTACATCCATCCACTACTCGTCACAGTAAGATTGTGTTTTCTGTATCTACAAGATTATGTTTTCTCTGCCGACAAGATTGCGTTTTCTTTGTCTGCAAGATAGTGTTTTCTCTGTCTGCGAGATTGTGTTTTCTCTGTCTGCAAATTGTGTTTTATGTGTCTGCAAGATAGTGTTTTATGTGTCAGCAAGAATGTTTTTTATTTGTCTTCAAGATTGTGTTTTCTTTTTTTCTGCAAGATTTTGTTCTCTCTGTCTGCGAGATTGTATTTTCTGTGTCTACAAGATTGTGTTTTTTCTATCTGCAAGATTGTGTTTTCTCTGTGTGCAAGATAGTGTTTTTTCTGTCTGCAAGATTGTGTTTTCTCTGCCTACAAAATTGTGCTGTCTCTGTCTAAAAGATTGTGCTTTCTCTGTCTGTAAGATTGTGTTTTCTGTATCAACAAGATTGTGTTTTCTCTGCCGACAAGATTGTATTTTCTTTGTCTGCCAGATAGTGTTTTCTCTGTCTGCGAGATTGTGTTTACTCTGTCTGCAAATTGTGTTTTATGTGTCTGCAAGATAGTGTTTTATCTGTCTGCGAGATTGTGTTTTATGTGTCTACGAGTGTGTTTTCTCTGTCTATGAGATTGTGTGTTCTGTGTCTGCAAGATTTTGTTTTATGTGTCTGCAAGATTGTGTTTTATGTGTCTGCAAGACTGTGTTTTCTCTGTCTGTGAGATTGTTTTTCTGTGTCTGCAAGATTGTGTTTTTTCTGTCTGCAAATTGTGTTTTAAATGTCTGCAAGATAGTGTTGTATGTGTCTGCGATATTATGTTTTATGTGTCTGCGAGATTGTGTTTTCTCTGTCTATGAGGTGTGTTGTCTGTGTCTGCAAGATTGTCTTTTATGTGTCTGCGAGACTGTGTTTTCTCTGTCTGTGAGATTGTGTTTTCTGTGGTTGCAAGATTGTGTTTTATCTGTCTGCATGATTATATTTTATCTGTCTGCAAGATTGTTTTCTGTGTCTGCAAGATTGCGTTTTCTGTGTCTGCAAGATTGTGTTTATTGTGTCTGCAAGATTGTGTTTTCTGTGTCAACTGGCTTTTGCTGTATGCTTTTATCAGATTGAATTTTGTATATAAAAAATACGGTACTTCGCCTATTACCAAGACTGCATTGTTGCATTTGCAAGATTGCACTTATGTGCTGTCATGACTTATTTTTAACGCTACTGCAAGATTGCGTATGTTGCATTTACAATCGTGTTTTCAAAGTTCACAAGATGTTGATTTATTTGATTTATCTATTTGTTTTTTATGTGTTTTTTTTTTGTCCCAAATGTGAATTCCTCTTTCTGTTCTCGCTCCAGAGTATGGAGGTTTTTCTAGCAATATATTTGAGTTATGACGTTACCAGGCGCGCGCATGAATGACCTCAACGACATGTCTGACGTATAATGGTCCTAATCTTTTTGTGTCTCCCTGAGACCTGGTCAAAAACTATTGGTCAGATTGTGTAATCTGATTGGTCAGACTGTATAGTGAGTGTTTAAATAATATGTACTTCAGTGGTCAGGATCCACAGCCTGGTCAAGCGAAGGTGGTTGTTTTTACATCAACGACATGTGACTAACCTAACTAAGACAGACGATATAACTGCAGCAGAGAACAGTAGAATCAGCCACCTTGATTGCTGGAGCAACTCTAGTGACCGAGACAATGTTATTAAACCCAAAAATCAGTCATTCACCACGTCCTTAACGAAAAAATATAAATTTGTGAACAATAAAAGCAATGAATGATTCTTTGCAATAAAATGTATAGTCTGTTTATATTCTTTTTTTAACTGCATTTGGTAACAACAATAACAGCAGTCCCTAAAACTAGTTTTCTCCCCTACTTGTTGTGTACTTCTGAGTCCTAACTCAATATTAGTTTGTCCTCACTTGTTGTGTACTTCTGAGTCCTAACTCAATATTAGTTTGTCCTCACTTGTTGTATACTTCTGAGTCCCAACTCAATATTAGTTTGTCCTCACTTGTTGTGTACTTCTAAGTCATAACTCAATATTAGTTTGTCCTCACTTGTTGTGTACTTCTAAGTCATTACTCAATATTAGTTTGTCCTCACTTGTTGTATACTTCTGAGTCACAACTCAACATTAGTTCGTCCTCACTTGTTGTGTACTTCTGAGTCCTAACTCAATATTAGTTTGTCCTCACTTGTTGTATACTTCTGAGTCACAACTCAATATTAGTTTGTCCTCACTTGTTGTGTACTTCTAAGTCATAACTCAATATTAGTTTGTCCTCACTTGTTGTGTACTTCTAAGTCATTACTCAGTATTAGTTTGTCCTCACTTGTTGTGTACTTCTGAGTCACAACTCAATATTAGTTTGTCCTCACTTGTTGTGTACTTCTGAGTCCTAACTCAATATTAGTTTGTCCTCACTTGTTGTATACTTCTGAGTCACAACTCAATATTAGTTTGTCCTCACATGTTGTGTACTTCTAAGTCATAACTCAATATTAGTTTGTCCTCACTTGTTGTGTACTTCTAAGTCATTACTCAATATTAGTTTGTCCTCACTTGTTGTGTACTTCTGAGTTATAAACTCAATATTAGTTTGTCCTCACTTGTTGTGTACCTCTCAGTCATAACTCAATAATAGTTTATCCTCACTTGTTGTGTACTTCTCAGTCACAACTCAATATTAGTTTGTCCTCATTTGTTGTGTACTTCTGAGCCATAACTCAATAATAGCTTGTCCTCACTTGTTGTGTACTTCTAAGTCATAACACAATATTAGTTTGTCCTCACGTGTTGTGTACTTCTGGGTCATAACTCAATATTAGTTTGTCCTCACATGTTGTGTACTTCTAAGTCCTAACTCAATATTAGTTTGTCCTCACTTGTTGTGTACTTCTAAGCCATAACTCAATATTAGTTTGTCCTCACTTGTTGTGTACTTCTGAGTCATAACTCAATATTAGTTTGTCCTAACTTGTTGTGTACTTCTGAGTCATAACTCAATATTTGTTTGTCCTCACTTGTTGTGTACTTCTGAGTCATTACTCAATATTAGTTTATCCTCACTTGTTGTGTACTTCTCAGTCATAACTCAATATTAGTTTGTCCTCCCTTGTTGTGTTCTTCTCAGTCATAACTCAATATTAGTTTGTCCTCACTTCTTGTGTACTTCTCAGTCATAACTCAATATTAGTTTGTCCTCACTTGTTGCGTACTTCTCAGTCATAGCTCATTATTAGTTTGTCCTCACATGTTGTGTACTTCTAAGTCATAACTCAATATTAGTTTGTCCTCGTTTGTTGTGTACTTCTCAGTCATAGCTCAATATTAGTTTGTCCTCACTTGTTGTGTACTTCTGTGTCATTACTCAATATTAGTTTATCCTCACTTGTTGTGTACTTCTCAGTCATAACTCAATATTAGTTTGTCCTCACTTGTTGTGTACTTCTCAGTCATAGCTCAATATTAGTTTGTCCTCACATTTTGTGTACTTCTAAGTCATAACTCGATGTTAGTTTTGTTCCCTATTTGTTGTGTATTTCTAAGTCATAACTCAATATTAGTGTGTCCAAAGGAACTGATTCCTCTTTGAATAAAATCATACTCTGAGAATGCAGTCAGCGACCCATAGCTTGACTGCCTGCGTCAGAGTTAGCGACCCATAGCTTGACTGCCTGCGTCAGGGTCAGCGAACCAGAGCTGACCAAGACCCTACTCCACCTCCAAGTGGGGGTTCTGGAAACAGGCTGCATCACTGCAGTCTGGCTGAGAGAGTAAGGATCGAAGAGGGAAGGCAAACCCGGTCCCAAAAAATGCCGTGCTGAAGTTGGATGTGTCGGCCGAAAGGCGCAGATATCGCAGCTTCGCTGGAAACAGACACAACGCAACCAACGTCCTTTTCAGGACGAACGAGGAAGAAGAAGAAGATACTCTGATCAGTTGAACATCTAGTGTCAAGCTTATTAAAAAGTTAGACTTTACTACAGCTGTATTTACAACAAAAGACTCTTTGACCTAGTTGCTTGAAAAAAAAAACACGTTTATTTAATTTCATACATCTATTCACCATCCAACACCTAACACCAACACCAGCCACTTCACATACGAATAATCTGGCCTCGCAATAAGTCTGAAGAAAACAAATATGCTGGGTCAAGATGTTGAAAATTTAATGGTACATCAATTCACATGGTCTACTATCAACGACAAACTCTCTCTGGACACATAATAGACAGCCGCATTAGTAAAGCTGCAGTCACTTTTGCCCGTCTCACAACGCATGTTTCGGTACACTCCAAACTCACATTGAAGACCAAAGCTGTTGTATATAATGCCTGCGTCACCAGCACGCTTCTGTATGGCAGCTAGACATGGACAACTTATGCTAAGCAAGAAAGAAAGTGCAATACCTTTCATCTAAGGTATCTAAGCCACATCCATGGTATTCCGGGGAAGGATTAAGTAACAGATGTCGAGGTACTGTCACGTGCTTGCCTTCAAAGTATGTATACACTACTTGAACAGCGCAGAGTACGTTGGCATGGCCATGTCCGCTGCACGGAAGACAGTCGCATACCTAAGGATATTTTCTACGGACAGCTGGCAGATGGCAAAAGAACACTCGAGGAACCACAGCTGATGTTCAAAGATGTGTGGAAGAGACGCATGAAGAAGCTGGTCATAAATCCAGTCACTCGGGAAAATGATGATGCGGATAGCACCAAATTTGGATTCTCCCTACGGCACTACTCAGATTGGGCGAAATGAAGCTCTTACAACAAGCAGAACAGACAAACACCCGCTGACAAAAACACCAGCAAAATAAAGCAGCTAAGGCCTATCACCTCAAAGACCGCATCGTTCTTGATGGCCAGTCAACGCGTAACATCTCTCACCTCAAGGACCGCATCGTTCTTGATGGCCAGTCAACGCGTAACACCTCTCACCTCAGAGACCGCGTCATTCTTGATGGCCAGTCAACGCGTAACACCTTTCACCTCAGGGACCGCATCATTCTTGATGGCCAGTCAACGCGTAACACCCATCACCTCAGACATCGCATCATTCTTGATGGCCAATCAACGCGTAACACCTATCACCTATCACCTCATGGACCGCATCATTCCAATAGTTAGTAAAGGGCTGAAGGATACAACTTTAATACATCAATGTGTCGGAAGTATGTCGGAGTCCTCTCACTGATCAAGCGGTATTTATATTACGAACAAGTCATTATCTAACACGCGTAATCCATCTTCTGTTTGCCTTATCAACAAGCCGACACACTTCCTTATAGGAGTGACAGTCAGGAAACTGTAACCTCGTGCATGTAATAGAGTCAATTACCTCCCTTTCCAACGTCTTTTCCTAGTGATTCATAGACATGGCTTCATTCAATTTTCCAGCAACTAGGATTTTTTGTTTGTTAAATGTTTCAGATTTGTTTGTACAAAGTCAAAGGTAAAAAAAGGCTTAGTTCTCTTGGCTGCTGTTTGATTACGTTTATAATATTTTAAACAAATATATACATGTACATGTTGCTATGATACTTGATAAATTGTTTGTTTTTACTTTATTAATGAATGTTTGTGACTTAAATTCTTACAGTACAATCAAGAATATTAAATATTACTAGTCCACATGGTTTTTTATATTTGAACATGTGCCCTAATATAATCAACGACTTGTGCCAAAATTCAACTGGGTTCTTCTCGTTAACACGAATAAAAACTTTTAAAAAATAATTAAAACCGATGATTGGAGATTTACAACGAAACAAGTAAATATAAATCGTTATAGATAAGTCACAAGGAAATATATGTCCCTACAGATAAGTCACAAGGAAATTTATATCGTTATAGATAAGTCAAACCTCTACACCTCACGGTAGAAGGGGAACGACTAAGTAAGTAAGTATAGATAAGTCACAATTAAATATATATCGTTATAGATAGCACATGTCTATTTTATTTGAGGAATTGTGTTCGCCTGTAGACAAACTACTTTTTTGCACGAAGCGTTCACCCGTGGTGAGCGACAGTCACTAGTGACGTAGTTCTTCACATGTCGTGGGTTCGAAGTGTTAGTTATTTGGGCTTTTCGTATTCGTTCACTGGTTTAAGGTGGACGTGATTTTCTAAGCTCCAGGATTTTTATGGAGAGGTGTGTTTTTCTAACTGGGGCATTAAATGGATTTTTCAAAGGCCGCCACCTTGTTAAGAACGTTCCAGATGGGGAAGGAAAAAGTCTTGCAAACCCCCCCTTGATATTTTTCGTAAGGAGTATCTCAAAGATATTGAGGTAACTGAGTTTAGGTCGCCATCATCAGTTTTTTTCCGGCCACATTACTTGGGTACCGGGAATATTTCCCTACCTACCAGTACACGGCCAGGATTGATGAAAGATTTATATATATATATATTTACTCTACTATTAACTGTGGAGATGAAGAAGGCTTAATGATTGAGGCTCGTTATTGACTGACGTAACTGGTTATCGCATTTACATGTTTTCCTGCCATATACTATGCCATGTATATATCTTGATGGATGTCTCCCTGTGATGAACGTACAATAAATGTCAACCATGTCTTCCCGTGGACCTGTTCACCTGCCGGCTTTTTGTTGTATATACTGACCATAATGTCCTATATGAAAACCTGCAATCATTCGCGCATCCTGCATGATCCTCTATGTTTATTCCAGTCGTAACACCCTATAATGGTGGCCCAGTTTGGCTTTGGATCGATATTTTCATTAGGACATGGGTTTCAAATTCACAACAGCAATTATACCTTCATACTTCGCAAATCTACTGCTGCCATTTAATGGGGAAATTTGATCGTCATCCCTGTTCAGCGTGTTATTTTAAACACACCACCTCGTGAACCCAGTTATTACCAGTGGGTCCAGTTTGATAACGAACGCTGCCTTTGCGGATGTCCAATGTTCCAGTTTCTTACACAAACCTACGCCATAACATCCAAGATTACAATTTCAAGCCAACCGGTTGCCAAGTTTATTTCGTGTTTCCAAACTACATCACAACGTTTGTAAGATTATCTCAAGTTTCAAGTCCATGCCACGGCGATGTCAAGTTATTTTGTGCCAAGTCAACACAACGTCTCAAGATCTACACAGTTCATAATGCCCATAGTGTTCCATCTGACTGCGACCGTGTACTTGTTCACATTTTCATCCGTGCTTCACTTTTATTGACGGATAGTGTTGTATCAGTGTTGATGCCTTTTTTCGGACTAGCATCTGGTCGGATTGCGATAAGATAAGTGCCTGTTTATTACACTCTTGTACCTCTGCCGTGGTGTAAGCCTTTTTGATATCTGTGTTATTAGTTTTCTTGGTTTCTATGTCTTTGTACAGATCTGTTGTTAGCGACACACGTAATTGTAAAATGACCGCACAGCAGATGTTTCTGTAGGCTTTGGTTACATTTCTCAAGCAGTGAAATTTCCGGTCCGAGTTTACTCGCCGAAGTTTTGGTTCACTGCCTGTTTGGTGTGACCTAATGTGTTTAGGTGTGCTGCTCCGTCCTTCTAGTTGTCAGTTCGTGTTGTGTGTTGGTTTTTTTCTTTCTTCTCCTTAGTTGACAACCATTCTGTTCGTAATGCTAGTGTAACATTCTATCACTTGTTTACATTTATATATATTGTTACTGGTCCTGTCCTGTTTTCTTAGCAGTAAGTCTGTGAGATTTATTGGATTTTCTTTAGTTTTCCATTTGTATTCTTTACCGTTCACTCACGGCTAGTATTACGTTGTCTTAGTTACCTGTACTTGTCCAATTACAATTCCAGTTTCTTTTTTTTTTTTTTTTGGTTTGATCGTGCATTATTATTTTTATTTTCTTTCTCTTTTCCCTCGTTTCGTTACTACTGTTGGTCTGTCATGCTATACTATTTTGTTATTGATTTTCTCGCGTTGGTATCGAATGCAGTTAACTTTTGAGCTGTGGTCATTTTTGCGCTGGACTGCGCATGACTTGTCTTGTTGTTTGGTCGATCGGTTTCCGCCCACCACTAGTGGGGGTGAGCGATTTGGAATGGCGAAAGAGATGCCTCGTTGAAGAGGGGATCTCCGCTTTTTTTTTGTTCTGTCAGGGATGTGTAGTCCTCTTATGGATATTTCGTTTAGTCGAGATAATACCTCTAGTGTTTTCCCACATGTCGGGAGGCGTGATATTTCTGTGTATTTCATGAAAGCAAGGTAAATTGACTTTTTCATTAACTCTATCGATTTTGGGTCGTGAGCGATTTCGATTCATAGCCTGTCTCCGAAAGTCGTCGTCACGAGATGTTCTTTCCCAGCTCACATGTCGCTGCATTGTACTGCATCGGTTGATGCAGGTTCCAAGGACCATTACTTGCTACTTTGTTAAATGAACTAGGTTTAGAAAACCTTTATTATCTAGAGGATATTCTTGAGGACATTATTTATACTTCGGCAGACGTGTCTGTCTTGCTGAAGTCAAACTAAGGAGAGTGAACTGATCTCATACATCTGGTTATCTCCTGGCTGTTATAGAAAAGGATGGAGTTGTTCACCTGACTACATTTACAGCACTTTGAAATATAACATGCATCTGACTCATCATTGTAATGCTGTCTACCGTTTATTGCTGTATTGAATGTTGCTGTGATAATGACTGTTTGATGTGCCTACACATTTGCGTAACCATTTTGTCACTGTGGCGTCCACAATAAATAATGAAGAAAAACGTCAACGGCTGTTTCAAGACTCATTGACTTTATACGTCGTGAGTTTACTGACGTCCTATGTGGATTGCCCTGTTATTGTTGCATGAACATTGTTTTGACTGAACACATCTACACACTACACAAAACCAGACATGCGGATGCCATCCATCATCATATGGCATCACGCATCATTTGGTGGCCATAAGCTGGTTTGATTCTGGTACTAGCAAACACGGGGTCCCTTACCCACTTCATTTTCAACAAGAATTCATCAGCATCCTTCAAGAAATTAACATTCTTCAATACAGTCAACATCTTCAAAATTTTCAAAGTACTCGGCGTTGCCCGGTAAAAGTCAAAATTTCAACTTTTTGACGGAAACAAGAATTTGACAGTACCCGGCGTTGTTACATGTTGCCGGATAACTCGGACTGCTGTTATCTTTTACGCAAGTCAAGCAAGTTGCTGCTGTCAAGGTTCCAGTGCTGTCGTTTTTTTTGAGAAGGTCAAGTGCCGGTTGAAACGGGTTGTTTTCTGAAGAAGGCCAAGTACCGATTTCCATCAACTTACTTTTGGATTAGAAGGTCAAGTGCCGAAACAACTCAACACACAGTATTTCAGAAGCTCTTGTACCATCGTGTTAGCAGTGGAAGCAGTTCAGATGTGCCATCATCGTTGGAGCTTCGCTAGGACTTTGACAGGAGTGATAAGGGTGGATTTGAGCTGAAGTGGTAACTTGCCACCCTTATCGACACCTGGTATTAAAGTGTAAGATGTAGGTGTCTTCTCTGATTTAGGATGTTGCTGTGTATGTGGTAGTGGAACAGTTCACAGGGTTATCACACAGGCAACATGACGTGTAGAGTCATAGAAAGGGTAACTTCGTTGTATAAGTTTCTTCCATTTATTGCACGCCACAAAACAGTCATGATACTTATGACATCAACATAGTTAACGAGTTCAGCAAGATGATATGGCACATTGAAAACAATTTCTGTAGTCAGCAATGACAGCTGTTGTATATATGCGTCATAAGACATCACAGTTCAATAGATTCAGAAATTCATAAATCATAGAGTTCTAGTTCGTGAAGCTGTATAAATAATAATAATTTCTATAACTTCTGCAACAGTGTCAGCTACAGATCTTCAATGTTCATAAACAATAATAAATGCTCCCATTCTGATGCTAGCAGATCAGTTGTATACAATAAGTCCGTTCACTGTCTGCACGTGAATAGCATACATGGGCTACAGGTCAGCTCGACCTTTATAATGTTCCTAAGTCTAACCATCTGACTTGGACGTGATCTCTGATATAACGAATCCTGGAACACAGACAATAGTCTTGTTGGTCTAGAGCGACCCATATATATTTAACTAGTTCAGGTATACAGATACCGGTGACTTAATCCTAGTCAAAGTACCTCTCCATTTTGCATCACACAGGCGAGCAAATAGGCGACAAAATGACGAACCTCTAGATGATAGCATAAAGTTCGATACAAGAGGAATTACCTTATTTCGGAAAATCAACCATGAACATATGCCTCCAGGCAGGCGTGAATAATACTGGGAAATAGTCTAGTTAGCTAACTAACTCACAAAGACACTGTATTTCCCTCAGAAAATCACAAGACGCAGTTGCGTCTGCTCGCTTCTTAAACCATTTCTAAACTGCCGAACTGGGCGGAACACACAGAACGAACTCCCAGCTTTTGACATGCGCAGAACGACAATCTCTGAGTTGCCGTTCACAATAAGACGATTCTAAGAACATTCGAGATAAAAGTCTTACACAGTCGCGCCTTTTATGGTCATGAAAAGAAGCGTTAAGAAAGGTTTCAGACATCTACCATAGTTGACTGGTACTACCAAATAAGGAGATGTGGTCACGCTTCGTTCAAGAAATTATAGACCGAACGTGTCTCTATACAAGAGAAGGCAAACTCCTAAAAAATTGTAGTTTCGATAACTCGGATTATGTCCCTTTGACCATAGAAAACATAATACACACTTCAGTCAAAAAAATGATCATACATATGAAAAAATGTTTATACAAACGAAAAATAATAATGATCCGTGCGTAACATTACCGCACCCTCCCTGGAAAAAAAAAATGAAACATTTTTTTTTTAAATCCTGGAGCCGGAAAAAAATCTAGGCTCCTAACGCACGTATGATGCGTGGATATATACCTAACAAATTAGCTCAACGCATGGAGCGACACTGAGATCATATCTCAGATCCTTAGAGAAAAAATTTATCTAAGTATACGCTGATATATTCCAGGAAGGTGCCACCAACACACGCCACAATGATGGCAACAACATAATGACAATCAAATTATTCTCATACCAATATATGAAATTAAATATATTATGTGTTATCATACAATGTGTTGCAAATAGCGGTGTAATTTACTAATATACCGCACTATATTATTACATTATATAAAGTAACAGTAATTAATAAGTAATACATGTGTTGATCTTCGGTGACATAAAACATTCAATAGAAGAAGATGTGGACATCATCCGCTCCCAATGTAGGACAGGACTTGATATCCTCAAAGTTCCACAATGGACATAAACTCGCAGACTTCAATGATGTGCTGCGAAAATATCAATATCCCCCCCCCCCCCCCCCCCCCCCCCCACAAATCTTAAAGACAACTGGTAAATTTCTTAATACAATCCTGAAAATAATTTATTTAAATGTGGCCGAGTGATCTTTTGGCCCGTATATCACTAACTAAGCCTTCTTAGATAATTACATGGTACAATGTTATAAATTTCCCTCAAAAAAAAAAAGTGAGACAAAATCTACTAACATGTCATTATAACATTGGACTGTATATCAGGAAAATATATATATATGACAGAAGAATCATGTGGAATCGTGTGGACATCTGGACAGAATGTCTGCCATTACATTATCCGAACCACGGATAGCTCGAACCGAGAAATGAAATGGTTGAAGAGCTATGGCATAACGAGTGGACCTCGAGCTCTTCAAGTTTTTGCTCTGAATAGCAGTAAGCGCTTTCTGGTCGGTTTCCACAATGAAATGTGCGCCTAGAAGAAATCTTTGTAACTTCAGAATAGACCATACCATAGCCAATAACTCACGGTCTAAAACCGAGTAATTCTTTTCTGCAGCGTTTAATTTCCTAGAGATATACATCACCGGATGCAAAGTATCAGAATACTCCTGCATTAGTGCTGCCCCAATCCCTGTTGACGAGGCGTCACTTCGAAGAACAAAAGTCTTCTCAATAGTAGGTAACTTAAGAATAGGTGGAGATGAAAATAGGGCTTTAACCTGGTCCAATGAGGATTGACATTCTTTAGACCAGCGGATCAGATTAGGCGACCCTTTCTTCAATAAAGTAGAAAGCGGTGCCATAATGGAGGACAGATTCGGAATGAATCGTCCGTAGAATTGAATCAAACCTAATAGACTCCTTACTTGTTTCTTCGTCTTAGGGACCGAAATGTTAAGTATTTTTGAAACATTGTGGTCCTCTGTCTTTAAAAGACCATGACCAACCCGATGACCTAGGAAAGAAATCTCGCTAAATCCTATAAAGGCTTTAGAGGGTTTTGCAGTCAAGTTATACTCGCGAAGAGTAGACAGTAATTCGTATAAACCCAAATAATGATCTTCCCAAGAATCACTGAATAGACAGATATCATCTAGGTATGCTATGACATCTGTACGATATGCGAGAATTCGCCGCATCATGCGTACGAATGTAGCAGGGGCGTTCATAAGACCAAAAGGCATGAAATTCCATTGGAATAAACCCCTAGGTGTAGAAAAAGCTGTAAAAGGTTTGGCACGTTCAGTTAGCGGGACTTGCCAATAACCTTTAGACAAATCTAGTTTGGTAAAGAATCTAGAATTAGAAAGTTTATTGAGTAGCTCTTCTAATGAAGGCATAGGTTCAGCATCGAACTTCGTAACTTGGTTCAATTTGCGATAATCTACGCAAATGCGAATGTTATTATCCTTCTTTCGAACAATAACCATAGACGAAGAGTATGCTGAAGTGGATGGTTCAATGATTTCCAAACGTATCATTTCATCCAACTCTTTTTCGACTTGAGACTGGAAATGGATAGGTATTGGATATGGTCTGACTCTGATAGGATTGTGATCAGTTAGCACAATGTCATGTTCTATGACATGTGTGTGTCCCGGGATGTCTGTAAGAACATCCTGAAATGTTTGCAACATCGAAGAAACTTGTCGATGTTCCTCAGCGGAAAGATTTGGAGAAACGGTCACGTTTTTCCAAGATTCCGTAGAATAAAGTGGGACCATAGAAAGAGGAAGATTGACATCAGAAAAAGTAGTTTCCTCATCCTGTATAACTGACAGAGATGAGTACTGACCATGAGTTGCTTGTGAATTGTCCGTAGCCTGGAAAATAGGCTGCAAATAGTCAGGTCTTTCATAAAATTCTGTGAGCATATTTATGTGGAAAGTTTTATGCTTTCCATCAATATCGACAACATAGTCGACATCAGAAATTTTGGAGACTATTGCATATGGACCTTTCCATGCAATTAGAAGTCTGTTCTCCCTTGAAGGAAGTAGAACGAGAGCTTTGTCACCTGGACAAAGTTGTCGTAGACATCTATTCTTATTTGCAAACTGCCTTGCCTTTTCTTTAGCAAATTCTGAAGACGAAGTTGCTAGTTTGCATGCCTCGATGATCTTTTGCCTAAGAGCAATGACGTACTCATAAGAAGATTGAGTCTCATCGCTAATATTATCGGCAGTGATTAGATCGTGAAGTAAAGACATAGGGCCGCGCGGTTGCGCGCCAAAGACAAGTTCAAAAGGGGAAAACCCCGTATGTTCATTGGGGACCTCTCTATACGCAAAGAGAGCCGCGGGTAAGACCCTGTCCCAATCCTGAGGATGATCCTCAGTTATTTTACCAAGTAAAGTTTTCAGAGTCCTATTTAAACGTTCGACCAACCCATTAGACATTGGGTGATAGATACTGCTGAGAGACCTTTTAATGTGTAGCATAGACATTACCTGTGACATAGTGTCTGATATAAGTTGAGTGCCATGGTCTGACAATATTTCTCCGGGAAAACCCAAGCGAGAAAATATCAGCCAAAGAGCGTCTGCGATATCAGCAGTTGAGATGCTCTTGAGAGGTATTGCCTCTGGCCAACGTGTGCACATATCGACACATGTAAGGATAAATTGATGTCCTCTAGCCGACTTAATTCTAAAAGGACCGATAATATCTATTGCCATTTTTTGAAAAGGGCGAATAGGAATGTCAGCAGCCTGGATAGGCGCAGCATGTCGTGGTCCTTTAGATTTGACCTCCTGACATACTTTGCAAGAGCGACAGTACATTCGTATGTCCTTGCTCACAAATGGCCAAAAGAAAGCCGCAAGAACCCTCGACTTTGTACGGGAAAAACCCATATGTCCAGCACATTGCGAGTCATGAGCATGTTGCAATATTTGCAATCTCATGCTCTTAGGCACAAGAATTTGTGAATGAGTGGACGTAGTCGAGTCTTGTACCATACGTACAAGTACGCCGTTCTTCATAGAAATCCAAGATTTCCTATTAGTGTTCTGATTAGGATCACCTTTTTTTGCTAGAATGAAGAATTTTTGTAAAGAAGGATCTTCTTCTTGCAATTTGATAAATGAGTCACGTGTAATAGTCAAGTGACTATCTTGGTCATTTACTTCATCATTATTAGTTAATGAAGTTTGAGGTGGATCCAGAGCATGTGCTCTTGTGACCACCGCATTGGTAGCTTCAATGTTTTGCTCTTCCCAAACAGCAATCTGCTGTGGGGTACATTCCCTAACTCCGTGAATACGACCAATAATAAGGTCCGCAATAGGGTTTGGAAGTAGACACGCGTGGACCTCTCCCGTGAAGAAAGGAGTAGCAATGTGTATTATAGCAGTAGGATACTTTTCTAACGTGCCACCAAATGTGACACATTTGATGACTTTTCCTGTAGCACAGGATGGATCTACAAGAGATTGCCTAACGCCGACAGTAGTACATCCAGAATCAAACAACACTGAGACTGGATTACTATTTACTAGCCCCTTATGTAATATAAGAGAACCTCTCCCATCATGAGCAACATTAGCAGGAAGAGCGGGCAAAGGATGACCACAGCTTAGAGTACTAACGGTTTTCGGATCAAATAAAGTACTGCATTGGATACATTTATTTGCCCTACCAAAATCAAAAGATGAGCATCCGATAGCATTATGGTCTTTATCATTATTAACCTGTTTATCTGCTCCCTGAGATTCTTGTTGAACAGAGTTTGTCTGTTGATATCTTTTTCTCTTATGTTGCGATCTACCGCGACCATTATTGCCTCTGCAATTATCATTAAAGTCCCTACTGTAATTTTTATCCTGGTTTGAGTTCCAGTTTCCATAACTGTCATTACTATCTCTATGCTGTTGAGAACCTCTATTATCTTGGTATTGAGGTCTCTGCATAAAATATTTCCCTCTATACCGATTACCTTTGTGAAAATTTCTAAAGTTAACCGGAGTAGAATAACGTGTAGTATTAGGTTGTCTCCAGTTCTGGGAAGAAGAATCACCCTGGAATTGATCACTATGGTTCTGGGCATAATTACGATTACTCTTTTTATTGAAATTTTTCTGGCTACCCTGAAATTTACGCATAAAATTTGGGCCATAAGGTGCTGCCGAAGCAACTGGCAGACCTTCTTTCACCTTAGAGTTACTAATGGTTATGTGCGGATGCGCAGTAACATACTGGCTACAGTATTCTTCCATTTCTTTTATGTTTTTAGGCTTACGCTCATGAAGAAAAGATAGAAAAGCTTCATTAACAGAAGACATAACCTTATCTCTAAGTAGTAAATCCATAAGAGCTTCAAATGTATTTTCTGTCTTAGACAACTCAACCCATCGTAAAAAAAAGTAAGACGGATGCCTGAGATGAATTCAGAGAATTCAACTCCAGTTTCTGGTAACATGGTTTTAAATTTAAGACGATATCCGTCCTCGTTAAGTTGGTACTTCTTTAACAATGCCGCCCTGACAACCTCATAGTTGTTTTTGTCAGGCACATCTACCATACTCAACAAAGTCAAAGCATCACCTCTAAGTATCTTGGACAGATGATACACATATAATGTTTTATCTATATTATGCACATTACATGCACTTTCAAATCTATCTAGATAAAATGTTATATCATCGATTGAGGGATTAAATGCTGGTAGATTAAGCTTGAAATCCTTAGCATTAGTCTTATTTGACACCTTATTTGCATCATTAGCATTACCAGTGTTCAATAACTTTAACTTCTCTAACTCTAAAGCTAAGACTTTTTCATCATGTTCCATTTTTGCTTTTCTCTCATCAGCCTCTCTTTGTAACCTTCTTTCTTCAGCCTCAGCCTGTAACTTTCTTTCTTCAGCCTGGGCCTGTAACTTTTTTTCTTCAGCCTCTATTTCAAGTCTCTTATTTTCAGCTTCTTTTTCAAGTTTCTTATTTTCAGCTTCTTTTTCAAGTCTCTTATTTTCAGCTTCTTTTTCAAGTCGCTTATTTTCAGCTTCAGCCTGAAGCCTCTTCTCCTGAGATTCTGCTTCTCTTTTTTGTTTTTCCATTTCCATTTGAAATCTTTTTTCCTCCACCTGCATCTGCAGTTTCTTTTGTTCTATTTCAGCCTCTATTCTCTTTTGTTCAGTTTGTTCTTTCATTTTCTTTTCTTCCGACTTCAATGCCTTGGCATATTGAACAGTCGCAAATTCTTCTAATTTATCACCTGTCTTCCCAAGGGCTTTACCCTGCTCAATAAAGTACTCAAATGTAGACATGATGTCTAAAATGTGAGTACAGAACCTGAAATAATTAATTATCTTATTTCAATGTTAAATAGCAACAAGACTTAATAAAGTGCTTGTATAATCTCTATGTTGAACCCAATCTCTGTGGGAAACAGGAGTTGACACCAACTTGTATTATCAAATGTATAATAATATCACAAGTCACCTCTTAATTAACAGTGCACTACCCAAATCAGTGCATAACCATCAGTTATTTATCATAACTGCACTACAATAGTGCATAAGCAAAAAACACCAGTTAGTTATGATAAGTGCACTATAGACCAATAGTGCATGAGCATATATTAACAATAGTGAAAGCTAACTATGCAAGAACTATGTAAACAATAACAAGACAATGTAAACAATAACAAAGGTCACCAACAATGTAAACAATAACAAAGATCAAAGTCAATGTAAACAACAACAAAGATCAAAGTCAATGTAAACAACAACAAAGATCAGAGTCAATGTAAACAATAACAAAGATCAGAGTCAATGTAAACAATCAACAAAGATCAAAGTCAATGTAAACAACAACAAAGATCAAACAATACGAAAACATTCGCATAAGTCAAATACACAAACAGCAAAACTAAAAAGAAATATGCGAAGATATGACTAACAAATGACGCTACAGTGTATACACAAAAATATACGTAAAGAACTGAATAATAGCAAAGGGGAGACCTACAAATACAAACAATCGAAATCGAAACTAAAAAACACAAAGAAAGAGAGAAAAGAAAAAAAAAAAAAAAAATATATATACAAGAAACAAAAATAAAGCACAACTCGTCACAACTAAACAGATATAGCAACGATTGTCGCTAGCAAATTTCACTGTAGGAAATTCGCACAGTCCCTAACGAAAACGCTAACAGTAGAACCTCTGTGACGTGGTATCTTCTACTGAAAGACACCGCCCAACCGAGAAAACCCGCTGAAATATAAACATATAAATATACAAATAACAAATAACATATAACATATAAACATGTATCATGAAAACAATAGGAGAAAGTGTGAAAGTACAGAAGGCTCAGTTAGAACATAAGGGCACAGTTCACAAACAAAACAGGCCACTTAACTTCTATAAATCCAGCGTCAGCACGGTGCAGAACAGGATGTAATCAGCATTCTGAGGATAATGATCCAACGTTGATTAACTTCTGCTCCCATAAACAGCCATGACGAAGGAAATGAGCTTCTAATACTGCAACAGTTGTTACGGCACTTGACCTTCTGAATCTTCTAAATTGATTTAACCGGCACTTGACCTTCTGAACCCGCAACAGTACCCCTGAGACCGGAACAGTTGTTACGGCACTTGTCCTTCTTTTCACCAGATCAGGAAATCCATTCGCTCGGTACTTGTCCTTCTAATAATTTTACATAAACTTCAATATTGCCGAGCAGCGCCGGGTAGTTTCAAAATCAGCAACTGTCAGAAAATCCGGATACTTTCAATAAAATTTCTTGTAAGGTGGTAGTTGATGCTGTAGTTGTATCTAGTATGATGATGATGTCTGGGTTTGCTGACCCCCTTGATAGCTGGAATCAGAGTGAACCAACCTATGGCCACCAAAAATGATATGGTGCGCCAAAATATCAGATGATAGAACCAGCTCTGGCCACCAAAAATGATAAGGGTGGATTTGAGCTGAAGTGGTAACTTGCCACCCTTATCGACACCTGGTATTAAAGTGTAAGATGTAGGTGTCTTCTCTGATTTAGGATGTTGCTGTGTATGTGGTAGTGGAACAGTTCACAGGGTTATCACACAGGCAACATGACGTGTAGAGTCATAGAAAGGGTAACTTCGTTGTATAAGTTTCTTCCATTTATTGCACGCCACAAAACAGTCATGATACTTATGACATCAACATAGTTAACGAGTTCAGCAAGATGATATGGCACATTGAAAACAATTTCTGTAGTCAGCAATGACAGCTGTTGTATATATGCGTCATAAGACATCACAGTTCAATAGATTCAGAAATTCATAAATCATAGAGTTCTAGTTCGTGAAGCTGTATAAATAATAATAATTTCTATAACTTCTGCAACAGTGTCAGCTACAGATCTTCAATGTTCATAAACAATAATAAATGCTCCCATTCTGATGCTAGCAGATCAGTTGTATACAATAAGTCCGTTCACTGTCTGCACGTGAATAGCATACATGGGCTACAGGTCAGCTCGACCTTTATAATGTTCCTAAGTCTAACCATCTGACTTGGACGTGATCTCTGATATAACGAATCCTGGAACACAGACAATAGTCTTGTTGGTCTAGAGCGACCCATATATATTTAACTAGTTCAGGTATACAGATACCGGTGACTTAATCCTAGTCAAAGTACCTCTCCATTTTGCATCACACAGGCGAGCAAATAGGCGACAAAATGACGAACCTCTAGATGATAGCATAAAGTTCGATACAAGAGGAATTACCTTATTTCGGAAAATCAACCATGAACATATGCCTCCAGGCAGGCGTGAATAATACTGGGAAATAGTCTAGTTAGCTAACTAACTCACAAAGACACTGTATTTCCCTCAGAAAATCACAAGACGCAGGTCGCGTCTGCTCGCTTCTTAAACCATTTCTAAAACTGCCGAACTGGGCGGAACACACAGAACGAACTCCCAGCTTTTGACATGCGCAGAACGACAATCTCTGAGTTGCCGTTCACAATAAGACGATTCTAAGAACATTCGAGATAAAAGTCTTACACAGTCGCGCCTTTTATGGTCATGAAAAGAAGCGTTAAGAAAGGTTTCAGACATCTACCATAGTTGACTGGTACTACCAAATAAGGAGATGTGGTCACGCTTCGTTCAAGAAATTATAGACCGAACGTGTCTCTATACAAGAGAAGGCAAACTCCTAAAAAATTGTAGTTTCGATAACTCGGATTATGTCCCTTTGACCATAGAAAACATAATACACACTTCAGTCAAAAAAATGATCATACATATGAAAAATGTTTATACAAACGAAAAATAATAATGATCCGTGCGTAACAGGAAGCCTTTAAGTTAAGTGGCCTGTTTGTATGTAAACTGTGCCCTTATACTTCTGCTGAGTCTTCTGTGTATCATCTCATTCTATATATTATATGTCTATATGTTATTTGTATATTTATATGTTTATATTTCAGCGGGTTCTCGGTTGGGTGGTGTCTCCGTTAGATTATGCCACGTCATAGAGGTCGTCTATTGTGAGCGTTTTCTGTAGGGTTTGCAAATTTCCGATACTGGAATTTGCTAAGCGACTTCTGTTGCTATTTATGTTAGCTGTGATGACATGTTTTAATATTGTTTTCGTTATTATTTCACATTCTTTAGTTTTGTTGTGATTTGTTTGTATTTGTTAGCCTACTCTTGTCTATAATTTAGTTTCATACAACATTTTTGTTTATACACTGTGGTGTCATGTATTTTGTTTAATTCTATCGCAGATATCGTCACATTTTTTGTGATATTTCATTAATTTCTGCTTTATTTTTAGTTGATTTCTGCGAACGTTTTTGTATTGTTGATGATCTTTGTTATTGTTTACATTGTTATTGTTTACATTGTTTGTATTGTTTACATTTTCAATGTTTACATTCTGCATGTGTTTACATAGTCATTGTTTACAGCTATAGTAATTAGTTAATGGGCTATGCTAATGCACTGTTACTACTATACTGATGATAAATGAATGATGAATAGTGTCGTGCACTATTGAATGAGAAGTGCACTTATGATCAAGATTTGAGTGCTGATATTTCATATACAAGTTCTTTGATTGGAGACTTGTTTCCCACAGAGACTGGGATAATATAAGGTGATGTGAATATACAAGTGCTTAATTAAGACTTGTTACACTTAGGTTTGAAATGAATTAGTTAATTATTTCAGGTTTTGGACTCATATGTTAGACAACATGTCTACATTTGAGCACTTTATTGAGCAGGGTAAATTGCTTGGGAAGACTGGTGATAAGTTAGAAGAATTTGCAACTGCTCGATATGATAAAGCAATGGAAGCTGAACAAAAGAAACTGCATATGGAAGCTGAACAAAAGAAACTGCAGATGCAGGTGGATGAAAAGAGATTCCAAATGGAAATGGAAAAACAAAAAAGGGAATCAGAAGCTGAGGAAAGAAAGCTACAGCTAGAGGCTGAGAATAAAAGACTTGAAAAAGAAGCTGAAAATAAAAGACTTGAAAAAGAAGCTGAAAATAAAAGACTTGAAAAAGAAGCTGAAAATGAAAGACTTCAAATGCAGGCTCAAGCTGAAGAAAGGAAGTTACAAAGAGAGTCTGATGAGAGGAAAGCAAAAATGGAACATGAAGAAAAAACTCTTAGCTTTAGAGTTGGAGAAATTGAAATTGACGAGCATGAGTAATGGTAATGATTCAAACAAGGGTTCATCTTCTGGGAAGGCTAATAATGATACTTTTAAGATTAAGTTACCAACATTTAGTCCTTCCAGTGATGACATAATGTTCTATCTGGACAGATTTGAACAAGCATGTACAGCTCATAACATAGACAAAGCAAAATATGTTTATCAGTTATCAGGGATACTGACAGGTAAAGCTCTAAGTATATTAAATATGGTGGATGAACCTGACAAGAGCAATTATGAGGTTGTCAGGGCCGCTTTGTTAAAGAAATATCAGCTTAACGAAGACGGCTATCGTCTACAATTTAAAAACATGTTACCTGAAAATGGAGTTGAATTCTCCGAGTTTATTGCAAGAATACGCATTTCTTTCTCACGATGGGTTGAACTATCTAAGACGGAAAAAACTTATGAAGGACTTATGGACTTAATACTTAGAGACAAAGTCATGTCGTCTGTCAATGAGTCTTTCCTTGCTTTCCTTCATAAACGTAAACCTAAAACAATAAAAGAAATGGAAGATTTCTGTTGCCAATACGTAACTGCGCACCCACACATAACCATGGGTAACTCTAAGGTGAAAGAAGGTTTACCAGTTGCTTCGGCAGCTCCGTATGGTCAAAACTTTGCTCGTAGATCCCAACAAAATTTTGATAGAAAGGGCAGCGGTAATTTCTGTCAAAATCATGGAAACCAATTTCATGGTGATTCTTCTTCGAAGAATTGGAGACAACCTGATAGTGGTCGTTACTATCACCCTAATAATTATAAGCATTTCAAAAGAGGATATGGTAATAGAGGTTATTCCTGCCGAAGACCTCAGAACCAAACAAATAGATGTTCGCATCAATGTGAACATGATAGTAATCGTGGAAACTGGAATTCGAACCAGTATAACAATTACAATAGAGACAATAATAACTGCAGGGATAATAATAACTCTGATAACTTCAGAGGTAATAATAGTCGGGGTAGATCTCAACACAAAAAAAAGAGATATCAGCAGGCTAATGCTGTACAACAGGAAACTGAGGGAGCCTGTAATCATGTTGTTGATAGTAAAAACTTTGACGCTGTCACTAGTTCTGCTTTTGACTTTGAGAGAGCAAACAAATGCCCCCAATGCAGTACTTTATTCGAACCGGGTACCATAACTACTTTGAGTTGTGGTCACCCACTTCCCGCTCTTCCTGCTGCTGTTGCGCATGACGGGAGGGGTTCTTTAATTCTACATAAGGGTCTTGTTAATGATACTCCGGTCTCACTACTTGTCGATTCCGGATGCACCACTATTGGTGTTAGACAATCGCTTGTAGATCCATCTTGTGCTACAGGAAGGGTTATTAAATGTGTCACATTTGGCGGCACTCTAGAAAAATATCCTACTGCTGTAATTCGCATTGCCACTCCTTTCTTTACTGGAGATGTGCATGCTTGTCTCTTACCTAATCCTATTGCGGACCTTATTATTGGTCGTATTCACGGAGTTAGGGAGTGTACCCCACAGCAGATTGCTGCTTGGGAAGATAATAACATGCAAGCTACAAATGCAGTAGTTACAAGAGCACAAGCTCTACAAACACCCGAAACTTCACTGAATAGTGATAATGAAGTTGATAGCCAAGATAGTCACTTAGTAATTACTCGTGACTCTTTCATAAAATTGCAAGAAGAAGATCCTTCTTTAAAAAAATTCTTCGTTCTTGCGAAGAAAGGTGATCCGAATCAGGATACAAATAGAAAATCTTGGATTGCAATGAGAAACGGCGTACTTGTACGTATGGTACAAGATTCGACTACGTCGGCACATTCGCAAATTCTTGTTCCCAAGAGCATGAGAGTCCAAATATTACAACATGCTCATGACTCGCAATGTGCTGGACATATGGGTTTTGCCCGTACGAAGTCGAGAGTCCTTGCGGCTTTCTTTTGGCCTTTTGTCAATAAGGACATTCGTATTTACTGCCGATCATGCAAGGTATGTCAGGAGGTCAAATCTAGAGGACCACGACATGCTGCGCCTATCCAGGCTGCTGACATTCCTATTCGGCCGTTTCAGAAAATGGACATAGATATTATTGGCCCTTTTAAGGTCAAGTCGGCCAGAGGACATCAGTTTATCCTTACATGTGTCGATATGTGCACACGTTGGCCAGAGGCTATTCCTCTTAAGAGCATATCTACTACAGATATCGCAGATGCTCTTTGGTTGATATTTTCTCGCTTGGGGTTCCCCAGAGAAATATTGTCAGACCATGGCACTCAACTCATATCTGACACTATGTCACAGGTAATGTCTACCTTACATATTGAACGATCTCTCAGTAGTATCTACCATCCTATGTCTAATGGGTTAGTTGAGCGTCTGAATAGAACGCTCAAGACTTTGCTTGGTAAGATAACTGAAGATCATCCTCAAGATTGGGACAGGGTTTTTACCCGCGGCTCTCTTTGCCTATAGAGAAGTCCCTAATGAACACACAGGATTTTCTCCCTTCGAACTTGTCTTTGGCGCGCGTCCACGCGGCCCTACGTCTTTATTACACGATCTCATCACTGCCGATGATATTAGCGATGAAACTCAATCCTCATATGAGTATGTCATTGCTCTTAGACAAAAGATCATTGAGGCATGTAAGCTAGCAACTGCTTCATCAGAAATTTCTAAAGAGAAGGCAAGGCAGTTTGCTAACAAGAATAGATGTCTACGACAACTTTGTCCAGGTGACAAAGCATTCGTCCTACTCCCCAGTAGGGAAAATAGACTTCTTATTGCATGGAAAGGTCCGTATGCAATAGTCTCTCGGATTTCCGATGTTGACTATGTGGTCGATATTGATGGAAAGCATAAAACTTTCCACATAAACATGCTTTCGGAATTTCACGAACGTCCGGACTATTTGCTGCCTATTTTCCAGGCAACGGATGATGCTCCTGCACCTCACGGTCATTATTCATCCCTGTCTGTCATTCAGGATGAGGAAGCTACCTTCTCTGATGTCAACCTTCCCCTTCCAGTGGTTCCATTACATTCTACGGAATCTTGGAAAAACGTTTCTGTTTCTCCTAATCTTTCTGGTGACGAACATCGACAAGTCTCGTCGATGTTACAAACATTTCAGGATGTTCTCACTGACATTCCTGGACACACAGATGTCATAGAACATGACATAATTCTTACCGACAATAATCCAATTAGGGTTAGGCCGTATCCTATTCCTATACACTTTCAGTCGCAAGTGGAAAAGGAATTGGATGAAATGATTCAATTAAATATAATTGAACCATCGACTTCACCATATTCTTCTTCCATGGTTATTGTCCGGAAGAAGGATAAGAACATTCGAATTTGCGTTGATTATCGCAAATTGAATCAGGTCACAAAGTTCGACGCTGAACCGATGCCTTTGTTAGAAGATCTACTGATTAGACTTTCTAATTCTAGATTCTTCACTAAACTTGACTTGTCTAAAGGTTATTGGCAAGTGCCTTTAGCAGAGCATGCCAAACCTCTTACTGCTTTTTCTACACCTAGGGGTCTATTTCAATGGAATGTTATGCCTTTTGGTCTCATGAACGCCCCTGCCACTTTCGTTCGCATGATGCGTCGAATTCTGTCACATCGTTCGGATGTCATCGCATACTTAGATGACATCTGTCTCTTCAGTGATACCTGGGAAGATCACTATTTAGGGTTATATGACTTACTGTCCACTCTACGTGAGAATAATTTGACAGCAAAACCTTCTAAAGCTTTTGTTGGTTTTGGTGAAATCTCTTTCCTGGGTCATCGTGTTGGTCATGGTCTCTTGAAGACAGAAGACCACAATACTTCCAAAATACTGAACATCTCTGTTCCTAAAACGAAGAAACAAGTTAGGAGTCTCTTAGGTTTAATTCAATTTTATGGGAGATTTATTCCAAATTTATCTTCGATCATGGCACCTCTCTCAACATTGTTGAAGAAAGGTTCGCCTAATCTGGTCCGTTGGTCTGAAGAATGCCAATCTTCACTAGACCAAATCAAGAATATATTTTCTTCTCCTCCCATCTTAAGATTACCTACTCTTGATAGGACTTTTGTTCTTCGGAGTGATGCTTCATCCACTGGGATTGGAGCAGCACTGATGCAAGAATATGCAAATACTCTGCATCCTGTTATGTACATTTCTAGAAAACTAAATGCGGCAGAGAGGAACTACTCGGTTTTAGACCGTGAGTTGTTAGCGATGGTTTGGTCAATTCTAAAGCTACAAAGATTCCTCCTGGGCGCACATTTCATTCTAGAGACTGATCAGAAAGCTCTTACAGCTATTCAGACTAAGAATTTGAAGAGTTCGAGATCCACTCGATATGCTATAGCTCTTCAACCTTTTCACTTCACGGTGCGAGCTATCCGTGGTGCGGATAATGTGATGGCTGACATTTTGTCTAGATGCCCACATGACTCCAACTAATACTTCTGTCCTATATTTCCATATATTACAGAGTCATAACACACCTATATTTCTACAATAGATTAGCACATCTGTACTTACTCTATATGTACACACTATCGTGCTTTGTTGTCATCTTCTTCTGTTCGTTTTTTTTTAAGATGATAGAGGAGGACTGAGTAGTTAATATAAGGGCCGTTAGTTTACTAAACAGCCACAATTATTAATAATGTATTGTACCTTATGAAGCATATTAGTTATTAATTAGCATTATATTGCTTGTACTTTCTCAGAATGTCATTGTTGAGCTGAGGACTTACCTTACGAGTTCTAGATTGTGTACTTACCCTCGGAATACCAGAGCATATGTCCTGGATCGTCATGTAGTTTAACTTTACTATGTACTTATGTCATTACATGTCAAAGAATGTACTATTTAAATTTTCCTATCAGATTTGTACATCCATTTTTAAAGACAATATTAGAGTATGCTGTTTAATGATGATTATAGTAACTTGCATACGTATATTGTGTTTACATGCTAACGTGATGTGTGTTGGTGACACCTCCCCGATGTGAATATTTTTTGAGACATATTTATTTTTCTGTTGAGGTATATCCTCACCAGACACTCTATAATTAGCCTATTGTTTGGCAATTTAGTTAATTATCAGCGCATAATTCGTGCGTTTTGAGCCGCTTATCGCTTGCTCTTTGATATTGAAAAAAAAAAATATGTTCCACATTTTTTTTTTTATCGGGAGGAGGTGGTGATATGTTGCGTGATAAATTCTCGCAACATCGTTTTATTTCAATATCTGTTTTATAACGCAAGGGCAACAACTGCTTGAAATTTATAGTCACTTTTCTCGGTAAGCATTTGTCTTCTCGCGTTGGTATCGAATGCAGTTAACTTTTGAGCTGTGGTCATTTTTGCGCTGGACTGCGCATGACTTGTCTTGTTGTTTGGTCGATCGGTTTCCGCCCACCACTAGTGGGGGTGAGCGATTTGGAATGGCGAAAGAGATGCCTCGTTGAAGAGGGGATCTCCGCTTTTTTTTTTTGTTCTGTCAGGGATGTGTAGTCCTCTTATGGATATTTCGTTTAGTCGAGATAATACCTCTAGTGTTTTCCCACATGTCGGGAGGCGTGATATTTCTGTGTATTTCATGAAAGCAAGGTAAATTGACTTTTTCATTAACTCTATCGATTTTGGGTCGTGAGCGATTTCGATTCATAGCCTGTCTCCGAAAGTCGTCGTCACGAGATGTTCTTTCCCAGCTCACATGTCGCTGCATTGTACTGCATCGGTTGATGCAGGTTCCAAGGACCATTACTTGCTACTTTGTTAAATGAACTAGGTTTAGAAAACCTTTATTATCTAGAGGATATTCTTGAGGACATTATTTATACTTCGGCAGACGTGTCTGTCTTGCTGAAGTCAAACTAAGGAGAGTGAACTGATCTCATACATCTGGTTATCTCCTGGCTGTTATAGAAAAGGATGGAGTTGTTCACCTGACTACATTTACAGCACTTTGAAATATAACATGCATCTGACTCATCATTGTAATGCTGTCTACCGTTTATTGCTGTATTGAATGTTGCTGTGATAATGACTGTTTGATGTGCCTACACATTTGCGTAACCATTTTGTCACTGTGGCGTCCACAATAAATAATGAAGAAAAACGTCAACGGCTGTTTCAAGACTCATTGACTTTATACGTCGTGAGTTTACTGACGTCCTATGTGGATTGCCCTGTTATTGTTGCATGAACATTGTTTTGACTGAACACATCTACACACTACACAAAACCAGACATGCGGATGCCATCCATCATCATATGGCATCACGCATCAATTAGTAATATTAAGAATCTATTTGCATTGATAGTATTGCAAAGCACAAAGCCAGTGGCTTGGTATAGACGGACTACGTGAGTTACATTTATTACATAATATAGGATATTGATAGTAAGGTACTGAAGAAGTAAATAATGGAGTATCAGGAATTTATTATTATGGGCAAGGAGTATGGTTACAAGGCAAAGGAATTAATGGACTTTGCCAAAGCGGATTTCAGTTCTAAAGAGAATCAAGAAGCCCTAGATAAGAGAAAAAGAGACGGACGGGCTGAGGAGCGAGAGTTCAAAAAAGCAGAGCAACTTGCGGAAGAGAACAAAAGGATTGCAGAACAGCAACAAGCTGCTGAAGCAGCAAAGCTTGCACATGAAAAAGAATTAGAAGAAAAAAATTTGCACATGAAGACAAAATGGCGACTTTACGTATTGAAGAACAAAGAGGGCAACATTAGAGTAGACAAAATGATAACTCTGAACTTAAAGGTTCCTCTAGCAACCATAATAGCGGTTCTGCTAGATTTCGTTTGCATGTGTTTAAGCCAATTATAGACGATATTTCGTCCTTTTTACAACGTTTTGAAATTGTTTGTGAAGATAATAATCTTGATAGGTCTCATTGGTGTACAAGATTGATGGATTTCATGACTGGTGAATCTTTAACGACTCTGTGCCAATTTGACGGGACGAATAGACACAATTATGATGCTGCTATAACATTATTATTAAAACGTCATCAGTGAGACGCTGAAGGTTATCGCATGAAGTTCAAACACATGATTCTAGAAACTGGTAAAGATTTTACACATTTTGTAGCTGTGTCACAGTATAGACACTCGCCGAAATATTAAGTTGGTCACGCTGGGGAGTGACAACATTGATAGAATAAAAAAACCCGTCTGGTCAGGTGACTCAGAACGGAAGAGGATATAAAATTTTTGGCTCAAATGATTAGAGGTGATGGCCGTCGTCCTGGGAGGACGTTGTCCCTGTGTCAGCAGTTTAGCTGGGAGTATTTGGATGCCATTGGAGTCATAGTTCTTGCTATTATTCATATGGTCAGGATTAGTGCTTTATTTCTCGAGGGGTTGTGTAAGTTTTCTGGAGCGGCTTTTCTGTAGACCATGTATGATTACTTATGTTGCATTTGAGTATTGCTTTACTACTGTACAGGGCTTTGCCGGTGAGTGAAAGTCATGGTGTTATTCACTGGATAGAGTATGTCAGTGATGATGTTACTGTTAGATTGAGTTTTTGTTTATGGCAAGCTAGATTGGCATTTGTATTGCATTGTTTTCTCATATGTATTGCCAAGCGTGTATGGCTTCTGTGTGTGCAGTGTTTATTAAAGGGACTGTACCTGCTTCAAGTGTTATTGGTTAATTAATGTCATCTACTGTATGCTATGGTCGTCCCCTAGTGGTTTGAGCCAAGTGTATAAAAGTATTCATAAAATCCATAGTGTAAGTAGTTTATCTTTGACAAGCTGCAACTCGACTAACATTTAATATGTGGATATAACTTTCTGGCATTGAAGAGAATTATGAGGGCCTTAAGGACATATTATTGCGAGACAAGGTCTTGTCTTCTGTAAGCAGACAACTGCGAGAATATCTACAGGAAAGGAAGCCGTCGAGTTTGAGTTCAATGGAGGAATTATGTAGGCAATATTGTACTGCACATCCGAGAGTTTGTGTCAGTAACACCACCATTAAGGAGGCTTTACCTGTTGCCGCAGCTACAACTTGGAACCATAACAATTATAGACAAAGACCCTACAGTGTTGATGGGAATTTCAAACCAAGCAAATTCAATAACTCCCGGCCATAAAGAGGTAGACAACCATTTAGGAACCAGTCACCCCAAAACAGAGGTAATTTCCAACAAAACTCAGGAGAGAGAAGGAATGATAATTTTGGTAACTATAATAAGAATTGGAATAACTTGGGACCAAATAACCAAAATTTTTCACATCGGAATAAGTCACAAGACTATAGAAATCAAGGAAAAAACAATAGGAACCAAAGAAATAATGACAGGAGTCAAAATAACTTTTGCTACGATCAGAGACATAGATTACGCTCTAGAAATACTGCATATTCGAACTACCATGCCAACTCAGCACACACTGCTGCTACATCTGAGAGCGCGCAGGACAACAATGTTGTTAATCATTCAGCTTCATGCTGTTCGTTTGACTTTGATACTGCTTCACAGTGTCCAGATTGCCAAACTCTATTTCAACCTAATGTGACTTCCTTGTTAAAATGTGGTCATCCACTACCAGCATTTACTGCTTCATCAGAAACATGGTGGCACAGGGGCACTTCAGCTTCATAGAGGCTTACTGAATGGCACTCAGATTACGGTACTCCGTGATTCTGGTTGCACGACTGTTGGAGGGAGACTGTCATTAGTACATCCGTCTCATGCAACGGGTGACTTTGTTAAATGTGTAATTTGTGGCGGGATAGTTGAATTTTATCCCACAGCCGTGGTGGATATTCACTCACCATTTTTTACAGGCAAGGTTAAAGTGTGTTTGTTAAGGAGCCCAATAGCATGATATCACACATGGCTGGATACAGGGCAGCAATGATTGCTCACCCGAGAAAATTGATCAGTGGGAAGGTCAAAATTTATCAACTGCCCCTGCAGTTACTACACATGCCCAGGCCAAGGCACCAAAGGAAAATGATGATTCTGATCCTGGAACTCAGGACGATTTTCACGTGCACTCTGATATAGACAAACAGTCCTTTATCAAACTTCAAAGAGAACATAACTCTTTGAAGAAATTCTTTAGATTAGTCAGAGATAATGATCATGTTGATGGTAGTTTGTCACCCAAACATTGGTACACACTTAAAAATGATGTATTAGTTAGGAATTTTAAAGTTTCATATTTAGTCAGACATCAGGTGATGGTTCCACAAAATCTTCGTACGTACATTCTACAACATGCACACGATTCTCACTGTGCTGGCCATATGGGCTACTCTAGGACGCATTCCAGAGTCCTGTCCTCTTTCTTTTGGCCGGGAATTTCCAGATACGCCTCCACATATTGTCGCTCTTGCGTTATTTGTCAAGAGGTGAAATCAAGAGGAGCCTATCATATGGCTCCGATTCAGGCGTGTGATATACCTGTACGCCCCTTTGAGAAAATGGCCGTTGAAATTATCGATCCTTTACCTATTATGTCCACTAGAGGACACAGGTATGTGCTCACATGTATTGACATGTGCACTCGATGGCCCGAGGCCATACCTCTTAAGAACATCACCACTAATGACGTCGCTGATGCCCTTTTCTTGATTTTTTTCTAGACTTGGTTTCTCTCGCAAACTTCTTTCTGATCGATGTACCCAATTTGTATCTGACACTATGACTTCTGTTATGAAACGCCTCAATATCGACAGGTCTCTCAGTAGTGTTTACCATGCGATGAGCAACGGCATGGTAAACCGTCTAAATCGGACGTTAAGGCATTTATTGGGGAAGGTTACGGTGAAATATCCGCAAGATTGGGACAGGGTTTTACCCGCCGTGCTGTTCGCATACCGTGAGGTAGCGAATGAACAGACCGGTTTCTCTCCTTTTGAGCTTGTGTTTGGAGCTCAACCTCGAGGTCCCATGTCACTTATTAAGGACCTACTCATAGACTCAGAGATGACTCAGGACACCCAGTCATCATATGAATACGTCGTTAACCTCAGGCGGAACATTATAGATGCCTGCCAACTGGCTACAGCTTCTTCCGAGGCTGCGAAAGCAAGATCACACCAGTTCCAAAATCGTAATAGACGATTACGTCACCTATTACCTGGCGACGAAGCTTTTGTGTTACTTCCAAGGAAGGAAAATAGACTTTTAATTGCTTGGAATGGTCCCTACAAAGTGTTGTCACGCATTTTTGATGTTGACTACATCTTAGATATAAAAGGGAAAAGGAAGACCTTTCACATAAATATGCTTAAAGAATTCCACTCTCGACCGGAACATCTACAAGCCATCTTTCATGCAGTTGATGAGCCTCCCAGGCCTGCTACATCCCCTATGGTCATCGTTCGTAAGAAAGACAATAATATCAGATTGTGTGTAGATTATAATAAATAATAAATTCTTTAAGCGCCAAACACGGCGCATAAGGCAGAAACCAGTGCTCTCCAGGTTGTTCGTTGTGACGCCACTCCTCTTAGCTCTTGCACATTATTTAGGCCCAACGTTCTTCCTTCTCTTATTATTGTTCTTCTGAGTGTTTCTTTTGGTCTTCCTTTTTTCCGCTTACCCTCAGGAACCCAAGTGAGCGCCTGTAGTGGTATTCTGTTGTTTTGCATTCGTAGGACATGACCGATATATGACCATCGTCTTTTCCTTATATAGTCGGAGACATATTTCTGCCTAGAGTCTTCTCTTATTTGTCGATTAGTCTTGAATTCTTTCCAACTGATGTTCATGAGTTTTCTAAGACATTTGTTCTCGAATGTATTCAGCTTGTTCTCCAATGATTTTGTTATTTTCCAACTCTCACAGCCGTATGTTAACACTGAGATAACATTTGAATTAAACAGACGAAGCTTGGTATGTATATTCAATGATCGTAATTTCCAAATGTTAGATAATCTATTGAAGGCGCTAGCTGCCAAAGCAATTCTAGTATGGATTTCTCTTGTTGTGTCACCATCCTGAGTCATTTTACTGCCTAAATAATTGAAACTTTCAACTTTCTGTAGTTTTTCCCCGTTCAAGATGATATCAAAGGTCTCGTTAGAAAAGTTCATAGCTTTAGTTTTAGAGGCATTTATTTGGAGACCAATTTTAACCGAGAGATGACACAAATTATTTATTGCTTCTTGGGATTGTCTTGGTGTTGAACTTAAGAATGCTACATCATCTGCGAAATCCAGGTCCCCCAGGAATTTTCCATTTGTCCATTTTATACCCAATTGTTCATTGTGGGTATAGTTTCTCATAACCCAATCAATAGCTATTCCAAAAAGTAGTGGTGACATAATACAGCCTTGTTTCACCCCTGTTGTGTAGATTATCGGAAGCTTAATAGTATAACAGTCTTCGATGCTAAACCTCTACCTCTACATGAAAATCTTTTATCTCGTCTCGCCAAGGCTCTTTCTTTTCTTTACTAAAATTGACCTTACTAAGGGATACTGGCAAGTTCCCTTGACTGACAGAGCTAAACCACTCACTGCCTTTGCTACACAACGGGGTCTATATCAGTGGAATGTGATGCCTTTCGGACTTATGAACGCCCCTGCTACGTTTGTTCGTATGATGAGAAAAATTCTCGCTCATCGGTCCGATATAATCACCTACATAGATGACATATGTCTATTCAGTTCCACTTGGGAGGAACACTTCTTAGGTTTACATTCTCTTCTGGACATTTTACGTCTCCATCACCTAACAGCCAAGCCTACTAAGATCTTTATTGCCTTTGAGAAAATTTCATTCTTGGGACATAAAGTGGGTCACGGTTGTCATCAGACCGCGCCACAGAATGTTTCCAAAATTCTAAAATTGTCCGTGCCTACTACTAAGAAGCAAGATCGTAGTCTTCTTGGTTTAATTCAGTACTACAGAAGATTTATACCCAACTTGTCTTCCGTCACTCCAGACCTCTCTGCCTTGCTAAAACAATGTTTACCTAACCACGTGCACTGGACATCAGAGTGCCAGGCTGCATTAAATTTTATTCAAACATTTTTTTCTTTCCCACGCCACATATTTTGAGGTTATCAGATACTTATTATCCCCGCACAGATGCTAGTTAAAAAGATGTCGGCGCATCACTGATGCAAGAGTTCGAGGGAAGATTGCATCCAACCCTCTATATATCCACAAAGCTCACTGATGCAGAAAGGAAGTACCCGGTGATAGAAAAGGAGCTGCTGGCTTTATCTGGGCGGTAGTCAAGCTGTAGCGTTATTTGTTGGGCGCCCCGTTTATTATCCAGTCAGATCAGGTCCGTTCGATAGACCAAAATATATTTATCCAGCCGTTGACCTGGAGGTCATAACGAATAGTAAAGTCAATCAACGGTCAGGATGATTGTTATATGTACCAATGCATTTTGTCATGAAATCCTTTCCATGATTATTAATATTGATGAACTGTTTGCTGCCACTGTACCTGCCTATGATGTCGATGTCCACATATTGTAATAAAAATCGTGTCGTCATTATCGTCAAAAAAGGAGTCCAGTATACTTTACTTGTCAATTGGTCAAGCTTATGACCCAACCGTTAAGGTGATGTTCATCTTGTCACCATTAATCGAATCAAAGAAACGACCCACACATTAAGCATTCGCACCAACAACAAGACGACAACAATAATAAACACACACACCACAGTAACAATTGGTGGCGGTAACACTATCCTCGTGTCTTGTTTACAGTAATTGCAAATACAAGCCGCACAAAATACTGTTATTCCTTACGGTTCCACCGGAAGAGTGATTTCATTTTGATTCCGAGTTTTTGCAATAATCCAATTAATAAGGCATATTTTCTCGTTCGATCTGGTGCACCAAGAATCAATAGTCCACCATTTCCTTTTTTTAGACGTGTTTACTACTTATCTTTATAGCACGCCCCCTTCAAACATATTATGTACATTGTTTCGTGAACCAAGATTTTCTTTGATATCTTCCTTGAT
>JAMPIV010008384.1:255000-447500 GCA_024509875.1 Oreohelix idahoensis
TTTCCCCCATTTACTAGCTTGTTTGTTTCAAAAAAAAAAAAAAAAAAAACCCTACTCATTTTTTTTATTATGCTTGCATACTGTAAATGAATGCTGTTATGGTAACTTTATAATGTTGCATGCCTTTAAATTAATGCTTAAAGCATCATGTGGGAATGAAAGGATATAGTATGCGAGATTAATGAGAGTGGACGGGCAGAATGTTAGACGGGCCTGCGCGCCCAATTCTTTACCCTTCGAAAATAAAGTTCGTTCGTTCGTTCTCTGTCTGTCTCTCTCTGTCTCTCTCTGTCTGTCTCTCTCTGTCTCTCTCTGTCTGTCTCTCTCTCTGTCTGTCTCTCTCTCTGTCTCTCTCTGTCTCTCTCTGTCTCTCTCTCTGTCTGTCTGTCTCTCTCTCTCTCTGTCTCTCTCTCTCTGTCTGTCTCTCTCGCTGTCTGTCTCTCTCTCTCTCTGGAGCTGCGGGCCACCTCTGCTATTAGTTCCTGGTGAGGAAGCCCGCACGAAGCAGTCACCAGCTCTTGTAGTGGTGGTTCAGGAGACAAGTCATTTTACATGATGAGGTTGCCATCCTCATATACAGCTGTACATCCACAAGCCATTTATTTATGTCAAATGCAAAATATAAAATGATAACAGGTACATATTACAACTTACGCCGATATCGGGCGAATTACGTTTTTTTTTTTTTTTTTGTGTACCGGAAACATCCGCATATTGTCGGGAAACTTTTTTAAGATGCCGTCTTTCAGGTGGTTAAGGTTTCTGATTATACTCCCAACTATTCACGCAGTAGGCACGTTTCGAGGACTTGTGACTTCCAGTACATGGTTGAGGTTTCATCCTTTCTAATTTTAGAAGATCCTCTGGTACACTGTCAGGTCCTATTCTGTAATCTTGATTATATTCGTTAATCTGGCTGTCTGAGATTTCTCCTTGACCAGATAGAAATGCAGTGAGGTAATCTCACAATGCTGTAGGTTTTAAGTAAAATTCGCTCCCACGCACATATTTATCCGTTGAGGGAAGCTCCATTAAGTAGTAGTTTATTTTAGCATTTAAATGCTAACCAACTGCAAATATGCGTCTGATTTTGGTAGCGCGGCCCCCCCCCCCCCCCCCCCCCCCATGAATAACATTACTGCATGACACATAAAATGGCTCCTTACAGGCCATTTTCAAATTTATCTGACCATCCTTCATGACCATGTAAGGTCTTGCCGCTTCCGTATCGCCCGTCATGTCTACAATATTCACCACGTCACAAATCTATTACTGATAATCTCTTTCAAGATATTACTTTCTCATAAGTGTTTATTACAACGAAGTCAATCTGCTGGAAGTGTTATATCATTCCTCGTGCCTCAATCTTTAACAAGATTGTTATCTTCCGAGATCCCAGTTTCTCCAAGCTGGTCATGTCTGCTGGATTTGCCCTCATCTAAAATTTCCGTCTGAGATCCAGATTGGACAACTGAGACAACATGTGTTTCGTGGCGATTTTTGCCGGCCATGTTCTCGAATCAAACGTTCGTTAAGTACCTTCCCCTACAAACGTCTGGGTTTACTAAGAATGTCGCTAAATGTAGACTCTTCACCCGTCTGGTTAGCGATGAAACAAACAACTACGTCGACGTGGCTGCAAAATAGGTCAAGTGGTCAGATATCCGTAGGGAGTGACCAGATATGATAAGATAACCTTGGTCGATGAGAGCAAAAAAGTGTGATAAGGAGCGGTTGAGAACAAAGAAACGATGGGGCAAGGAGAGTGTTGAAGTAGGTCACTTCTTGAGAAATATCACATACAGAGAGATATCATGTCTAGAGAGATATCACATATAGAGATATCACATATAGAGATGTACCACAAAGAGAGAGAGAGATATCACAGATAAAGAGATATCACATAAAGAGAGATATGACACAAAGAAAGATATCACACATAGAGAGAGATATCACAGATAGAGAGATATCACACATAGAGGTCATGCCACAAATTTTGGCAACTTAGGTATCAATGGTTGGATCTAGCAAATGCTTATAGATCCGTTCCACACCAGATGTTGTGGCAGGCCCTAGAAATGTATCATGTTCCATAAGAGATTGCAACAATGCTGAAGCTGTATTTTGCAGGGTTTTCTGTCAGATTTTTAACCAGAAGTGGATTGGCCTTGAAGTTGGAATTGCGATGGGATGTACCATCTCTCCGATACTATTCGTGATGGCTATGCAGGTAATCCTCAATGTGGCTGAAGGACTGGTTATAGGTCCAAAGCGCAGTGGAATGTGTCACATGCCACCGCTCAAAGCATTCATGGACGACACAACGATTCTGACATCAGATGAACATCGGCCCGGAGGATGTTAGCACGCCTGGATGAACTAGTTAGCTGGTGCAGAATGAGCTTCAAACCCAAGAAGTCGAGAAGCCTATCAGTCAGGGAAAGGAAGATAGAGGAGGTAATATTCATGGTTTCCAACCAAAGAATCCCTACTGTCATTGAGGAACCTGTTAAAAGTCTTGGCAGGGTGTACGATGCCTCATTAAAAGACTCGAAGGCAGAGCAACAGACAATAGAAATGGCAGACAGAGAGCTACAGATCATAGACCAAAGCAGACTCAATGAAACATTCAAATTGTGGTGCCTCCAGTTCATATTGATACCTAAGTTGCTGTGGCCACTGCTTATATATGAAATAAGCACAAGTACAGTGGAAGCTATAGAGCAGAAGGTCAACAAGTTCATGAGAAAATGGCTAGGGGTACCACCAGGTCTGTCAGACGTAGCACTGCACTGCAAAAGGTCAAAACTTCTGCTTCCTTTCAAGTCAGTTATTGGAGAGTACAAAGTTGGAAAGACAAGGCTTGCAATGATGCTACGCGAATCAGCAGAAGACGTGGTTAAGTCCATTCAGCCCACACTGAAAACGGGAAGGAAGTGGAGAGTGGAAGAAGCTGTTGATGCTGCCCAAGAGTCGCTCAAACTGAGGAAGGTAACCGGATACACACAAACGAATAGACGGGGATTTGGCCATGGAGACATCCGCTGGTGGTCCAAGGCATCAAGCAGGGAGCGGAGAGACATGGTAGGTAGTTCAGGAGATATGCGGAGCTGAGAATGATAAGAGGTTGCAAAAAGCAGTGCAGCAGGCCCAACAAGGCCAATGGACTACATGGGAAGGGGCCCTGCAAAGGTCCTTGACATGGAATGATATATGGCATATGGCACCTCTTAGGCTCAGCTTCATTATTAGATCAATGTATGACCTCCTGCCTTCGGCCACAAACCTTGTGAGGTGGGGAAAGTCGGATGATGAGCAGTGCCCCCCTTCCCTGTGCCATGAGAGGCAGACACTTGAACACGTGCTCTCAGCTTGCAAGGTGTCATTAGGGCAAGGGCGATACAAATGGCGCCACAACAAAGTGCTAAATGAGCTGGCTGCGACAACAGATCTGGCAAGGATGACGGCGAAAAGCAATCTCAGGCCGGACACCGCAAACACATTCTTTCTGAGAGCAGGAAAGTCAGCACACCCCAAACCAAGCAAATCAGGTAGCAGTGTGCCATCTCTCCTTGACTGTGCAAATGACTGAGAGATGGCGGTAGACCTACCTGGACGAGGGGCATATTCAGAGAGTATCAGAAAATCTCGAAGACGGCCGGATATAGTGCTGCATTCTTCATCATCGCACCGTGTTATATTGATTGAACTGACCGTGCCATTTGAATCCAGATTGGAAGAGCAATATTTGTTCAAAGCGTCCTAGTATAGTGATCTGGCCGCGGATCTGAGGCACGATGGGTTCACCGCTAGGGTCATGGCTGTTGAGGTGGGTGCAAAAAGGCTCGTGGCTGCATCAGTGTATGATTTACTGAAACTGTTGGGGCTGAGGGGACAGTCGAGAACAAGGGCACTGAAGAGGCTTAGTGAAACTGCGGAAAAGGCATCATACTGGCTGTGGAACAACCGCAATGGGCTATGGAACTCGGGACAGTAAACTCTATCCCCACCTGCGTTACAGGAAACCTATTTGAAAGTGAAATTTTTCTGACAGCAATACATTGACAATACAAGGACAGTGGCTTACAGGCAACTCGCAGAGTATATTATATGAGGTGTCGGGCGCAAGTGGATGTCAGTTGCTAGCGCGCAGTGGCTTCAAGCCTCGTTGGCTTTGCGCAGGTGGGTCAGTGTCTGTCCCTAGTCGTGGTGTGCTGTGGCACAATAATTTGTTTTCAAGATAAGAGTTACTTTCACAATTGCCTCCGGGTGGCAGAATTGTGGATTTTAAAGCTGCAACCAAGGTGGAGTGGGTTCATTTTCTACATAAAACAACAAGAGGCGGAGACACTTGGGAGTCATGACCCAGGTAGGCCCCCCCCCCCCCCCCCCCCCTCTTAGAGTTTAAAGGAGAATAAAGGGCCGAAACACTTGTTCGACCGGGGGGAACTACTTCTGATGATCAGATTGCCTCCTGTTGTATCGCTCTGTACAGATGTTCCTATCATAGAGACATTTCACATAGAGAGACATTTCGCATAGAGAGACATTTCACATAGAGAGAGAGAGAGATATCACATATAGAAAAAAAGAACAAAAACTGAATGGTTTGTAAAAAAAAAATGAGCTATAATTTCTGGCAAGAGGAAAAAGGAGAATAAGAAAGTGATCACAACAAACAAAAACAAAAACAAAAACAAAATCAATGATGGCGTGTGGCTGAGGTCACGAGTAAAGTCTAAATGTTAGTCTAGTTAATTCTGTCTAAATGTTAGTCTAGTTAATTCTGTCTAAATGTTAGTCTAGTTAATTCTGTCTAAATGTTAGTCTAGTTAATTCTGTCTAAATGTTAGTCTAGTTAATTCTGTGTAAATGTTAGTCTAGTTAATTCTGTCTAAATGTTAGTGTAGTTAATTCTGTCTAAATGTTAGTCTAGTTAATTCTGTCTAAATGTTAGTGTAGTTAATTCTGTCTAAATGTTAGTGTAGTTAATTCTGTCTAAATGTTAGTCTAGTTAATTCTGTCTAAATGTTAGTCTAGTTAATTCTGTCTAAATGTTAGTCTAGTTAATTCTGTCTAAATGTTAGTGTAGTTAATTCTGTCTAAATGTTAGTCTAGTTAATTCTGTCTAAATGTTAGTGTAGTTAATTCTGTCTAAATGTTAGTCTAGTTAATTATGTCTAAATGTTAGTCTAGTTAATTCTGTCTAAATGTTAGTCTAGTTAATTCTGTCTAAATGTTAGTCTAGTTAATTCTGTCTAAATGTTAGTCTAGTTAATTCAGTCTAAATGTTAGTGTAGTTAATTCTGTCTAAATGTTAGTATAGTTCATTCTGTCTAAATGTTAGTGTAGTTAATTCTGTCTAAATGTTAGTATAGTTCATTCTGTCTAAATGTTAGTGTAGTTAATTCTGTCTAAATGTTAGTATAGTTCATTCTGTCTAAATGTTAGTGTAGTTAATTCTGTCTAAATGTTAGTATAGTTCATTCTGTCTAAATGTTAGTGTAGTTAATTCTGTCTAAATGTTAGTGTAGTTAATTCTGTCTAAATGTTAGTGTAGTTAATTCTGTCTAAATGTTAGTGTAGTTAATTATGTCTAAATGTTAGTGTAGTTAATTCTGTCTAAATGTTAGTGTAGTTAATTCTGTCTAAATGTTAGTGTAGTTAATTCTGTCTAAATGTTAGTGTAGTTAATTCTGTCTAAATGTTAGTGTAGTTAATTCTGTCTAAATGTTAGTGTAGTTAATTCTGTCTAAATGTTAGTGTAGTTAATTCTGTCTAAATGTTAGTGTAGTAATTCTGTCTAAATGTTAGTGTAGTTAATTCTGTCTAAATGTTAGTGTAGTTAATTCTGTCTAAATGTTAGTGTAGTTAATTCTGTCTAAATGTTAGTGTAGTTAATTCTGTATAAATGTTAGTGTAGTTAATTCTGTATAAATGTTCGTGCAGTTATTTGTGTATAAATGTTCGTGTAGTTATTTCTGAATAAATGTTAGTGTAGTTAATCCTGTATGAATATTAGTGTAGTTAATTGTGCATAAATGTTAGTGAAGTTAATTCTGTTTAAATGTTAGTGCACTTAATTCTGTATAACTGTTCGAGTTGTTACTTCTGTATAAATGTTCGTGTAGTTAGTTCTGTATAAATGTTCGTGTAGTTAATTCTGTATAAATGTTCGAGTTGTTAAGTCTGCATAAATGTTCGAATAGTTAATTCAGTACAAAATAAACGGGTTTTGTCCGGTAGGGTAGAACTTTTATCAGAATGATATGTTAGCTCGTTGTCTTTAAACGAAGGTAGTATTCATGGATGTCATATGGGGGGGGGGGGGGGGGAGAGGGGGAGGGGGAACAGGGAGAAGAGACAGACAGAGATAGACAGTCATGCACATAGATAACAGACAGACATACATGCAGGCAGACAGACAGACGGACTGATAGATAACGGACGGATATGCAGGCAGACAGACAGACGGACGGATAGAAAACAAACAGATATGCAATCAGACAGATAGACAGACAGATAGATAACAGACAGACATGCAGGCAGACAGACAGACAGACGGATAGATAACAGACAGATATGCAGGCTGACAGACAGACGGACAGAGATGCATGCAGGTAGACAGGCAGACAGACAGACGGACAGATAGATAACTGACAGACATGCAAGCAAACAGACAGACGGACAGATAAATAGCAGACAGATAAGCAGGCAGACAGACGGACAGATAGATAATATTCTGATATACAGGCAGACAGACAGACGGACGGACAGACAGACATACATGCAGGCATGCAGACAGTCAGACAGATAGATAACAGACAGATATGCAGGCAGATAGACAGACAGATAGATAACAGATAGACATACATTCAGGCAGACAGACAGACTGACAGAGACAAGCAAATTTGGTGTTAGATACTCATTGTGTTCGAGTTTTCAGTAAAAACCGTCCATAGACAAGACATAATTACAGCTGTTTATAGACAAGACACATAGTTGCTGCGGTGTATAGATAAGCCACATAGTCACAGCTGTCTGAAGAAAAAACACATAGTTACAGCTGTCTAAAGAAATGACACATAGTTACAGGTGTCTAAAGAAAAGACACACAGTCACAGTTGTCTAAAGAAAAGACACATAGTTACAGCTGTCTATAGACACGACACACAGTTACAGCTGTCTAAAGAAAAGACACATAGTTACAGCCGTCTATAGACAAGACACATAGCCACTGCCGTCTGTGGTGAAGTGGGATGTTATAAATATTTATAGGGGACTTAGTGTACTGACTGAGATCAGCTGTGAAGGTATCTATATCTATTAAGAGTAGTGTATTATAGATAACCTTACTTGCTACCACATATCTATATATATCTCAGTCAGAATTATTCTGGAATAGTGTGATGACTACGTTATGTGTCTAGGGTATGTGTATGATGAAGTGTAAGTCACAACAACAGACAGATAAACAATGTAATTTAATCCACTACTCTTGACAACACTGTGACACTCACATACATATAACACTCTACAAGGATATCTTAAAAGAGTCACTGATAACTTTTCAAATAACAATATGTATTCATTACTGGCATGAATGAATATGTGTCCTGATTCAACTACAAAGGGAACCAGGAATCACAAGCAATTTAAATTACAAGTATATGTACAGAATTTATCAATATGAATATTGTAGTGACATATATTATTAAAAATATCCTATGTGTGTCAGTTGTGTAGTGGTAATATGAGGTAATACTGGTTTTGTTTTGTTCAAGCTCTGTTGGTATTTGTCATCATGACTTCAATAGTTTGTCTTTAGGGACTAGTATTGGAGATGTTCTCAGTTCCTGATATTAAGACAATTAAATTCCCCTCTTAAGGTTATTTTTACAAAGTCATTTCAAGATGAGGGGACATAATGTTGAGCTCAGCTGGCCAAATCTGCTTATCTTGCGTGATGGTGGCAGGAAAGGACTCCTCTGCTCGAATTCTCCCCTGGGCTCTGGAGACACCTCACTGATAGCTAAAAAGACCAAGGAGTCTGCTGTCCGACTCTGGATTCAGCAAAGCTCTGACCAGGTGCTGCTCAATACCATCAAGACCACGGTCCCTGAAAACAAGAAGGATGTACCTTCTATTTCATAACTAATTGATACTCTAGTTTTACACTGAGCACAATACAACACAAACATTGAGTTCAGAGCGTTAGGCCAACTGTCAGCTTCATCTGAAATACTTTATACCAGTATTTACCTCCTTAATGGTTACCACGCCTCTGCACTTCCAGCATTATTTCTGTCTAATCAATCATCCAGGTGTCAGTGTACTATTTGGCCATTCCATGCCGTTTTACTTCCCTCCGACACCCTCTGTTCAGGCTGGAGCATTATAGGCTTTATCTCCTGTTTGCCACTGAACTACACATATATATACAGGCATAAATTAACAATTTACATTCAATTTTCATTAAAAGATACTGAATGGTTCAAGCTTACCACAATTTCATGGAAATAAACACAGATACGTTGATTAGCAATGAATTCTGGCACATTTACTGGCACAAATTCCCATCTGCTTATGTTCCAGGCTTTTATTTAGCAAAAATATGAGCTGGCTTCAACGCACTGATGCTTTATCAAGCTTATTTAAACAAGTGGTTTCGAACTAACGCTCCTAAGTGATTATATCCAGCGAGTCTAGCCAATGAGGCCCCGTTTCGACAAGTGTTTGAAAAAATGTTACCTTTCCCCGTTTCCCCTAACAACGAAAGATAGTATTTATAGCCCGACCAATCGTGGTTAGGCTTTCATTTGTTGAGCTCCAATCAATTTGGAGTTTACATGGTAGGCTAATTCTGTAACGCAAGGTTTTTTCAAACACGTTATAAAAAAATTTTATGAGCAGAAATGATTCCATGCTGTCAGGCATCCCCACTATTTTATTCTGGGTATAATTTATTAATTCCTGGACTATTTGCGTAACGTTTTACATATTCTTTGTCAGCAAGCCCTAAGGAACCCAATTATACAAATTTAAAAGAGCTACGTGGCTGCGTTCAAAATATGTATTTTCTACCTCCTGTTTCGAAGATGTGCTGTCTGGGTACTGTTATGTTTTCAACCGTAAACCCATCTATTGTTATCTTTCCTAATAAGCGTTTTTTATGATTTTAAAACCTAACTCTGGGAAGGGTAGTGAATTTATCACTGTCCGTCCGAAAAAAATTTTAGTGCATGTAGTCTTACACGCGTGATGGCAGCATTTGTGTATCGCGCGACGCGGGTTTAGTGTTCGGCTTTCTGCCTCTCCCTTCTCTTTTTATCCTTTAGTCCATCTGTTCGTTCGTTTTGGTAACGCAGTATAATTAATGTTAGGATTAATTTAGGTCATTACGCAGTACGTCTCAATGTTTTTCTTAGAAATGCAGCACACGTTTCATTGAAGAAAGCGGGTATAATACATTAAGCTTTTACTATCAACGTGAAAGCGTTACAATTTGCAGACGAAGCATAAAACAAAGGGGATTTCGAGTGCAGTCATTGTGACAGCACTGTTCTTTACCATTCTTCTTCCTTTATTTATTATATGTATTTATTAGGCTTTATATTTACCTAATAAGATTCTATCTAAGAGGTCCACCTAGCCATAGCTCATATCTCACAGAGATTCTATTTAAGAGGTCCATCTAGCCAGAGCTCGTAATTCCCAGAGATTCTATCTAAGATGCGATCTAAGAGGTCCACCTAGCCAAAGCTCGTAATTCCCAGAAATTCTATCTAAGATGCGATCTAAGAGGTCCATCTAGCCAAAGCTCGTAATTCACAGAGATTCTGTCTAAGAGGTCCACCTAGCCAAAGCTCGTAATTCACAGAGATTCTATCTAAGATTCGAAGAGGTCCATCTAGCCAATGCTCGTAATTCACAGAGATTCTATCTAAGATTCGATCTAAGAGGTCCATCTAGCCAGAGCTCATGATTCACAGAGAATCAACCACTGCTTTGTTTTGTCCAACTAAAGGGACTCTTTGTCCATGTAATTATTTTATAAAATGGCTGGTTTAAAGTGAGGAAGTTAAAAAATACGACTCCTTCAAGGCACGATCGATTGTATTAAATATATGACTCAAAGCACCGTAAAATGTATTAAATATATGACTGAAGGCACCATAGACTGTACTAAATATATGACTCAAGGCACCATATACTGTACTAACTATATGACTCAAGGCACCACAGACTGTATTAAATATTTGTCTCGAGGCACCACAGACTGTATTAAATATATGACTCGAGGCACCATAGATTATATTAAACATATGACACAAGGCACCATAGATTGTATTAAATATATGACTCAAAGCACCAAAGATTGTATCGATGGATTGGGGTGACCTCTTCTCTATCTCTTCTCCACTACGGCAGTAATCAGTGACATTTGTTGTACTGATTTAATTACGTGCTTTTCAGTGGTCGGCACCTTTTTCTTTCTCTGCTATATAGTAGACGTTTTGTTTTTTCTACATTCTTACACTCTTCTCAGCGATAAGTCGTTATGTCTGTTTGGTTACCCGTCCCTCCCTGCTGGGGAAGAAACGGATGAGATAATATTAATCGACAACCATGTTGGTTAATCTCGGGTGTGGCCGACATCAGACTACATATTAACACTAAAATCGTCAGCGTATTTGCTTAATGGCTGATAAGGTCAGGGTGCGTTCTTCGCCGAGATGGTAATACGCTGAAATCGCTTGCCAAGACGACAACCAGACCTTGCCAGAGCCTAGAATCAAGATTCTTATATCGGACCCGGACCATTGATTGAGCAATTTTGAGGAATTCAGAGCCCAAAATAAACTCTACAATTTAACAAGGACACCGGGAATCTGAGGAATCTAGAGCACAGAGTCAAAGTGGGAATTCATTGCTAAAATAACGACCCCTAAGAACACGTGTAAGAGGCCTATTACAGTGCCTTTATTCCTCTGAGCAAACAGTCTGTGAGCCAAGATTGGCTTGGTGGTACCAGTGAGGGTACTAATCTCTGAAACAAAGTGAAGGTAGAAGTGGACTGACGTAGAACTAGACACCATCATCAGAGGGTCTTAGAGACGCGGGACCAGCTTTATAGTTGCTCCCTGATCTTACTTAGAAGGGGGATTGCCTTTAATCTTGATGAGAGACGCGAGAACTCCAGTGACCTATCTGCACAGAACCCAAAAACCCAGCGGGAGCAGAAACTAGTATTTGCAGCTAAGTCAAAACCTAAAATCTGCAAAGTGACTTCTTTCATAAAACACTACCATCGCTCCATGATGAGTATTTGCTGTTAAAGATTATTCATTTTTTAAACTGATAAAACATAGTTGATTATTAAATTTGTTATTTGTAAATATACAAAGTTAACGTCGATTTAATCATTTTGAATGTACTGCATGTTTGTCTCAGTCAATTTACTAAATACACCCTAAACAGAACTATACAAGAATAATAAAAATTCTACTGAGTGAATCAGGGTGGGGGCTTGAACGAGCTGAAATTAATAATTGCTTAATTCGTCATAAAAGGCGGCGGATCAGATATAAGTTAGCAATTGCTCTGCCCAACGCAGCATTGTTCTTGAGTTCTGAAATATCTTATGAAAACTGCCTTGAGATAGAAGCATCATTATCCTTCTATCTACAACTCTGCCAAGAGTAATCTTGTGCGAAGGTAGACATCTTTGAAGACCCATATTAGATATTCTTGAGTTTTGGCCACTGTTGGACCACTACTGCAAAGCAAGGGAGGCAATTTCGTGACAGATTGAATTAAATATATGACTCAAGACACCATTGATTGCATTAAATATATGACACAAGGCACCATAGATTGTATTAAATATATGACTCAAGGCACCAAAGATTGTTTCAAATAGACGACTCAAAGCACCAAAGACTGTATTAAATAGATAAACATGGTTGCCCACGCCAGTCAGCACGGCTGTGAGTGCTGAGAGTGCGAACACCACCAACAGCGTGGAAGTAACACAGTTGCCAGGCAAGCGACCTGCTCGATCAAGCAAGATGGACAACTTCCTGAGCGCAGAAATGACCCGAGCCGACAAGAAAATTGGAACGCCTATGATGAATGGCCAGTACTGTAGCTTGCTAAACAGCTCAGACAGACGGGAAACGTGTAAACGTTGCACTCTGGGAACAAGCTTTCGGGGAGAAATCAAATAAAAAAAACTCATGGCTATTGGATGTTGTCTGCTACGGCGTATCAAAAGCTATTGCTAAGACTAAGCAGGAAAAAAAATGCTGACAAAATATGTGTATACTGGGTAATAATCGATAGCAAACAACATATCTCGTACGTACTTGCAGTTCTAAGACCAGTGATTCTTAACCTGTACTGTACAAGAATCCTAGGAATCGTCGAAGTTAATTCAAGGATTTGTCGAGTTCGATTTTTAGCAACAAACGTTTGTCAATGGAAGTAAGAAAGAGAGATCTTCATTGTTATACAGAGCCTAACATGTAATATGGAAGCGACTCAAGTTAAAGCGGTAAACTAAGATAATATCTAGAGAACACAGAGATGTGGTTTTTACTGATTAATTTTAAGAAAACCAATGACAACAAACAAGTTTAGTGCTCGTGCTCTGAAAGAAGCCAGCACTTCAAGGAAGCTTATTACTCTCATTAGAGGCAGGCAATCCACTATATATATATATATATACTACTCTGGCTTGGCCATGTCCGCCGCATGGATGATGGTCGCATCCCAAAAGATATCTTCTATGGCCAACTAGCAGATGGCAGAAGAACAGTTCGGCAACCGCAGTTGAGGTTCAAAGATGTGTACAAGAGAGACATGAGGGCACTGGACATAAATCCAGCAACGTGGGAGGATGAAGCTGACGATCGCACCAAGTAGCGATGTCATCTACGGCGCCACCTCAGATTGAGCGAAAAGAAACTCACACAACAAGCCGAAGAGAGGAGAAAACGTCGACAGGAGCACCATGAAAATAAGGAGCTGAGGGCTGTCACCTCAGGGGCGCATTTCCACAGTCAGTTATGACTGAAGGGGCTATTATTAGTATTATATATATATATATATATATAGGTTTTTTGTTTTTTTTTCTATGGGGACAGGTAGTTGTGGAGCGTCATATTCGCCTACAGTATACGCCATAACATTTTGTTTCGTACCAGAGTTGGAGAGGCTAAGGGGTATGGCGTCCGCCTCGAATTCTGAAGGTACCAGGTTCGTTTCCTAGTAGAGGGAATATAATCTTATGGAAATTTTTGTTTTTTTCAGAACCAGTACTTCTAATGACGTCATTCCCCCCCCCCCCCCCGGTCTCTTGGTAATGAGATTGGATGTCTAGCCCTCTGGGATAAGGGCGAAAAAATAGGAGGTCCCGTGTGCAAGTTGCGCACGTTATAAATCCCTCCGCAGTTCGAAATCGTAAAGAGTAGGTCATATGGCCCCTGCGCTGACAACGTTTAAAAATTAGAAACCTACCCACCACAAAAATATTTATAGAATGTGTGATTCGTATATACATACACACATTGGGATTCTCGCTGGTGCTACAGAGTTCGTGTATTGTGCTGAGATCCTCCCTGTATGATCTAAGGGATGAGATCGAAGCACTGATGGAGTTGTCCGTGTGCAATGAAGATAATCATTAAAACCAAACGAATCGCGTACCAGGCGGTTTGTAACAAACAACAACAACAACTATCTTGTATAATTACGATAGTTACAGATAGCGCAGACTATGATCGTTGATTAAACTGCAGGTAGACAATAGTAATCAACAACCTTGAGGAATCATAAAGCTGCCGAATGCAAGATCAGACAACTAGGAAACGTTAAAAAAAGGTCACTAGAAGCCAGTTGGCACTAAATACATCTAATGGAAGGTGCCTCACCAAACAGTCCCAACAAAACCGGCACTTTATAACATGAAATCTTTCTGTGCTAGAAATTGTGTGCATTGAAATAAAGATAGCAGTGTTATTTAGAGCCGATTCAATCATATGGAAGTAAATCATGAATAAGAGAAGAATATAATGCGAAAGATGTAGTTTATATACACCACATGTATCACAAGTTCTGTCTCGCATTAACCGTATGGCGGAAAGCTGAATTGCCTCTAGATATTGAGATTAGCTGTGAATAAACAGTCCTGGGCCAAAACAGGTGGTTGTCATTGAACGCCAGGTGGGAGTAACTTTCCATTTTTTTTAAACATTTCTCTGTCAAGCTATATTATGTGCAGCTGATGAGATGGAGGTACCTCAACCTCTCCGCTTTTTTCTGGCTTCCTGGTTTGACTTTTTAGTCAAAGATTAGTTAAGATTTTTGATAACAAAGCGGCGGAAATCAAGGAGAAACCATCGTCGTAAAGTCACATGTCATGAATTTAAAAAAAAGGACCTGTATGGTATCGAATACACGTGAAATTATAACCTGACACTGGTTGTAGTCGTTCATGATGTTTAGAAGTTCCAACACTGATGACGCAATAGTCGTAGGAAATACCACGTGACATTTCCGGGGACTCTGAGCATACAGAGAAAGACACGAACTATTACTTCCTGGCTTATGTCACAGCAGACGATTACTGTGAGGCTCTTTGTAGTGGCTAGCAGCTTCATCGTGCCAAACTAATTGTTGTTGTTCGTCCATCACGGGTGATGAAGACCACTCTGTTCATCCAATTATTAGGAATATGTTAAGTTTGTCTGTGGGTACGAAGATGACTGATGAGCCCGATGCGGGCCTTGAAAGATCTCGGACAGTGTGGGCAGGGAATGTTTGCTTCATTGAAGGTTTTATTAAACGGTCTTTTCTAGCTTGTCACCGCTGTTCCGCTGCTGCTTTTCTGGATGCCTCGCATGCCGCTGCACCTTTACGGAGAGATGTGCGCCAAGCAGTCCGGTCTTGCGCAGCAGTTTCCCATGTGTCAGGGCTTATGTCAAAGGTTTTTAATGAAGTCTTAAGCGTGTCTTTAAAGCACTTTTTTTGGCCACCATGGGAGCGTTTACCCTTTTGCAACTCACCATAAAAGAGTATTTTTGGCAGCCGATGGTCTGGTGTGCGAACTACATGACCTGCCCAACGAATCTGTGACTTCATCGGTAATCTTTACCTTTAGTGCCGTCGAGTATGTATAATATGTGTATTGAGTTAGGGTTAGGGTTGGGGTTAGGGTTAACCCTGACCCAACACCAACCTTAACCCTAAACTAACTCCAACCCTAACTCTAAAAGGTACGAAAATACACATATTATACATACTCGACGGCACTAAAAATAAAGATTACCGACTGCATCAGGATAGTATCGATGCTAGGGATACCAGCTATGTCAAGAACGACGGTATCTGGGATCTTGTCTTGCCATTTGATTTTCATTACCTTTCCAAGACAGACTGTAAGGACGTGGTTAAGCTTCTTTACGTGGCGTCTGAATACAGTCCATGTTTCACATGCAAACAGCAGCACTGGAAGCACTGCAGCTCTGTACACCTTCAGCTTTGTCTGTAAACAAATGCCACTTCGATGCCAAACGTTGGTGTATAGTCTGCCAAATGTGCTGCTGGCTTTGCAGATCCTGGTGTTCACCTCATCATCAATGGCGACGTTCTGGGATAGTGTGCTACCAAGGCAGTGGCGTCACTAGGGTTGGTGTCACCCAGTGCGGTAACTCATTGTGTCACCCCCATGAACCTCCTCCCGTACCAGACCATACAGAATCCTTAGTAATGTTTATTGTACTAATGTTACTCGTAAATCGTAATTCCCGTATATCACTGAATGTAATGTCAATAGTAGTGACATAAACAACTTGCAAAATTAAAATTACACCTTAAAATTACAATATCATACGCACAGCCTAAATGTACACGGTATTTACATTTACATAGTTTCATGTGGGTAAAGTGAAAATGTGGTAAGAAAACAATAGAATTCGGAGTAAAAACGTAGGTATATTGATACAGTACATGTAAGCTGGGCTTACGAAAAATGTTTTTGTGGTTATAATTAACTTCCGGGATATTGTTATAAAAAATAATACATTTCTGTTTTCTCCGTGTTGATGTTAAGCCTAAAGTTGGAACAGGCTTCGGAGAATCTATCCACGCTATTGAGCCAGCATTGAGGGCACAATCGTCATCAAACAGAAGATCTCTGATGGTGTGTGATTTGACCTTGGTTTTTGCTTGAATCCTCCTAAGGTTAAACCATTTTCCATCAATACGATATCTGGTGTCGATTCCTATGTCCCCGTCTCTGAAAGCATCAGTCAGCATAGCAGAAAACATGATACTGACCAGAGTCGGTGCAAGTACACACCCTTGTTTAACTCCATTTGAGACGGGGAAAGGCTCTGATAGCTCACCGTTTTCCTGAACTCTAGCCTGCATTCCATCATGCAGTTGCTGCACTATTGTGATAAATTTCTTTGGGCAGCCATATTTTGCCATGATCTTCCATAGACCCTCTCTACTGACCGTGTCGAACGCCTTTGTCAAGTCGATGAAAGCTGTGTACAAGTCACAGTGCTGTTTTTGGCATTTTTCTTGTGGCTGTCTTGCAACGAACACCATATCGGTGGTTCCACGTTCTTTCCGGAATCCACACTGACTTTCAGGTAAAAGACCTTTGTCAAGATGAGCCGTAAGGCGATTCAGAAGGATTCTGGCGAATATCTTCCCTACGATTTGTCACCGGAAGGCCTACTTCTGATACCATAGCATCATTCGTGCTATTAGTTATCAGTTAGATTAGGAAGAATAGTTACGAAGTTTTATTGAAATAGACTCAAGATACGCTGGTATCAGACTGAAACCGAAACTAGGTTAAATAGCGACTCAACGCTATTTTTTGGCTGGAGTTGCTCAGCAACCGATGACGTAAATCGGAATAGCCGAGACTCTCCATCGGTAGGCATATAAGACCCAATAAAATAAATAAAGAAATATTAGACTGACCAACCAGAAGGGTGGTAAAAGCGCGCACCACGATGCGAAGGCAAATTTCGATATCCGAAATCAGTTGATCCACAAAAGCCAGTTTGTACGGACGTACAACTGCTGGTCTTGAAGTTGTCAAGATATCAACTCTGTAAAGCAGATAGTTTTTATAATGTTGGAAGTTCATAATTGTCAGTAAGTACAGCTTCGTGTGACCTTTTTATATTTCAGAATAAAACCTAGTTAGGCCAGAAATGCCTAAATGTCGGAAGAACGAGCTGAACTTATAAAAGAAAATGAAACGAAGCTCATAAATGTCAGACTTAGCTACAAATCATAAAGAAGAGGTAGAGGCTCTACTGCCATTTACTCCTGAGTCGGATAAATCTAAGAAGCAAACGAACAGGAACTAAGAAACAAAATACTTACCCCCAACTTGGATAGGCTACAGAGAGAAAATAGCCTATAAATAACCACAAAGACACATTTTTATGAGGATTTGTAAATGAATGCATGCAAATGACTTTGTTTGTGGATTGTATATACAAGAAAATAAACTTGTTTTATTGGATCTTGGGGACGTTTCTTGACTATCTCATGTTGAAGGTTTTACAGTAAATAGTGAACATAGAGTATGCTAATAGAAGTCACAAAACATTAAACACCACAGAGGAATTCTGGAACAAACTTGGGTACAAACATCATCAAGAACAACTATCTCCGGCAGTATACCAGTATCTTGACTTGAGTGATACAATAAACACACACACAAGAAACTTGAACATATATGCCTTAGAAAAGAATCTACACACCCCACGGTCACAGATTGATAGTAGAGAGATGCCTCGATGGTTGTTACAGGCGTGGCGATTACCTTTACGATTTTACAGATGTATAATTGACGCATCTTTAAGATCGTGTAGGATGGTTTCACTCTGCCACATTTGTTGAAAGATCATGTAAAGTTTCTCTATCAGAACGGTACCGCCATCTTTATAGACCTCAACAGGAATTGAATCGGAGCCGGGGGCTTTTCCACTAGAAAGTTGACGAATCGCTTTTTGAGTTTCCTCCAGAGTTGGTATATCATCTAGTGCTTCATTTATAGGAATTTGGAGCAGGCGGTTGATTGCTTCGCTGTTAATAGATGATGGCTGGTTCAGAATATTATTAAAATGTTCGACCCAGCGTTAGAGAATTTTTTCCTTGTCTGTGATTAGTGTTTTTTCATCTGTATTAAGGAGGGGGAATGATCCTGATGATGTTGGACCATAGACCGCTTTGAGTGCATGGTAACAGTTTTTCATGTCATGTTTGTGGTGGCTTGCAGCTTCCTCGTGTACGACTAATTGCTACATAAACTATGAATACGGTATCACAAGATGTGTCATGGCGTAGGCTTCCTGCATCGAGGCCAACTACTAAAATAGCTACATACTTCTTATGGTGCATACAAGGAGAAACATGAAGCCTGATAGTGGCCAGCTATTCTTTTAACACTGTCTTTTCGTGGCCGTCCATTCTATATGTAATACTTCGTGACAGTGGCCGGTTATTCTTTTTTCACTATTTTTAGCCGTCAGTTGTTGTAGAGTTTTGTGATTGTTGTTTGTTGTTTATTATTATAGTCCTTCCTGAAAGAAGACAATCTTAGAAATTGTTGGGGGTGTGGATTGAAGGTAAGGGACAGGTCTCGTTGAAGGTTGAACAACAAAGGATATTAAAGGAAAAAGCCCATCTAGCATCATTAATTCTACTTCCTGTTAGTGACTGCACCGAGCTGGAGACAGTCGATCAATGTATCCCACCAGGACCTTTATCAAGTTATATCAGGTCTTCTCTATCCTGCGGTAACCCAGATCTGTTTTACTGAAATTATCTACTTTAATTTTAATGTCGCCCACACCCAGCTAGTGTTATTGTGTTACTTTTTTTTTTTTTGGTGTTGTTATTTCAACAAAAGTGTCAGACCGAGCATCACGTGTGGTCTTAAAACCTGCCTATTTTAGCTTCCTCCATCATTCGTAAGGAAATATTAAGGAATTCATCTTTATTGCATTGTCTGTCTCAATACATAATGTACTTCCCTGATTTTCATTTTAAACGTTGAAGAGTCATTTTCGTAAGCTTTTAAAACGCCCGCATTGTCGGTTTGTTTGAAATCAATCAATAAATCAATCAATCAATGCGCTTTAGCTCCCCAAGGAGCATAGGCCTTCAACAAACACATGCCAGGTCCTCCTGTCCTGTGCTATCCGCTCAAGTTCTTTCCATTTTTCCCACATCATTTTCACCTCTGTTTCCAGTTCTTCTCTCCGTGTTTTTCTTAGTATATTTCTGCCTCTCTTACCCCAGGGGTTTCCAGAACAAGAACAGCTTTGTAATGCTATCCACAGGTTTCCTCAGTGTGTGTCCTATCCACAGGTTTCCTCAGTGTGTGTCCTATCCACAGGTTTCCTCAGTGTGTGTCCTATCCACAGGTTTCCTCAGTGTGTGTCCTATCCACAGGTTTCCTCAGTGTGTGTCCTATCCACAGGTTTCCTCAGTGTGTGTCCTATCCGCAGGTTTCCTCAGTGTGTGTCCTATCCACCTTCAGTGTCTTCTTCCCATCTCTTGATCCACTGGCACTTGTTTGGTTCTTGTCTTCAGTTCCACATTGGTAACATTGTCATACCATTTTAATCCTTCTATTCTACGTAAGAACCCCTTTATGAAAGTCTGTAGCTTTTTGGTTGTTGTTTTTGCTCTTCTCCGTGTTTCAGAGCCATACAATAGGACTGACTTGAGATTTGAGTTGAAGATTATTATTTTTGTGTTGGACTTGATTTCTATTTTGATCTCCGTGTTTCCCAGTGCAACGAAAGCTCCTCTTGCTTTTTTTTTTGTATTCTTATTTTGATATCATTGTCTGTCCCTCCAACTTTGTCTTTATTGCTGCCAATTCTACTTCTTGTAGTAGTGTTTCTTCAAGTTCGACCTTGTTATCATTTCCTGCACTTTTTCTCATTATTTTTGTCTTTTCCCTAAGCATTTTCAGATTCACTTGTTGTGACCTCTCCTCGAGTATTTTCATTCTGTCTTGCATCTGATTATGGTTATTGGACAAAAAACCAAGTTATCGGCAAAATCTAGCTCATCAAGCTATTTAGTCAGATTCTACTGGATACCTTGTCTGTTGTATGTCGTCAATGTTTTCATAATCCAATCTATTGCAAGTAAGAAAATAAATTCAGATAAGGGGTCTCCCTGTCGTACTCCAGTTCTTATCCCAAACGATTCTGTAAGTTGTCCTTCCTGAAGAACTCTGTATGTCATGTCGTCATAAGTCTTCTTTATTAAGCTGATGTAGCAGTGGCCGAGTCTTAGGCGCAGTCTGCGATACGATAGGTTTAATTAACTCGGGCTGCTACAGAGAATTTCCTAATCCTTTTACTGAACTTGCTGTTTCGCTAAGTTCAGGGCTGTGTGATTCGTTTAGTGTAAGTTCATCTTGTTAGTACTTCGGTTGTCATCGTTTATCATCCGTGCAGGTTAACCTCACTATAACTCTACAACTTGTTAATTTTCAATTTCTTTATTTGTTGACGTGTTGAATGTTTGAAGTATCAGATCACTAATTCATGCATTATTGATGGTGGTAGTACGTGGAATCCATGGGGCAACATCAAAACGTGGGTGAATTGAAACGTAAAATAAACATCAACTGCATCTCAGGAATGAAATTCACAACAACTCTGAAGTCATTGAGTAAAGAAGTTGTTTGTATCATTTTTCTTCTCTCTGGGTTTTAATCTGTTCAGGTGCCTCTTTCATGGTTCTTCTTCAGGTTATTAGTTATTCAAAGCGATGACGTAATATAATAATATCGTTTTCGTACAACTAGAGTTATACATCGTGGAGCCTTCTCAGGGACTTCTTTCCGCCGATTAAAACGATATTACCTTGCTTTATCAGGGGTCGAGGTGCGAATCGCAGTTTTTACGAAAATGTCTAGAGTCTTCATTCTATTGTATGTCTGTCCCGATGACAACTCTATCTGGAGCTTATTCATAGTTAGTACACTATTCCGCCCGGTTTAGGGTTTTAACTGGCTTACATCTCTTCGAGAATCTTGATAACGGGATCCTAACGTAGGAACTTATACTACCAATATGTCGACTAATACTATAGTCGTGGACAGTCTCATCATAACTGGGCAAAACCAAAAATACTCGCATTCCCTCTGTTGAAGGGTTTCATGTTGAGATCGGCAGATAATTCTGTCATTAACAGGGCGTGATCACTTCGTGTATATAGAACTCCGTTGCATCTCCGCCAATTAATATTTTTGCTGGATACACTTTTCTATAGGGTGCGGACAGACTCTGACCTCTAGTCCGGACGATGGACCATGGAAGACTGACTTTGTTGATAGTTTTATTAACTTTTTTCGTCATATCCGTTGCTACAACGCATGGAAAACTACGTTTTTGATATCGATTATTTACCCCCTCGCGTCTGTTAGCAACAACCGTCGCTATTTGTAAACAGCCATTTCCTACACGGAGGATCGAGATTTTTACGCACCCGGATGATGACGGCATCGTCCTTCAATTAATAGTAAACACTGCCACACTAATGATCTTCATGAGAACTCCATAATGCCTCGTCAGTTTCCAAAGTGATTCTCTGTCTACATTGTCAAATTCCTCTTCATTGTCCACAAATTATATTCAAAGAGTTCCATTTCAGACTTTGTTCAGCTATTATTCTCAATGTGGATATCTGCTCTATACAGCATCTGTTTTGCCTAAAACCTGCTTGTTCATCTCTCAGTTGTTTGTCTATGGACTCTTTTAATCTCTCAAGGATGATTCTGTTTAATTTTTTTTCTGACACTGATAGTTACATTATTCCTCTTTAATTTGTGAACTCTTGTAAATTTCCCTCCTTGGGCAGCTTAACAAGATAACCTTCCTTCCATTCTGCTGGTATTTCCTCTGAGAATAAATAGATTAACTATGGAAGAAGAGAGAAAGGAAGGGCAGAATGTTAGACGGGCCTGCGTGACCAATTCTAAACCCTTTGAAAATAAAGTTCGTTCGTTCTATCTATCTATCTATCTATCTATCTATCTATCTATCTATCTATCTATCTATCTATCTATCTATCTATCTATCTATCTATCTATCTATCTATCTATCTATCTATCTATCTATCTATCATCTATCTATCTATCTATCTATCTATCTATCTATCTATCTATCTATCTATCTATCTATCTATCTAATTATCTATCGTATCTATCTATCTATCTATCTATCTATCTATCTATCTATCTATCTATCTATCTATCTCTGATAATGTTTGTACTTTTCAACATATGTTATGTCATGCTTATAAGTAATTAATGTTAATATGAGTGTGCTATATTATTATTTTACTTTACAACGTTGAATTCCTTGAATTTGATATGTAAAATGCATATGAGAATAAATGAATTCAGTATGAAAGGTGAGAGAAAGGAAGGGCAGAATGTCAGACGGGCCTGCGTGCCCAATTCTCAACCCTTTGAAAATAAAGTTCGTTCGTTCGTTCGTTCGTTCGTTCTCTCTCCCAGACTTTGTATAATATCTCTGTAGCAGTATTTTTTTATATTCTTTATTTGACTTGTCCATATTTGTTGAAGTTTTTGTGGTAAAATGGTTTTTACGGGATGGGGTAACCAGCCCCATGCCCAACCCTCCTTAGTCGCATTTTACGACATGCCTGGTAGGGTACAGGGTTACTATTCTTTGCTCGACTTTCGAGCCCCGGTAACACATTTGATATGCAAGTAGTATAACTCCTGCCTCGCCCAAGTCCCTTGTGTTGTGCTCCAGGTTTCAGAGTCACACAAATCAGAGCTGCCTTGATCATCTGTGTTGAATATACTTATGTTTGTGCTGAACTTGTGTCAGGTTTGTCATTGTATTTCTCTATCTCTGTCATTTTCTTGTTGGTGCCAGGTTTGTCATGGTATTTCTCTACCTCTATCATTTTCTTCTTGTTGGTGTCAGGTTTGTCATGGTTGTCATAAGAGGTTTTGATGTTACTAAAATATGGGATATCCTGGACAAATAGGTATATCAGAGAATACCAGGATAGTGCCAGATAAGAGACTGGTCTTATAAGTAATACCCCCTTCTCTGAAAAGAGCAAGGGTGTATAGACATCAAGGTGGGGTCAATCTATGTAAGTTCTCAGAGAAGATGATGATGTAGTATTCTGAGTCCCTAACTGCTACCTCTTGTGATCCCACTATTATAAATAATTAACTGTTTTGCTTTATTTGGCTACGTCTAGGGTAATTTATCTAATATAACTGTTATTAATTTCACAACAGACTTTAACTTTAATAAAATTATTAAGCAAGACTGTATGAAATTTTTATGTACAATTTAATTGTCCTGAACCTCAATCTTTTCAGGTCAGGAATACTCAAAAGCAATAAAATGATACTTACACCTCAAAATAAATATATTGGAAAAACTGTTCCATTTTTGTAGAGTGTTCACTGGAATAACTACACATACAGTTTCTGTTCATATGAGTGATAACTTCTGCTATTACTATGCTGTAAGTTCTCTTTATTATTTTGATGGTCTTATCTATTCCTCCTAAAAAGGGTTGTAATCCTAGTTTGATTAATCTTGGGTGAATGATTGGATAAACTGACACTGGCCTTTATAAAGGACTTATCTTAGAATGTTGCTGCTGCTGTTCATATACACAAGTCAGGACCACAAACTTTATAGCTCCTGACTGAGAAGATGGTGTCTGGCTCCAGATATATAAGGAACTCTCATCTCCCACACACTTCCTCTCACGTAAATGCAGCCACGAGGAAATTTCGTGATATAACCTGGAATAGAAGGACAACCACATTCCATGTAGAAGTCTGCCTCAATTCACTCACCCACAAACAACACTAAGTCTTACCCTTTTTCAGTTATTGTGCTAACAAGTTGCACAAGACCTAGAATTTCTTTGCATACAGTCCGTTCCATGTGATCATTCTTTCTCTGTATTGATTCAATGTTAGCGTCCTTAGTCCATGCTTGGCTTCCGTACGATAATCATGTTAAGTACCAAACAGCATGTGACCTATTGATTACTTCATTCTAACCTTTCCTGTACGTTTATCACATGATCTTTGAACAGTGTGTCACTCCAGAAGAAAATACCAATTTAAATCACTACTAACACTTACTGTCGTAATTTGTTGCCATATTTGCAAACACTATACACATTTTTGTCATTTCAAACATGTCTGCAAAACTACACACCTTCATAAATGGGTCAGTATGGCACAACACATCCGTCCGGCAGTTTCATTTTCGAATAGCACTCGAACAAATAGTCTGGCTATACACAAGTTAATAATTAACAAAATATGCAAATAAAATATCTTTCTTACCCTCAGGCAAATATATTCACACACACACAAGCTGAACTGGCCTTCTACGGGATCTAGAACTGCTCTCAGATCAAAAGGCAAAGACTTGGTCGTTCTGTCTTTTAGTTTCTGTTAGCTCGGTGCAGATTTTTGAATCGAATGGCCCAGATCGTACCACCTTGTTACTATTTATAGAACTACATCCGCCCAATCGGAGGCAAAGTCAAAAAGTCTTTCTAGGAATTATGACTTAGGCGATTTTTAGCTCGCTTGTATAATCTGACTAATTTTAAATATTTTATATTATAGTTATTAGTGGACCGATTTTAATTATCCAAAGTGATAATTAAACGGCCAATTTCTCTCTATCGTTCTATATAGTTTTCCTTTAGTTATTCCTTTGCATATCAATCTGTGTAATTTTTAAGTAATTAATTTAGGCATTACCCCGATATGAAAATATCACTAAAATCAATTTTTCTAAGTCAATATAATTTTATTATGAGAGAATCTTTATGCTTATGTGTTAAGAAATAAAATATCTTCGTTTGGTCAAAAACACAAAATAGCCTCTATTGTCACGTCAACCAAAATTTTCTTATCACTACAAGAAAAGGAAACAATTTGATTGGTTGTTAAATTTGTACTATACTCTTAGATAATTTTTGTTTTGCGGTAACTTTTGACATGGTTCCTAGACAAATTCAAATACACTAGATAAATTTTTGGCGGTAAATTTGACTGGGTTCTTAGACAAATTTCAAATCCTATAGTTAACGTTAGATTCAAATACGATAGCTAGTTTTTGACGCGGGGAATTTGAGCGTGGTGTCATACAGATTAAAAATTTTTACGACAATGGTATTTCTCTACCTCTGTCATTTTCTTCTTGTTGGTGCCAGGTTTGTCATAGTATTTCTCTACCTGTGTCATCATCATCATTTTGCTGGTGCCAGGGTTGTCAATGTTTCTGTTATTTTTACTGTCTTCAGTTTCTACTTAGTCATTTTTAAAAAGTCGGCCTACGCTGTTTTTTATTTATTTTATTTTTTTTATTTTACCAATTGATTTCTAATGCTGGCTGACTTTCATACGTCTTCTTATATTTGTCAAAGAGAAAGAAAAAAAACCCGGGTGCACGTTACTGAGATTTCAATGTCTATATTATAGAAGAATCAGTGGAAAGGCAATCGCCACTTATTATCACCTTCGTCGATTTTCAAAAAGCCTTTGATAGTCTACACCGCCCATCATTGTGGAAGATACTTACAATCTATGGTTTCCAACAAAATATGTGAATATAATCAAAGCACTATATGACAATGCAAGATGTTGTGTTAGAACAAATAAAGGGAATACAGAATGGTTTACAGTAGAAACAGGGGTGAAACAAGGCTGTATTATGTCACCACTACTTTTTGGAATAGCTATTGATTGGGTTATGAGAAACTATACCCACAATGAAAAATTAGGTATAAAATGGACAAATGGAAAATTCCTGGGGGACCTGGATTTCGCAGATGATGTAGCATTCTTAAGTTCAACACCAAGACAATCCCAAGAAGCAATAAATAATTTGTGTCATCTCTCGGTTAAAATTGGTCTCCAATAAATGCCTCTAAAACTAAAGCTATGAACTTTTCTAACGAGACCTTTGATATCATCTTGAACGGGGAAAAACTACAGAAAGTTGAAAGTTTCAATTATTTAGGCAGTAAAATGACTCAGGATGGTGACACAACAAGAGAAATCCATACTAGAATTGCTTTGGCAGCTAGCGCCTTCAATAGATTATCTAACATTTGGAAATTACGATCATTGAATATACATACCAAGCTTCGTCTGTTTAATTCAAATGTTATCTCAGTGTTAACATACGGCTGTGAGAGTTGGAAAATAACAAAATCATTGGAGAACAAGCTGAATACATTCGAGAACAAATGTCTTAGAAAACTCATGAACATCAGTTGGAAAGAATTCAAGACTAATCGACAAATAAGAGAAGACATCTGGTACACAGAACATTTCTCCTTCATTTGAGATCATTGATTTTTTGGCGTCAGCCGGTTCTAATCATTTTCATTGTGTCACACAAGTCACTTCAAGCGAGATCTAATATCTTTGTGCTGACTAAGGCAAGTCAAGCGATGTCCTGCCTCTATTGGAAACAATTGATCTGTGAAACGTCATAAGATGTACTCGGTCAACGCTCATTTTGTTTCTAAATAAATAGTAAAAAAGAAGGATTGTGAGAAGAACTAAGCTAAAGATAATAACTTATAGAGAACTGGTAAAAAGACCTCATAAAAAAGTAATGAGCGACAGAGAAAATGTATCGTGTGATAACGAAGAAATGATAACTCAGCATACAAAAAGGTATGTAGATTGTGATAATCAAAATACAGTGGAAAAATTATGTGCCTTTGGTTTATATATATATATATACTGAAGCACATTAAAAACGCACCACTATTATATATACTGATGCCGAGAAGCTGGAAAAATAAAGTGTGGGAATGGATTTTCCCCGTGTTTGTCATGAGCTGGAGAGCGAATGGCTGCTGGAATGGAAAGTGCATGATTCAACCCACGGGTTTGTGTACAGACTACATGAAAACAATGAAAGTTACAAGTGCACACGATTCCCAACAACTATGACCCTGAAAATGTGTACGCGTTGTGGCAGTATACTCGGTATAAAAAGGCCGTTGAGAAAAAACACCCAGTACATGTGCTTGAAATGCACGACTATCAGAAAACGACCGCCAACGAGTCATTGGTATGTTGGAGACCGGAATGAGCTCGCGGGCCATTGCCAGAAGGATGAATTGCCACCACAGCACTATTGTACGTCTCAATGAACGTTACGGAACCACTGGCAGAGCCCGGGATAGATTTTGGAGTGGCCAACCACAAGTTATTACCCCTGCGCAAGATCGTCATATTGTGCTGAGTCACCTAAGGAATCGTTCTCTCCCGGCAAGTCAAACAGCAAGAGCAATAGTGGGTAGACGTGGGCAAGTCTCTCGAATGACAGTCATACGAAGACTCAAAGATACAGGCCTTACTGCAAGACGACCTTATGTTGGGCCAAACTTGATTCACAGACATCGTCAGCAGCGCCTGCAATGGGCAGAACAACATGTCAGATGGACTAGACTGCAGTGGAATGCTGTCCTATTCACAGACGAGAGCAGATTCAACATATCCTTTGCTGATGGACGTATGCGGATTTGGTGACGGTGTGGAGAACGCTTTGCAGATTGCTGTGTTCGTCAGCACAACCGATTTGGAGGTGGCAGTATTCACATTTGGGGAGTATTCAGTTTTCACCATCGCTTGCCTCTTCACGTCTTCCGTGGAAATGTTAATGCTGTGACATATCGAGATGAGGTTCTGGGTGCATTGGTTGCTCCTGCGTTCACAAATTATCCAGACTTGCAGCTTCTCCAGCAGGATAACGCACGTGCGCACACCGCATGCATTACGCAGCAATATCTACAGCAGCAAAACATTGTGACGATTGATTGGCCTGCCCTATCACCAGACATGTCCCCTATAGAACATCTGTGGGACGAGCTTGGACGCAGCGTCTACAGGCAAGGTTCTCCAGCTAATCTGCAACAGCTCGAAGCTGCTCTTACACGTGAATGGGACTTGATTCCCCGGAATTTCCTCCAGAGACTTGTGCGTTCCATGCGGAGCCGCTGCCAAGCTTGTTTGCAAGCCCACGGTGGACACACCAGATACTGAGGATAGTGTGAATGAATTTTTTTATTGGTTGCATTTTTGGTTTTTTCCCTTGCCTGCACAGAATGCAATGAATTTCATAACAATCAAATGTACAAATTAATGACCAGCATGGATTCATAGGAAAATGAATAAAGATTCCAAATATGTAAACTTGTAAACACTTATATTTACATTTCACACTCTGTTTCTGGATTATACAGGTGGTGCGTTTTTAATGTGCTTCAGTATATATATATATATATATATATATATATATATATATATATATATATATATATATATATATATATATATATATATATATATATATATATATATATATATCTTCAGATGTAGTTCCACCCGCACCCCAGATAAATACAGATTGACTTTATATATATATATATATATATATATATATATATATATATATATATATATATATAGATATATATATATATATATATATATATATATATATATATATATATATATATATATATATATATATATATATATATATATATATATATATATATACCTCCAATCAACATTAAATGCATACCATTATAGACACTACTATTTTTCTGAACAATAAAACAATATGAACTATAACTAAAATGTAAAAATACGTACGAGAAATAATACAGCACAGAGCATAGAATAAATACAATCATGGAAAATATTACAATGACTGAAACGCGTACTGAGATAACCCACAGCTCAATGGTTATGATAGATGGTTGAAAGCAGTGTGCTACAAGGAAAAGTAGCAAACACTTTTATTTAAAAAAATTTCCTCACTTCCAAAATTCACTTCAAGATCTTATAGCTGAGAAGATGTCAAGCAGACTGACCCACATGTGTAAAAAGCCCCAAGCCACAGCATATAGCTAAGAGATACCAAACTGAATTGCACTTGTGAGCAAATTGGTTGGCGATAAACTTCCAGCCAGGCCTCGTAATATTGTGTCTGAAGGGTATGTTAAAAATGAATAAATCGTTAAGTTTATAAATTACCTTAATGTCATGTAATTCCGGGCACATTTATTCTGCTATTTCATATATATGTAAATCTGATTTTATTTGTTCTTTCTTGAGATAGTTGATGTTGTCAAGTTTAAATGATAATAAACAACAAAAAGAAGCTTAACTTTGTGTGTTGGTCAGACCCATACCCAATTAACCGTAGTTTTTCAAGTTTGTGTGTCTTTTTGTCACATAGCTGTGTGTGTATGTAGTTAAACTTATATTTATATGTATGAGGGGAGCCGCGCTAGCGTAGTGGTTACCACACCGCTCTGGCGACCGGGTGATTCAGGATCAAACCCGGGCGACGGCATTTGAGGATTTTTCGTCGACCGGGAATTGGACTGGATTAACTCGAGACCTGGCGAGGACATTTGAAGGAGTGTCGTCGACCAGGGATTGGCGGCTCCTGAGCTGACCCAGCTCTAATGGGTACCTCCGAAATCGGCGAGTATCTGCCTGAATGGCGAGGGACACCTGTCTCTGTACAAGAAAAGGGATACTCACGTAAAATCAATGTCAGGTTAGACATTAATAATAACCTGAGATTTCGCCTCGAGTATTAGCGGGCGTACGAAAAAAAAAATATGTATGAGGATGGCAAGGTTGTCTTGTACTAACTTATAGTTGTAAAGATAGGCTGGAATAGAGAAACTAACTCATTCCAGAGACATATCTTCTCCTTAAGCTATCACCCGTGAAATCTATTTCTCACACCTTTCTCACGTACTTATCACCATCCACTCTACTCAAACGGGCTAAAAATAACTCACAACCTATCAGTACGACAGAATGGTTGCTCGTGTCCAGGATTTGATCTAAGTCTAAGTCTAGATTAATGACTAACGTCTGTTGTTGTATCTTAGTCTAACTCTAGATAGAGTGTGTTGTGCGTCCGGTGTTGTGAGTAAAAGAAGATTATTATTATTATCCCCTAGACCACGTTCTTATTTAATGGGTTTTGACCTCACAAATTAGAAATTTGTTTCTTTCACAGCATCTTATAGTTTACATACAGTTTGATTTTGATCTTTGTTGGAGATATATAATAATTTGTGTACAAAAAGACCGCTGGTACGCTTGATTGTTTAACAATCACAATTTTATTGGAACAGTGGGGCCTGAGCATAGGAAAGGAAGTGCATTGGGCAGTTGTCAAGTTAATCGCCTTCCCTAGCTCCAGACTGACTCCAGGTGTGGGTGAGTGTGGTGGATTAAAAATAAGGAAATCTTTTTTTCCCCTTAATTTTAAAAATTTTTTCCACAGTAGTAATAGTAGATTTACAGTTTTAGCCTGATCTACCATCTCTATGGTTTAAGTCGCCAGTTAACAGCAGCGATAGATTAGACAACTGAGTAACAGGGAGGAGGAAACACAGTAAAAAGAGAAACAAATTTTTTGTATTCTCTTAATTGGGTAGGGAGCAGTGTATCCTTTTCTTCTTTCTTTCTCGGGTAATTCGCAGTCAGTTATTTGCCATGGCTGAGCGTGCAAAACTTAGAACAATGCCAAGAAAGGAAGCAAAAGAAACAGGATTACAAGGAGACGAGTTGCTAGCTTTTGTGAACGACAAACTTGACAAATATGAGGCGGAAAAGAAGGAGAAGGAAGAGCGGCAATTGGGAAGTACGAAAATTGAGGCGGAAATGGAAACTCGCAGGGAGAAGAAATGTGAGAAGGAGAGAAACACGAGGAAAGAGAGAACTACAAAAGACGTCAGCACGAATTAGCGATTCAGACTTTAGAGGTTCAAAGTCGTAGTGCAGCGTCTAGCTCCAGCTACGGAGAGTCTTCGTCACCTCAGTCACCCTTAGCTGACCACTCCAGTAGCCAGTCTTCCCAATTAGCTGCTATGTCTTTTGCCCTAGAATCCTTCCCAAGTCCTAATGAGAAAATTGATACTTTACTAAAAAAAATTTGAGAGAATGGCAACACTGTATGGTTTGGAAAGTTCGCGATGGTGCTTGAAGCTATCTCAGGCCATAAAAGGCAATGCGTATGATGCGTATGTGAAACTGGGAAGCAGCAATCAAGACAATTACGACATGCTTAAGAAAGCTTTACTTGAGCGCTTCGAAATGAACGCTCGCAAATTTTTGCAACTTTTCCGAAACAGCAGGAAAGATAAAACCGATACGTACGCTCAGTTCTCTTCTCGTCTGAAGAGATATTTGACCAAGTGTTTAGAGCTTTCAGAACTTCCTTGCACTTTTGAAGGGTTAGAAGAGCTTATTCTAACCGAACAGATCAAAAGCATTTGTCAAACGAAACCCGTAGATTCTTGCTCTACAAGGAGCTGTAAAGCTTGAAGACATCTTGAGTAAGTCCGAGCGTTATGCAGACGCGCTCGCCGAGCTTCCAGGCTCAAAACGCAAACCTACAGATGAGCCTTCTCGCAAAAATAATCTAGAACAGTCTTCCCAATCATTTTCCAACCAAAACCCAAGAGAAACGGTACCTCAAAAGCCTCTCCGAGAAAAATCGAAATTCTACAAAACCCGATATCCCACCGAAACCCGTGATCATCCCAAGCGACTCCCATGGTAACACGGCCAGAAAGGATATGACAAAGGGAAACTCTCTGCGCCAGGGATATCTGATCAGTGAAAACAAACCGGCCCAAATCGGATCGGTTGTTTACAAACAGCTTCGCAGCGGAATAGAAAGGTCAGTGATTCTCAACCTGAGGGTGAGAGGCCTTCTACGCGAGGAACTGTTATATTGAACGGGACTTCCACTTATTGTTTGTTTGATACAGGTTTGAGCTTTGATAGTATTGTCGCGAGGCATTTGGTCAAACCAGGTCAAGAAACGGAAGAAACCGTCAACTTATGTGGAGTTTTTAAAGGAGATGCACCAATAACGCTCCCAGTCGCACTGGTGGAGACACTCGGATTTCGTCCGTGGTGTTATTAAAGCGGCTGTAATGGTGGATCCGATCTACCCAGTCATACTTGGTTGTAGATACGTGTTTATAGGGAGACCGAAAATGCCGATTGTGGCAGCAGTAACTACAAGAGGGCAAACCCAAAAGGAACGGGAGCCTGCACCTTACAAGTTACCTAAGGAACTGAAAGAGGCGCAACAAAAGGACCCTACCTTTGAGACCTGCTTTAAGAAACTGCCCATGGCCAAGGACCCAAGACACAACGGAAACATTTTTTCTAAGGATGGAGTGCTGTATCGAAGAACGGGCGACCCTGAACAGGGACATAATCAGCTCCTAGTACCGACGCAGTACAGAGAACAAGTCTTAGAAATGGGGCACTCTCTTCCCTTTAGCGGACATATGGGACAAAACGCCACTATACAACGAATATCTACTCACTATTGGTGGCCAGGAATGAACACTGACATCATTAGATAGGTTAAATCCTGTGCCAACGTGTGGCACCCACGCATTGGACACCCCCAGTTCCTATGGGAGAAATGCCAATAGTGGGGAATCCAACTGAACGGGTTGCAGTCGACATTATAGGACCCCTAGAAAGGACTTAAAGAAGGAACAGGTTTATCACGACCTTAATCGACACCTGCATAATGTGGGATGAAGCTATCCCGTTAACATGCACGGATTCCAAGCATGTCGCAGAAGCCCTAGTGCAGATTTTTACACGGTTGGGATTCCCTCAACAGATTTTTACGGATAATGGATCCCAGTTCCGTAGCCTGTTAATGGAGAAGATCTTTAAGATCTTGAGGGACCAGCATATCTACATCAGCCCCTACCATCCGGCCGGAAGTGGGTTAGTAGACCGTGTCAACGGAAGCCTCACCATGATCTTACGTAAGCTGGGACAGGATAAACCTGAAGATTGGGACCTTTTTATTCCCGCAGCCTTATTCGCCTACAGGGAAGTCCCCCAGGCCTCTACAGGGCTACCGCTAGCTACACATTTATTCGGCAGACCTATTAAGGGCCCGCTGGAAGCCTTACTACGGTCACTGACAGACCAGAAAACTGATGAGATAGTCGTCTCAGCATTCAAGTACGTATCTGAACTAACGGAAAGTTACAACTAGGATGGGACCTTGCAACAAACAACCTTAAGCGCGCACGCATGAAGCACGCTAAAAGATACACTATGGCAGCGAAAGAGAGAGAATTGCAACCATAAGAGAAAGTTTTGTTGTTACTTTCTACCGGAAACAACAAACTACGCATCGGATGGCAAGGGCCGTTTACCGTCCTTAAAAAGATCTCGAGAACGAACTACAAGATCTCTATAAAAGGTAAGGAAAAAGTCTACCAAATACATCTGTTAAAGAAATATTTGTAAAGACCGGTGCATTCCCCCGAACATCTCTTGGCGGTCGCTATAGCAATCGAGGATAAGGAAGATGATCATAGTTGCATGAAATACCCACTACAACAAACGGAATCATTCGAAGATGTTAAATTCGGCGACTCTCTCAGAAGCGCAACAGACAGAAACTAAGGCGTTATTGAAACAGTATTCAGCAGTCTTAACGGACATACCTGGTCGTACACATCTCGTGAAGTTTGATATGAAGCTGACAAACGAGACGCCTGTAAAAACCAGAGTTTATCCGATCCCGTATGCGAAAGCAGACACGTTACGTGGTGAAATAGACCAATTGCTACAAGCAGGGATTATTAGCGAGTCTACATCTCCCTATAGCTCAAGCGTTGTACTGTTACAGAAACCGAATAAGGAAGTTTGGCTGTGTATTGACTACCGTCTACTCAATGCAGTAACAGAGTTCTAGCCTGAACCACTCCAAAGCGCCGCAGAACTGTTTACTAAACTTAGCAAGGCAACAATTTTCTCCAAGATTGACTTAAGTAAAGGTTATTACCAAATACCAGTCAAGGAGGAAATTAAACCTCTGTTAGCTTTTAGCACCAGTGAAGGACATTATACTTTTAATGTTATGCCTTTCGGATTACATAATGCACCAGGAGTCTTCACTAGAACGATGAGAAAGCTTTTGGAACCCTTGCAAAGTCCAAACATTCACAATTTTATGGACGACATATTGATTGCAACGGATAACTACGAAGAACATATTGCTACGGTCACTATGCTCCTCAGGAGACTTAAGGAAGCCGGGTTAACCGCTCGACCTAGCAAATGTTTAATCGGTTTTGAAAAGTTTGACTTCCTAGGTCATACCATTTCTTACGGTTGTATGTGGGCCAGCGGCGAAAAACATTGAGAAAATACGAGCAACAGCAAGACCTGTCACCAAGAAGGACTACCGCTCATTTCTTTCACTCTGCGCATACTACTAGAAATTCATTAAAAACTTCAACGGACTTACTGCGCCATTGACAGACAACACGCGGAAAGGAAAACCGGATAAAATTGTCTGGACACCAGAGTGCGAAAACGCATTCGTCACTCTTAAGGACCAGCTGACCTCATTTCATATTCTAAGGTTACCTGATCTCAAGAAACATTTCGTGTTACGAGTGGATGCAAGTGGGAAGGGAATTGGATCGACACTGCTTCAGGCAGACGACCAACAGCCTAACCTGTTGTTTCCAGTTGCTTATGGCAGCCGCAAACTGAATACAGCAGAAAGGAACTATTCCACCGTTGAAAGAGAATGTCTGGCACTTGTGAACGGAATCAGGAGACACCATGAATATTTATATGGAGTTCCATTGTGGTGCAAACGGACCATGCTCCATTAGCGTTCTTAGCAGCCAATAAGGATTTTAACGCAAAAATTATGCGTTGGGCACGTCTCTTGGCGTTAATTCGTTCAAAGTGCAATACATACCAGGGAAAGAGAATGTACGAGCAGACTTTATGAATCGACATTGGAATAATGAAGAGAATAATGCAGTTGAGGATAGCAATCACTCTGAAGCTACGGATGACAGTAGTTCTGTTTCCATAAATTAGATATGAAAGGGTTTCACATCTTCAAGCCCGGACGTAATGTGACGCATAATGGAAAAATAGCCTACAGTAATCTGACAGTCTTTTGTGACCTCGTAGCGTTCTAGGATTTGCTAGCAAAACCATGCATTTACAGCCTGTGTCTACTTACTTTTTCGTCACGCCTCTTTTCTTTGAACATAAGCAAACGAAGTGTTTACAAACTTTCGTGACCTGCCCGTCATAACATGTAGCGAATCAGGTTTGTTTACCTCGTCTCATCACGCGAGCCTATCTGTCAATCATACGATACCTGACAGACCACACGTGAAAAACACAGAATCTTTTGAAGTTCGTACTCAGAAAAAGTCAGAAACCCCTGGGCTCTTTGATCTTCAGAAGCGGGCATTCGTACAGAGAAAATCTTAGAGAACCCCGTTACACGTATGTCTTTTGGTGACGATCGACAGCGCTCGACGAAAGACGGGCGTAAGCCTTTATCTGGGAACTCTGTTCTGATTCTCCGTTACTCACACAATAGTGCGAAAAGTAACATTATCTATAGATCAGAGAAACATAATGATATATAACTGTGTTTTCTTAAACCTGCTATCAGTTGTCACTAAGAATTGTTGGATAGTCTAAGCACGCAGTTCTAGAACCATTTCGCTAAATGTGTTAGTAACATTAGTGGGGATTTTCATTCTGAAAGTCATTTGAGGTTGGCAACATCAGCATATAGAATTATGATTTCATGAACTACCACTGAACGGGTTGGTGATTGCTTTATTGCTAGTTTCTTAAAGATAACTTAAAGCATAAAGTAGTCCCAGGTTCCATACAGAGCAGGGAGGGAAAGATGAAAGAAATTATGTACATTTTAATTATAATACTTACAGTTTAAAACCCGTGTAAATGTCTATGTAAACATTTTCACTTTAAAATTAATGGAAGATTCAAACTTTTCAATTCAGTGTAAACATAAATGAAAACATAGTCAATTTTTATTGTGAACACTTTTCAATCAGTGGAAATGTAAATGTAAACATATTCTATCTGTATTATTAACCGTTTCATTTAAATGTAATGTAAAGCTAAAGCTTTTCAATTTAAATGTAAAGAAAGTTTTATCCCGAGGGATTAAATTTAATTCTTATCGAGCGTAAATTCTCAGTAACTGGGATGGTAGAATAAGAAAGGGGACACATAACTATGTGTCGGAAAACGCAATACTCAGGTGAGAAATTCGTTACTATTCTTTATAATAGTTATTGGTGGTACCAGCAGAAAGTACTATCTCTGGAACAAGAAGGGAACAGTGGCCTAAGCTTTAAAACAAGGGGCCAACTTTGTAGACTCTCCCTGACATTTCTGGGAAACGAGCTACACCCGACAACCTTGACCAGCAACGAGCGTGAGCAGTGTAAAAAGAACCAACCCATTAGAAGGAGCAGAACCGTCATTGGCAGCTAAGTTCAGTATATGCTGCCAAAAGTAGCTGTGTAGAGGAGGGGTTGTTGTGTAACCGGTACCAAGAAAGTTGGTAGTCTCCGGTTTATGTTTAATTGTTTGGTCTCTGCAAGTGTCACTAGTACTCAAAATGAGGATTTTGAGTTTGTACCAGTGTAATTTGTAAAGGGATATGCACTTGTGCTTGTAATGGAGGGAATAGGGATATGTCCTTCGAAATATCTCTTTTGAAGAGCGTCAAAAGGAACTTACGTGTTCTTTCAGCCTTTAGTGGAGTCTTTCTGTTCTGTACTAGCTAACCGCTAGAGATGTGATTCCAGAAAAGCATATGAAACCCAGGATCCTTTGGACTTCTCATGTGTGTAGAGATTTCAAGCCACGTGATCATCATAGTCAACATAACTTCAACACTGCAACCATTTTTCAAACAGTAGTTTGATTTGACAAGTCCGATCATTTATATAAAATGTTTATTCAACAAATGGTATCTTGAATCAGGACTAATTGGCTGGTTTGTTTACAAACTCTCTCAATTTCCTTTCATATCGTTTCATTTTCATTTCATGGCATGTAGAATTTGGTAGGGCATACTTCTGCTTTACTTACTATGTCGTTAATTGGCATGTCTAAATTCCCTGAAAACCTAACTATAAAATAAAAATTCGATCGATAATACTAACTAGTTCCAATTTTTACTTACGGTGCAATCTCTACCAAAATTTGAGAGACAACATAACAATAATATAGCAGAGGCTATCCCTGGTTAGATAGATTCTCTGATCGGTGGTAGGTTCTGGCAGATGAGTAATGGTCTTGTTCATAACGAATGAACCTAGGCTTTCTTTGTCTAATACTAGGAAGATCGACAGGGTGACCCACACTATAGTGATTTAACACCTATATTCGTTCATGATACTCTTCGTGTCGAATCTGTGATACATCTGTCCATGTACTCATTTGGTACTAAGGCTGGGCGGATGTTATTATTTTTAATTGGATGGTCGACCGGAAACTAACTCATGATTGGTCTTGGGGTCTAACAGTCAGTTACTTTAATCTCAAAACTAACTAACTACAAAATCTCTCTACCAAATTTATTATCACCAAGTGACGTTGACTAATCATACTTCTAGTTTAAGGACCTTCCGGTCTAACTTGTATGAAAATCCACACAAGATTTAATGACATCATGGACTCATGAGTACCATGACAAATGATGTCATTGGTTTATGGCTAGTGTTTGTTTACTAACTAGTCTATACAAGTACTTAGTGTATCAAACTTGCTGAAGTACTTTCTATCCTAAGGGCGGCGTAGTAAGCCATAAGGTCACACAAAGTGAACTTTCTTCATAAGAATTCTGTCATCAATAAATGATGAATCCTTGCTGTTAAACTGTTCAATTATTTTCAAACTGTTAAAAGTTAAGTGATTATTAAACTTTGTTATTTGTAATTGTACAAATTTAACTTCGATTTAATCCTTTTTAATGTACTGCATGTCTGTCTCGGTCAATTTTTTAAACATACTCTAAACAGAGCTATACCAGATAATAAGAATTCCACTGAGTAAATCAGAGGTGAGGGCTTGAACGAGCTAAAATTAATCATTGCTTAATTCTTCACTAACGTTGTCGGCAGATTCTAGAATTAACGTGCTCAGCCAAAGCAGCATTGTTTTCGCTTATCTGAATATCTTGTGAACATTCCCTTGTGATAGAAGTGGCATTACCCTTCTATCCACAACTCTGCCGAGAGAAATCTTGTGCGAAGGTAGACACCATTGAAGCAAATATTAGATACTCTTGAGGGTTGGCCACTGTTGGACCACTACTGTAAAGCAGGGGAGGCAATACCGTCACATGTGGAGACATTCTAGATAGGCACTGCTGATTCAGAAATTAAACTGGAAAATCAATGGTAAATCTGGAGTTTTCAGCAATTAAACTGCAAACTGTGACCTTGAGGATAGAGCTAACTAGTACCTGGTCGACTGGAGAGGGATGGACTTATCCAGTTATGAAGAGGGCATATACACACTAGATATTGGAACAGCACAAAAAAACACATACCGGCTCGGTATGTCAAAGACAGCTCTATCCACTCAAGATCAGAACGGAGGCGATAAGTATGCTACCGATGCAAACATTTTAAAATGTTTTATGTGCTACAGGACCAGACGACAACAAAGAGGAGGAAGCTAACTGAAATGGTCACGCATCAAGATCGCCTGTGATATCAATTACGTTCCTTCAAAGAGCAGTGAAAGGTGCAAGAAGATAAGGTGTAGTGCAAGGTGCAAGAAGACAAAGCGCAGTGCAAGGTGCAAGAAGACAAGGCAGACAGAAAAAGTAACGGACTGACAACGTAATAGAATGAACAAGGCTTTCAGTCAAGGAAATAAACAAACAATCGAAATAGACCTTACACGACGACGGCTAATCAAGCGATCACCGTCTGTGAAGCCTCCATTGACCAAATCTTATTGGACAAGCCACGTCGTGGTCACAGAAACCGATTTCCCCTAGATTTGATGGTAACAATGTCCGCGTGATTACCTGGTTGACCTCAAGTTGACAGGTGACCAACATATTTGTCTGCACTCGTATATCTTGAGCTATCTCAGGAAACTTCTATTGCTTCTATTTGTTATTATCTGATCAAATTGTTGTATCTGTCTTTATGTCTGTACATTATCAGATCAAATTGTTGTATCTGTCTTTATGTCTGTACATTATCTGATCAAATTGTTGTATCTGTCTTTATGTCTGTACATTATCTGATCAAATTGTTGTATCTGTCTTTATGTCTGTACATTATCTGATCAAATTGTTGTATCTGTCTTTATGTCTGTACATTATCAGATCAAATTGTTGTATCTGTCTTTATGTCTGTACATTATCTGATCAAATTGTTGTATCTGTCTTTATGTCTGTACATTATCAGATCAAATTGTTGTATCTGTCTTTATGTCTGTACATTATCTGATCAAATTGTTGTATCTGTCTTTATGTCTGTACATTATCTGATCAAATTGTTGTATCTGTCTTTATGTCTGTACATTATCTGATCAAATTGTTGTATCTGTCTTTATGTCTGTACATTATGTGATCAAATAGTTGTATCTGTCTTTATGTATGTACATTATGTGATCAAATTGTTGTATCTGTCTTTATGTCTGTACATTATGTGATCAAACTGTTGTATCTGTCTTTATGTCTGTACATTATCTGATCAAATTGTTCTATCTGTCTTTATGTCTGTACATATTTATGACCTGAAATGATTGCGTCGTTACGATTAGTTTCTTGATGACCCATGAAAGTGTTTGTTTTATTTCTTGTATGCCTTTTTTTCAATTACGTCGCGTGGGGAGAAGCATTTTCTGCTTCCGGGCAGTGTGGTGTATGTTTCCTCATAATGCTTTCAACGTTATTTATTCTCCTTCTTCTCAGGCGTCCCCTGGCCTGTAGCCAGATCTCCAACTGTTAAAGTCCAATGATGACAGCTGACCTTCTCTACATGCTGACGATGTATCCGTACCATTGTATTATCTACCACTCGGTCTTCTTCCTGCAAACTTCTTCTTCATCTCCTCGTGTCTCAATATTTTTATGGTGACATTTGTAGCTGTTCTCAGACATCCTGACTCACGTGGTGTAGCTGTTCTCAGACATCCTGACTCACGTGGTGTAGCTGTTCTCAGACATCCTGACTCACGTAGTGTAGCTGTTCTCAGACATCCTGACTCACGTGGTGTAGCTGTTCTCAGACATCCTGACTCACGTGGTGTAGCTGTTCTCAGACATCCTGACTCACGTGGTGTAGCTGTTCTCATACATCCTGACTCACGTGGTGTAGCTGTTCTCATACATCCTGACTCACGTGGTGTAGCTGTTCTCAGACATCCTGACTCACGTGGTGTAGCTGTTCTCAGACATCCTGACTCACGTGGTGTAGCTGTTCTCAGACATCCTGACTCACGTGGTGTAGCTGTTCTCAGACATCCTGACTCACGTGATGTAGCTGTTCTCAGACATCCTGACTCACGTGGTGTAGCTGTTCTCAGACATCCTGACTCACGTGGTGTGATCTTCCTCTCCTGTCTTTAAGATCGGGACCATGTTTGAGATTTATAAGAAAATAGTTTGTATGAGTGTGATTCATGTGGGCGTATTTTTGTCTCAGTAGCACATATTGTTGTTACGACACTGAGTTTACACTTTAACATCTTATTTCTATTAGGCTTCCGTTCTACCGTAAATTAATATTAGACAAACATAAAGGTATGTTTTCAGGCACTCGTAAGAAATAAAGAAGTAGAACACTTGGACAACAGAAAAACAACAGACGTGAGTGGCTTACCCAGGGTTCGAACCCCGTACCTTCCGTACGACAACTCCGCCTAGCTATCAAGCGAATCACACTGACCCCACGGCCAGCTAGGCATCCCCAAAAAAAGATGCTTTGCTGGCTATTTATCAGTACGAAACACACAAGATAACACCGGAAGTATACAGTGGGCAACTCAGCCCTTAAATGACGCAATCACTTCTGTTGTAAATACTGGACCCAGTATCAAGGTCTTTGTCTTGTTTGGACTGACACATACTGTTAATATGAGAACAACAGAAGTGATTGCGTCATTTAAGGGCTGAGTTGCCCACTGTATACTTCCGGTGTTATCTTGTGTGTTTCGTACTGATAAATAGCCAGCAAAGCATCTTTTTTTGGGGATGCCTAGCTGGCCGTGGGGTCAGTGTGATTCGCTTGATAGCTAGGCGGAGTTGTCGTACGGAAGGTACGGGGTTCGAACCCTGGGTAAGCCACTCACGTCTGTTGTTTTTCTGTTGTCCAAGTGTTCTACTTCTTTATTTCTTACGAGTGCCTGAAAACATACCTTTATGTTTGTCTAATATTAATTTACTGTTTACAGGCCTCGGGTTTCCCTTCCTTATGTGTTATTCCGTTCTACCGCCCTGTCTGAACAGGCTTCCTGGGTTCTTGACTTCTGTGGCTTGTTTAGTCAAGTTCTTGTTGTCATAGATGTTGAGTGGCCTTGGATTTATGCTGACCTTCATATTAAATCTTCACATGTTGCACTACGGTCGTTCAAGTGTTCCTGTAGTCTTGTAACTTCTGCGTTCTGAGCCAATATAATCTTCAGGATTATTGATTCAACTGATCCATTTCAAATTTACATTCTCTTCCTTTCGTCGTATTCTACTGGGTTATATGCCATACTTGCTCACGTCAAGAATGTGTTTATTTCTTATTGCTAGGCAACCGTGACCTATCCTCACCTGGTATTTCAGCCAACGTCTCCGTTTCGTATTAGTGTCCTGGACTGGTTCTGTTAAATCGCTCATCTCTTAAACCTGACAAAAAAATCACCCATATAAGTGTCTGGGATAGCAAATTTTGGACTGAGTCAACTTCAGGTCAGTTCAGAGATCTGGACACTTGACTGTTGACATCGCTGTGTGAAACCACTGGAGTTATTGAGATGGACTGAGTCAACTTCAGGTCAGTTCAGAGATCTGGACACTTGACTGTTGACATCGCTGTGTGAAACCACTGGAGTTATTGAGATAGACTGAGTCAAACAGTTCAGAGATCTGGACACTTGACTGTTGACATCGCTGTGTGAAACCACTGGAGTTATTCAGAGATCTGGTCAGGTCAGTTCAGAGATCTGGACACTTGACTGTTGACATCGCTGTGTGAAACCACTGGAGTTATTGAGATGGACTGAGTCAACCTCAGGTCAGTTCAGATCTTCAGAGATCTGGGTCAACTTCACAGTTTGACTGACTGTTGACATCGCTGTGTGAAACCACTGGAGTTATTGAGATGGACTGAGTCAACTTCAGGTCAGTTCAGAGATCTGGACACTTGACTGTTGACATCGCTGTGTGAAACCACTGGAGTTATTGAGATGGACTGAGTCAACTTCAGGTCAGTTCAGAGATCTGGACACTTGACTGTTGACATCGCTGTGTGAAACCACTGGAGTTATTGAGATGGACTGAGTCAACTTCAGGTCAGTTCAGAGATCTGGACACTTGACTGTTGACATCGCTGTGTGAAACCACTGGAGTTATTGAGATGGACTGAGTCAACTTCAGGTCAGTTCAGAGATCTGGACACTTGACTGTTGACATCGCTGTGTGAAACCACTGGAGTTATTGAGATGGACTGTTCAGAGATCTGGACACTTGAGTCACCACTGGAGTTATTGAGATGGACTGAGTCAACTTCAGGTCAGTTCAGAGATCTGACATCGCTGTGTGAAACCACTGGAGTTATTGAGATGGACTGAGTCAACTTCAGGCACTTGACTGTTGACATCGCTGTGTGAAACCACTGGAGTTATTGAGATGGACTGAGTCAACTTCAGGTCAGTTCAGAGATCTGGACACTTGACTGTTGACATCGCTGTGTGTAACCACTGGAGTTATTGAGATGGACTGAGTCAACTTCAGGTCAGTTCAGAGATCTGGACACTTGACTGTTGACATCGCTGTGTGTAACCACTGGAGTTATTGAGATGGACTGAGTCAACTTCAGGTCAGTTCAGAGATCTGGACACTTGACTGTTGACATCGCTGTGTGAAACCACTGGAGTTATTGAGATGGACTGAGTCAACTTCAGGTCAGTTCAGAGATCTGGACACTTGACTGTTGACATCGCTGTGTGAAACCACTGGAGTTATTGAGATGGACTGAGTCAACTTCAGGTCAGTTCAGAGATCTGGACACTTGACTGTTGACATCGCTGTGTGAAACCACTGGAGTTATTGAGATGGACTGAGTCAACTTCAGGTCAGTTCAGAGATCTGGACACTTGACGGTTGACATCGCTGTGTGAAACCACTGGAGTTATTGAGATGGACTGAGTCAACTTCAGGTCAGTTCAGAGATCTGGACACTTGACTGTTGACATCGCTGTGTGAAACCACTGGAGTTATTGAGATGGACTGAGTCAACTTCAGGTCAGTTCAGAGATCTGGACACTTGACTGTTGACATCGCTGTGTGAAACCACTGGAGTTATTGAGATGGACTGAGTCAACTTCAGGTCAGTTCAGAGATCTGGACACTTGACTGTTGACATCGCTGTGTGAAACCACTGGAGTTATTGAGATGGACTGAGTCAACTTCAGGTCAGTTCAGAGATCTGGACACTTGACTGTTGACATCGCTGTGTGGAGTGAAACCACTGGAGTTATTGAGATGGACTGAGTCTGTGTGTAAACTTCATGGGTCAGTTCAGAGATCTGGACACTTGACTGTTGACATCGCTGTGTGAAACCACTGGAGTTATTGAGATGGACTGAGTCAACTTCAGGTCAGTTCAGAGATCTGGACACTTGACTGTTGACATCGCTGTGTGAAACCACTGGAGTTATTGAGATGGACTGAGTCAACTTCAGGTCAGTTCAGAGATCTGGACACTTGACTGTTGACACTTGAAACCACTGGAGTTATTGACATCTCGCTGTTCACATCGCTGTGTGAAACCACTGGAGTTATTGAGATGGACTGAGTCAACTTCAGGTCAGTTCAGAGATCTGGACACTTGACTGTTGACATCGCTGTGTGAAACCACTGGAGTTATTGAGATGGACTGAGTCAACTTCAGGTCAGTTCAGAGATCTGGACACTTGACTGTTGACATCGCTGTGTGTGAAACCACTGGAGTTATTGAGATGGACTGAGTCAACTTCAGGTCAGTTCAGAGATCTGGACACTTGACTGTTGACATCGCTGTGTGAAACCACTGGAGTTATTGAGATGGACTGAGTCAACTTCAGGTCAGTTCAGAGATCTGGACACTTGACTGTTGACATCGCTGTGTGAAACCACTGGAGTTATTGAGATGGACTGAGTCAACTTCAGGTCAGTTCAGAGATCTGGACACTTGACTGTTGACATCGCTGTGTGAAACCACTGGAGTTATTGAGATGGACTGAGTCAACTTCAGGTCAGTTCAGAGATCTGGACACTTGACTGGTTGACATCGCTGTGTGAAACCACTGGAGTAATTGAGATGGACTGAGTCAACTTCAGGTCAGTTCAGAGATCTGGACACTTGACTGTTGACATCGCTGTGTGAAACCACTGGAGTTATTGAGATGGACTGAGTCAACTTCAGGTCAGTTCAGAGATCTGGACACTTGACTGTTGACATCGCTGTGTGAAACCACTGGAGTTATTGAGATGGACTGAGTCAACTTCAGGTCAGTTCAGAGATCTGGACACTTGACTGTTGACATCGCTGTGTGAAACCACTGGAGTTATTGAGATGGACTGAGTCAACTTCAGGTCAGTTCAGAGATCTGGACACTTGACTGTTGACATCGCTGTGTGAAACCACTGGAGTTATTGAGATGGACTGAGTCAACTTCAGGTCAGTTCAGAGATCTGGACACTTGACTGTTGACATCGCTGTGTGAAACCACTGGAGTTATTGAGATGGACTGGAGAGTCAACTTCAGGTCAGTTCAGAGATCTGGACACTTGACTGTTGACATCGCTGTGTGGACTGAGTCAACTTCAACCACTGTGGAAACCACTGGAGTTATTGAGATGGACTGAGTCAACTTCAGGTCAGTTCAGAGATCTGGACACTTGACTGTTGACATCGCTGTGTGAGATGGACTGAAACCACTGGAGTTATTGAGATGGACTGAGTCAACTTCAGGTCAGTTCAGAGATCTGGACACTTGACTGTTGACATCGCTGTGTGAAACCACTGGAGTTATTGAGATGGACTGAGTCAACTTCAGGTCAGTTCAGAGATCTGGACACTTGACTGTTGACATCGCTGTGTGGAGTTATTGAAACCACTGGTCAGTTTATCTTGATCGCTGTGTGAAACCATGGACTGAGTCAACTTCAGGTCAGTTCAGAGATCTGGACACTTGACTGTTGACATCGCTGTGTGAAACCACTGGAGTTATTGAGATGGACAGTCAACTTCAGGTCAGTTATTGACACTTGATGTTTGACATCGCTGTGTGTGAAACCACTGGAGTTATAGAGACAACTTCAGGTCAGTTCAGAGATCTGGACACTTGACTGTTGACATCGCTGTGTGAAACCACTGGAGTTATTGAGATGGACTGAGTCAACTTCAGGTCAGTTCAGAGATCTGGACACTTGACTGTTGACATCGCTGTGTGAAACCACTGGAGTTATTGAGATGGACTGAGTCAACTTCAGGTCAGTTCAGAGATCTGGACACTTGACTGTTGACATCGCTGTGTGAAACCACTGGAGTTATTGATATGGACATAGTCAACTTCAGGTCAGTTTCAGAGATGGACTGACTGTTCAACTTCTGTGTGTCAGAGTTATTGAGAGACTATCTCAGGTCAGGATCTGGACACTTGACTGTTGACATCGCTGTGTGAAACCACTGGAGTTATTGAGATGGACTGAGTCAACTTCAGGTCAGTTCAGAGATCTGGACACTTTGACTGTTGACATCGCTGTGTGAAACCACTGGAGTTATTGAGATGGACTGAGTCAACTTCAGGTCAGTTCAGAGATCTGGACACTTGACTGTTGACATCGCTGTGTGAAACCACTGGAGTTATTGAGATGGACTGAGTCAACTTCAGGTCAGTTCAGAGATCTGGACACTTGACTGTTCACTGGATTACATCATCGCTGTGTGAAACCACTGAGTTATTGAGATGGACTGAGTCAACTTCAGGTCAGTTCAGAGATCTGGACACTTGACTGTTTAAACTCATTTCACAGGTTTCATTTATTTATCATGTGCTTGCGTGGATGTGTGCGTTTGTGTGTATTTTTTATAGTAACTATTAATGTGTGTCTGTGTGAATGGACGAATTGACTAGCTCAGTGAAAGTGAAGGCTAGAGGTAATTTAAAACACACACACACACAAATGAACATTGTAGCACTAGTCCCGTTTTGATGACATGACGCAGAAAGCGCACACCATGTTTTTCCGGTAATTTCTTGACGGGTTACTGGATCGTTTGAAAATATTTTTGGAGAGTAATAATGAAAAAATGTGTTTACTCTTCCAGCAAGAAATATACAGCTGACTTCATTGGAACTTAACGTTTTCTCCCTTCTTGGTCATGATTGTTGCTTGATCTTACTCGTCTTATGTTGATTACAGCACTGACCACATCTTGAGTACGTTCAACGTCTGACAATGGCCTAGAAGTACACTGACACAAAACAAAACGTAGTACAGGAATAAGTGTTTCTGATTGAGTTTATTGACATTTAATTGTAAGAAAACCTACAACAGGAAACAAGCACAAGACGTCTTTTGTCAGGAGACCGCTGTTCGTTCTAGTGACCTAATTAAATTGACTTTCCTTCTTTATTCTAGACATTATTGTTGTTTTCATGAATTCATATTATTTCTTCATTAAATTGTAGCCCTAGAAATTAAGCGTCCATCTTTCTGCATTGTTGGGAATCTTGATCTTAGTTGTCAGCGTGGAGGTTTCTAACGATAGTTCATAAAAAATGTCAGAATAAGTGGATGTTTGTAGCGATAGTTCATAAAAAATGTCAGAATAAGTGGATGTTTGTAGCGACAGTTCATACAAAATGCCAGACTAAGTGGATGTTTGTAGTGATAGTTCATACAAAATGTCAGACTAAGTGGATGTTTGTAGTGAAAGTTCAAACAAAATGTCAGACTAAGTGGATGTTTGTAGTGATAGTTCATACAAAATGTCAGACTAAGTGGATGTTTGTAGCGCTAGTTCATACAAAATGTCAGACTAAGTGGATGTTTGTAGCGATAGTTCTTACAAAATGTCTGACTAAGTGGTTGTTTGTAACGATTGTTCATACAAAATGTCAGACTAAGTGGATGTTTGTAGTGATAGTTCATACAAAATGTCAAACTAAGTGGATGTTTGTAGTGATAGTTCATACAAAATGTCAGACTAAGTGGATGTTTGTAGTGATAGATCATACAAAATGTCAGACTAAGTGGATGTTTGTAGCGATTGTTCATACAAAATGTCAGACTAAGTGGATGTTTGTAGCGATAGTTCATACAAAATGTCAGATTAAGTGGATGTTTATAGCGATTGTTCATACAAAATGTCAGACTAAGTGGTTGTTTGTAACGATTGTTCATACAAAATGTCAGACTAAGTGGTTGTTTGTAACGATTGTTCATACAAAATGTCAGATTAAGTGGATGTTTGTAGCGATTATTCATACAAAATGTCAGACTAAGTGGTTGTTTGTAACGATTGTTCATACAAAATGTCAGACAAAGTGGATGTTTCTACCGATTGTCCATACAAAATGTCAGACTAAGTTAACAGTCATACAGACTAGACAGGTATACAAACTAACAGTCAGACAGGTATAAAGACTAGCAGTGGATCGCTTGACAAACAGTTACAAAGAAAGATAGACTTAAACAAAGAACAATGGATGCATGGATGAATGAATTGACGGACGGACTTACTGACAGACAGACAGATGGATTAAGAGAGAGAGACAGAGAATACAGATAGGCAGAGTTCATTGGTTGAATGATTTGCATTGAGACTGGTCCGTGGTGCGTGTAGTTGTAGATGGTTGATGACTTGCATAGTGTTCAGGAATAGACCATTGAGTTATAAGTATGTACAGACGTGGCTCAGCGACTCCTCGGTAACCAGTGACTTTGTTACATTAATGCAGAAGTTGGATTCGTTGGACAGCGGCCATAATTTATGACTGTCTTTGCTGCTCTAGTAGGATCAATTTGTGTCGCACACACACACACACACACACACACACACACACACACAAATATGTATGTCCAAAAAGTATCTTTATTATAAGTATCTTATATCAAATAGGTTACACGTATCATAAACAGGCAACGTTAAACACCTGTCGCTAGGTTGGTAAATGGTTACTGAAAGTCTATAAAAACACTAGCTGAATGTGAACAGATACGCGTAAGTACACTTCGTAAAGCTAAGACTTTTTATGTCTGCAATGTACAGAAACAACCATAGCAGCTTTTCTGTAAAATACGGAAACCGCGCGTAATTTCTTTGAGTGAAAGGCATCTTGAACACCTATTAAAATGATTTCACGTAGAAAACAAAAATCTATTTGACTCGGACTTCACGCATCATGTTCTCTGTGACACATAGCTGGTGCCAATTATGTCAAGTGCTACACGTTGATCTAAATAACACCACGTGGTCCCCGGTCAGAATGACACCGTGAATCCTGCCACGATTTCACGGATTTGCCTCCCCTGCTTTGCAGTAGTGGTCAGTGGCCAAAACTTGAGTATCTAATATAGGCCTTCAAAGGTGTCTACATTCGCACAAGATTTCTCTTGGCACAGCTGTAGATAGAAGGATGATGACGCTTCTATCTCAAAGGAGGATTCATAAGATTCCCGAAGTCAAGAACAATGCTGCATTGGCAGGGCAATTGTTAACTTATATCTGATCCGCCGCCTTTTATGAATTATTAATTTCAGCTCGTTAATGCCCCTACCCTGATTTACTCAGTGGAATTCTTCTTATTGTGGTATAGTTCTGGTTTGAGTTTATTTAGTAAATTGACTGAAACAAACATGCAGTACATTCAAAATGATTAAATCGAAGTTAAATTTGTATAATTACAAATAACAAATTTAATAATCATCTAAGTTTTAACAGTTTACAAAAAATGAATAATGATTTATCAGGAAAAATAACATCACTGTTGTATGGACTGGTTATTTTATGTAAGAGGTCACTTGGCAGCTTATAGGTTTCACTTAGCTGCCAATGGTAGTTTCTTTTCCCGCTGGGTTTTTTTGTGTGGGTTCTTTGCAGATAGGTCACTGAGGTTCTCGCGTCTATGGTCAAGATTGTAGGGTGCAGCACGTTCCCAGAAATGTCAGGGAGTGTCTACGAAGTTGGTCCCTCTTCATTAAGCTCAGGCCACTTTTCCCTTCTTGTTCCAGAGATAGTACCCTCAACTAGTACCACCAACAATTATGGTAAAAGAATAGAAACAAAACGCTCTCCTGAGTATTACGTGTCCCGACACATAGTTATGTGTCCCTTTTTCCTATTCCACCATCTCATCTACCTCAGACTTTACCCTCGATGAGAATTAAACTTAATCCATCGAGAGAACATTTTCTTTTCATTTAAATTGAAAAGCGTTCGTTATATTTACTTTACATTCAAATGAAAAGGTTAACAGTATACACTGATTGAAAAGTGTTCACAATATAGATTGAATAGGTTTTCATTTACATCTACACTGATTGAAAAGCTTTGAAACTTTCTTTAATTTTAAAGTGCATATGTTTAAATAGACATTTACACTGGTTTGAAAATGAAATATTATAATTAGAATGTACATCATTTCTTTCATCTTTGCCTCACTGCTCCATATGGAACTTGGGATTACCTATGCTTTTTAGTTCTCTTTGAGAAACTAATAATTAAGCAGTCACCAGCCCTTGCAGTGGTGGTTCATGAATTCATCATTCTAAATGATGAGGTTGCCAGCCTCAAATGACTTGCACATGCCTTTAGCAATTTTCACATATCAATATTCACGTGGCAATATATATATATATATATATATATATATATATATATATATATATATATATATATATATATATATATATATATATATATATATATATATATATATATATATATATATATATATATATATTAATTAGTTCACATGTTAGTAATGAAAATTATAAAATGTAAAATGCACAACTTACGCCAATCTTGTCTCACAGACTGTTTGCTAAGAAGAATAAAGGCACTTGACTAGGCCTCTTTTACGTGTTCTTGAGGCTCGTTTTTTTAACACTAGATTCCCTCTATGACTCCGTGTTTTCAGTTTCCTCAGATCCCAGTTCCTTATTAAATGATAGAGATTTCCTTGGCTGTTTAAGTCCCTCAAAATACTCCAACAAAAGTCCGGTCTCAAAAATTTAATTCTGAATTCTTCTTCTTCTTCTCCTTCTTCTTCTTCTGCGTTCAGTTTGTAGTCATGCTAAATCTGCAGACCTGTCGCCAGGACGAAATCCACAATCTTTACCAGGTCGACTCGACAACCCCATAGAGTCTGCTGGAGCTCAGCACCCCTTGGCCAGGTCGCACGTCGCGGTCAACATGGGTTGGGCAGTTCTGGAGAATGTGTTATCGGGTCTGGATTCCACATGGGCATTCATTTGTGTGGGATATCCTGAGGTGATAGAGATCGCCAAGTAATCTGCAGTGCCCAGTTCTCAGGCGGAAAATGGTGGTCTGTTGGTATCTGTTTAGATGGTGGATTGGGTCATCTCTGCTGTATATATCCCCTTCCTCCTCCCACTGATTTTTGTACTCTTTGTGGATGATGGGTTTTGCTTCCCGATAGGGCAATGGGTGGCTGTATTGTTCCATTTTACTGCCACTTCTTGATAGAGCATCTGCTCTCTCATTACCAGGAATTTCACAATGGGAGGGTAACCACTGAAGGGCAATGGTTGATGACCTTTGGATGATGTTAAGCTCAGATCTGATCTCATTCATGATGTTATCATTTCTGGTGTTTTGTATTGATTCCAGTAATGATCTGCAGTCAGTGAAGATTACTATCTTAGCTGGTGGCTGCTGTTCGGATCTGGTGAGGATTTTCAGAGCTTGCAGTAGTGCCATAGCTTCTACCCTGAAATTGGAGGAGATCTTTCCAGTTGGGAAGACCTTTCGGGTGATCTTTCCATTTAGGAATCTTATAAAAATGCCTCCTCCAACGTTATTTACTGCTTCCTCAGCGGATCCATCTATGTATGCGTGTGTCCACTCCTTCGGGTTGCACATTTCTTCAATCATTTCTTGAGCCAAAGATTTTAGTTGTTGAGGGGTCTGGTAGACTTTCTTTTTTATTTCAGGGACTTCTGTGATGATAGATATATTTTCATGGCAGTCGTCTGGCTCCTCGTAATCAATTAACATTTCAATCTCAGTAGATCTGATTTCTAACTTCTGGCAGTCTGGTTTCGTCTTGGCAAGCGATCTTCACAGTGTCTTAAAACTGCGAAAAGGTCAGGTTATATGGCCCTTTCTCCCCCGCATTTGTTTTGTTACGATGCTAAGAAAGCTCCAATCATTTCAAACATGCGTGTTGTGTGGGGTAATTTCAAATTTTTTTCCGCCTGAAATAATATGCGTGATTCAAAAGGCCACGTCTCCCATATATGGAACGAAAACATCCGATCCTCTCTCAGCCATGTTTACATATGACTTGTTATTACTTTAATATAAAGTAATGTCTTTGTAACAAGGTGTGCCGGAAACGATGATGTCATGCATGTCTTTCCAAAATGTGTCGCTCAGACGAGTAATCTCGTTATCTGTCGCTTGAGCACACAAAATCCGTCCTTTTACCATCTTGGCAGAGAACGCACCCTGGCCTTATCAGCGATTAAACAACTGCGCTGGGTGATTTGAATGTTACTCCGTAGCCTGATGTCGGGCACACTCGAAATTAACCAACATGGTTGTCGGCTAATATTATCTTATCAGTTCCTTCCCCAGCACCCCAGCAGGGAGGGACGGGTAACCAAACAGACATGACAACCTATCGCTGAAAGGAGTGTAAGAATGTTGAAAATACAAAATATCTAGTACATAGCAGAGAAAGAAAAAGGTGGCGACCCTGGAAGTTCCAGGTAATCAGTCCTCACTTCAATTGAAAATGATTACTGCCGTAGTAGAGAAGAGATCGAGAAGAGGTCGCCCCAAAGCCATCTTGTGACACACGAGATCCCAGCAGCACGTTACACAAGTAAATACAACTTTATCATGATTGCTGACATGATGCCAGCATGTACCTTACCGCCACAAATTGTCTTATGACTGTCTTATTTTCTCAGTCAGTTCACGTGTTGTTAGCTCAGTAACGTATCATACCTCAAATGTCGTCATACTTACATGCAACATTCTTCTGAACATTCTTCTGTAAGTCTGCATCACGTGACATCCAGTAATTTTGTTTGTTTTCTGCCTGTCCATGATTTGCTTTCATGAGAAAGCATCAACTCTGAGTATCATTTATGTAATATTTCCTTATGACCTCCCCTGGCAATGGTTTGTTTCGGTATATAAATAAAGAAGGAGACTATATCCAATACCATAATTCCCGCCGTAAGTACGTCGGTCGGTAGGTCACATCATGCACACCGTCATTTGCGCACTTTTCTATTTTCGAGAGAATGCATTAACTTTCAACCACAGCTAAGGGGTGCAACTGTGGTTAAAAGTTAGACAATAATTGTATTTTTTCTCTTATATGTACTCTCCCGAAAATAGAAAAGTGTAAATATGACAATGTGCATGAACAGCTTGATTATGGAAAGTCAAGATTTTAAAAGATGCACGAACAATTACGAGACATGTGTTGTCATAAAAGAAATGTTAGTTATTTAGTCAATTTCCGGTCCATTAGATCATTATCACTGCTCCACATGTCATTTAGGAAGGTTACTCCATGTTTTCATATTTATTACTTGTACATCCATATAATTTTCACTACAAATATCTAATGACGGTTGTCTGCAATGAAATGACCACAGTAGTAATAGTATCGTCTGTAATACATGTAACAGAAACAACACACTATAATTAAAAACCTGTCAATTTTGACGGGTTATTGCTGGTAACAATAATAATAGAGCAAAAAATAAAAATACAGCTTAGTCATTAGAGATTTGTTAGACACAGTGCCATGCTATCTTATCGGCTGTCTTCCTTTCGGTCTGGTTCCGGTCAAGTGCTTGCTCTTTCAGAGACTGACTAATTTTGTCCTTCCAGCGAATCCTAGATCGTCCTGGAGGTCTGGATCACTGGTGTTTGTCGTGGTAGCCGGCCATCTCCCATTCTGCAGAAATGGCCAAACCATCGCAACAAGGACTGCTCCACTAGGGTCTGCATTGGCTGGGTTTCGAGTCTCTGGCATATCGTCTAAGTGCGACCCCTGTCCCGTCTTGTCACTTGGATCACTTTCCTCAATCACCATTTTCTGAGGTTTGAAGCTAGCTCTGCTCTTCTTGGCATTGCACATGACTTACATCTGCAGGTCAAGACTGCGGCATATGTGGAGCGGTATACAGCCATCTTAGTCTTCTTGCCAATTTCTCTTGCAACAAATACGTTTATTTAGTATCGTATACAGTGCAGACATTGGAAATTTAACTACTGTGTAACCAAACAGGCGTACCAGGGGCACTTGGGTGGGCTATGAACTATATCGTGACGCGCCATGTAACTCTTGCGGTAGAAACAAGTTTATTATTAAGCGGAGTCTTGTAAGAAGAAGACATTAAATACATTATTTCTTCACAGCTTTATTTGGAGAAAAGGAGTACTCGGCAGAGTCATTTTGGATCCTAAATACAGTTTAAACCAAGAGACATTTATATCCATGTTATAACGGGGATAGAAAATTCATATTCCTTGGCGGCAGACTATTTTAATAATCACAGCAACTGAAAAAAAAATTGCAAGTAACAGAATTGGTGTTAGAGTCCCACATGAACATTTCACTATGTTATATACGAGGGGCGTTCAGAAAGTAATGCACCACATCGTTTTTCTCAGCTAATGATGAAGATAGAAGCATGAAATTATGCACACTTCAAATATGGCATGTGCCAATTGTGTGTATCAAATTGCAGATGGGTTCCTCGAAGTCTCACAAATGACCACCGATTGCAAAGGAAAGCAATTTCTTCTGAATTGTTGGAGCGTTTCAATGCTGATGGAGAGAACTTTTTGGCTAAGATTGTTACAGGTGACGAAACCTGGGCACATCATTTTGAACCTGCGACAAAAAGACAGTCAATGGAGTGGCATCATCCGCAATCACCAAGAAGAAAGAATTCAAGACAATTCCTTCAGCTGGAAAGGTCATGATCACTGTCTTTTGGGACACTGAAGGTGTGATTCTTGTGGACGTTATGCCAAGAGGAGAGACAATCAATTCGCAAGCTTACATTAAGACATTGAAAAAACTCAATCAACGTTTTCGCAGAGTTCGGCCGCACAAGAATCCAGCATACCTGCTTCTCCTTCACGACAATGCGCGTTATCACACAAGTCTGGCAACACGGGAAGCAATCACCAAATTGAGTTGGACTGAACTACCCCATCCACCCTATAGTCCCGATTTGGCACCCTCTGATTTTCATCTATTTGATCCACTTAAAGATGCATTCCGTGGGACAAGGTTTGAAGATGATGAAGGAGTGATTCATGCAGCGAAGAAATGGCTACATGATCAAGACAAAATCTGGTACGGGCTAGGAATACATGCACTTGTTTCGCGCTGGCATAAAGCCGTACAAGTTGATGGGGATTATGTTGAATAATACCGATGTTTACACGACATATCCATGAATAATGTCTACAAATTTCATGCTTTTTGAATAAACAGCTCCTGAGAAAAACGATGTGGTGCATTACTTTCTGAACGCCCCTCGTACTTTGTATATTGATGGTTGTGTCTTTATTGATGCTGTTTTGTGGAACTGGAAATAACTGGAGTTACAGAATTAAAGATTTACCATTTGACTATTTCACCAATAAAGTTTCTTATTGATTATTAGTATTTCATGTTGTTGTGGTGTCGGTCATATTTGAGAGGAGAATTGAAAATCTGTGACGGTGAATATCTGAGGAGGTCCTGTTGTCTGCATGTTAACAAGGGGTAGCTATACGTGCATCAAGATTAGTATCAACTACCACGTGATGCTTGCGACGGTTTGAGGTAGTTACTCACCTTCCTGTGCCAGTCTGCCAATCTTATCATTTAGAAAGATACTGCAGTAAGATGGGTCCTACTGCATCACAAATAGTTTGAATGACCGATATAATTACCTGAGTGTTGTTCTTACTTGCTTAGTTGGGAACTCAACAAAGAATTCATCATGATCATCACCATCGTCATAACGGTTTTTCTAAGTCAGAGCCGTATCTATTTACATAAATGTCAAAATATGTTTGTTTGTTGGTTTATTTGTACTTATACAAATCCGCATGCCTTAAACTTTGGCAGAGTTATTCCTTCGGTCCTTCCAGAGAACTACATAAGTTAGTGTTTACCAGAACGTCGTAGTTTTGACGAAAAAAAATATTTAAATATTCTCACTGTTTGTCATATTTGCGTAAAGGCCGAATCAAGGGAAATAAATAAAATTCCCGTGGCTAGAAAATTCAAGAGAAATCAAAGGAAATATTCCTAATGATAAAAAATTAATGCATTTTTATAATTAGCAACCTCACTTTTCCCTATTTTACAACGCAATTTAAAATTACTAACCGTACACTTTTACTTTAAGTGACAATTAAAAAAATAAAGTTTAGTTTCATGTAGCATTTCCATTCATAGTATTATGTAAATCTAATAGGATTAATTGTGGCCGTGTGACCTACTACCATAGCATTTATTCGTGCTAGAAACTAATTATAATAAAATAATAGAAATTATTATTCACTTCTATAGAAAATAAACAGTGCAAGTACGACATCTCGTAGTAAATCATAAACCCGAGATACATTGAGTATAGGATGACATAAGATGAAAGTAAACTATGTCAATCTTGGCATAAACCACGCTAACGATCGGCGGGAGTTACCATAGAGATAATGACGTAAATGGGAATAGCCTTACTCCCAGTAAGATCGCTTGATAGAATGACCAGTAAATAAATTAACAAAATAAAAGTTTGTCCAATGAAAACAGAGGCCAGAATCGCCCAACACTGAAACCCGCTCAGGAATAATGTTCAGAAAGCAGTTGTACGAATTGAGCATTGCATATGGACGTGATTTTAACCGTACGGGGATAGTATTTGGCGCTTCCCCCGGTCTGTCACACAAGTCCGGCTTCTTCGTTGTGATTTACTACCAGAACGCAGCCGCGTACTCCATTATTCTTCCTCAGGATATTTGCAGTTAATAAGAAGAAATTTCTATTTCATGCAGAATCTGTGGGAACATATTTTAATTGTGTTTTTCACAAGTAAGTTCGTTTCGAACGAACATTATTTTGTTTTATGCGAGCTCAGTTGATAGCCACGCCTAGTCTAGAGAACAAATGAAGCCACTAATTGAGGAAATACTCGTAATCAAAGTACAGACTCCTCAAACTATAACACTAACCAACAAATTACCTGCTCGAAGGAAAATATTGAAGAATGAACATGATGATGAAGCATTTACTCCATGCTGGATATTAATCAAAGGAGGAAAGATTATTATACATGAAAACAACTCTCACATTGAATCTTTGTAAATACTTGAACCATTGTTGCACCGTTTTGCCTGTTGTTGGAAAATTCAACTATTACCAAAATAAACTTCTGATAAATTGACAAGGTGCTTACTGAAATCATTGACTTTTAGATAAGTTACATGTCGTAGATGTACTAGATATGTATATTCCTACCACACTCGCAAATACATCATCTCAAGAGGATACGAACCTACCTGGGTCATGATTGAAAACCTTACCAAGAAATAAACAACTCTGGCGGGCTTTAAGTCAGTAATACTTAACTTGGAAACATTATTGATATCCTTCCCAGTCCATGATTGATGATTAGTGACACTCATATAGGTACTTGCACCAAAAAGGGTACCTACCCCGTCACATAATTACACAAGGCGAATTCTAAACTGTATTGACAGATATTAAAACCAATATAATGTAATATAGAATATACTATTATTGGGTACATACTCAGACCGTAAGCTCTATTACGTTTTACCATGTACCTTTTTATAACCGACAGACCGTGTCTCTAAGTTGAACGTACCACGCCTCGCCAAACGAGGAAAATGTTATTTTAAAAATATATATGCCCACACTTAAATAAAAGCAAGCATCACGGTTACGTTATAGCTTTGTGGCATTTTACAGACAGTGTCTTCAGAGCGTGAAGCAACTACAGTTCTAACAAGACCGAAGCTAGTCTGGAGAGACAAAATTTAACTCTTAAAAAGAAGATGAAACTAATCGATTGCCGATGTACTTTTGTACTTGTATGAAACTTGGAAATTAAACGCGGGAAAGAACAACAAGTAAAGCTGAAATAAAAGGGACAAAAATACAGTTATAATTATCAACTGTACAATTTAGTTACAAATCTACATACATTTTCATTCAAACCAAAAGTGTCATTCAAAGTTCATTAATAGTACTATTTTTAAAAATTGCACTCAGGAAAACAAAGTATCAGACCATTCTAATCTGATTTTGTTTCTATTTTATTCTTGCTATGTGGTCATGTCGGTTCATGCAGTACATAACGGCGTTTTTCCCAACTTTCACAACAACTTTAGAAACCGAAAATGCTTAGGGAAAGAGCGATTCTGGCACCTAAAAATGACAGCGTTAGTAATTAATCAATATCATTTAGTTCCCCGAGGAGCATAGGCCCAACAAACACATGCCAAGTCTTCCTGTCCTGTGCCATCCGCTCAAACCCTCTCCATGCCTCTTCACCACTTTCACCTCCGTAAACAGCTCTCCTCTTCATGTGTTCCTTGGTCCACCTCTGCCTCTCCCTCCCTGCGGACTCCAGAACAATGACCGCCTCTTAATGCTATCAACAGGTTTCCTTAGCGTGTGTCCCACCCATCGCCAGCGTCCTCCTCTCAGCTCTTGCCCCGGCACTCGTCTGGCTCCTGTCGTCAGTTCCACATCTGTGACCTTGTCATACCATTTCAGTCCTATTCTACGCAAGCACCAGTTTATAAAAGTCCGTAGCTCCATGGTTATTGTTTCCGTTGCTCTCCATGTCTCACAGCTACACAACAGGACCGACCCGACATCTGAGCCGAAGACTCCCACTTTCGTGATAGACTTGACCTCACCCGTTCTCCACACGTTTCCCAACGCAATGAAAGCACCTCTTCCCCCCTGTATTCCCATTTTGACATCACTGTCCGTCCCTCCAACTCCGTCCATACCACCGCCAAGACATGTGTACGACCCCACATCCTCCCCAAGTTCAACCTTGCCATCATCTCCTGCATCTACTCTCACAATCCCTGTCCTCTCCCTGTGCACTTCTGTAGCGAAATGTTTTTTTGTTTAGAGGGAGAAAGTGTAAGTATGACAGACTTGATGGAAGAATAAAAGATAATCTTTAGAGGAAACTCTTCCAGACTGCAGGTTGAATGCAAGTCTCTCCTCGGGAATTAGTCCACTCAAAAAACTTTCTAAGAGAATTCTGGTGAAACTAAACAGGATATTTTCTAGGCGATAAATTCTTTATCCGATATCCTACAAAGGACTATGTATAGTACATATATGTTATTTTGGCTCTAAAATTGTTATATACTACAACCCATTTTAAAGATGTTATGTAAAGTTTTCAAAATGGAAGATAGAATCTCACAGTATTTCAAAATGTACAACTATATGGTCAGAATTAATTTGTCATCCTAGGACAATGGGAATATTCTGTAGTGTTTCTGCTGGCATGTTCAGATACTCATCTCAGATGCTGAATTTATGTAGTCTTGTTGCCAGGGGTTCAATATGTCCCAGCACTCCAGGTCCAGCAAGTTCTTTGTAGGGTTTAAGAGGATGGCAAGTTGCTTTCTCCGTCTTGACACAGGGCTCATCACCAACTGGGATGGGGTATGTCTGCCCTTGAGAACCCTGCTTATGGTTTAGTCTTCTGGTATGACAACCTGGTAGGATCGCTTAGCTAAGATCCATTGCTGTTTAAAATGATCGGGCACCTCTGTATTTCTTGGGAGCAACCATTTTGTCCCGGTCAGTCTGCCGGCTAGCGAGAGAATCCCGCTTACCAGAATCCCGCTTTCGCTTTGAGAATCGCGCCAAAATTCCTCCAGGTTTCTGTTTGGTGGCTTTAATTTGCCTACGTTAGAGGTGGGGCGCCTGACCTATTTTTTACATACGTTCCATCCCGAAAACACACACACAACCTGGCCGGTACGTGGCATCCATGGTGGTTGCTGAGGTCAAAAGTCAAAAGACAATATACTGCGCTGCCTATCCATTGGCTAAACTGTAATTATTCAGGGCGCGGTTAAAAGTTCACAGCTTTAAAAGGTCACAGCGGTTTGCTGGTAACCTAGATTTAAGAAAAAGGAATTTCAGAAGAAAATGGGAGATCTTCCGATGTGTTTTGACGAGTGGTAGATATTCTAGAGAATTTAGAGAAAAGGAATGTTTTGGTATGAGAAAAGATTGACAGAGAGAAAAGAAGGCGAATACACTTCGTGACAACTTCCAGGCCCACTGTTAAGGTCAAAAAGGGAGGTGATACTTTGTATACGGGTTGGACACAGTAAATTAAGGGTTGCATCGCTTGTAGACTTGATTAACGGTGAATTGGGTTAACAAATATATGACAGAAGTCAGAAGTCAGATAGCGTCATGAGCGCTGTTCTGTATTGTAGAACTGTAAATAGTTCTCACGGCAAGTCCGTGAAGGGACTGAGCGGTGGTGAACTGCGAAGTCCCGTGACTGTTTAGGCGGGAGTTTTTGTGACCGCTGGGCAGTCGGGTACTGGTTTTGACAGGGTGAAGTCAACCCTGGTGTTTTTCCAAGTGTGTGTTCCCGACCAGTGTTCGGTGAAAATGGTATAGTGTTTTTTCAATGTGTGTCTAGGTTTAGACTTTTGGCACAGGCCTGTAGCTGAATATTCTTCCTGCATATGTATTATTCCATGTGTTAGGTTATTTTGAAGGTATGTACTTTAATATTTATGACTGCAGTGGATGCAGCTTATGAGAGTTTGCACTGTGCACGTTCTATGAGAAGTGCACCAAAAGTGCTATAAAGAGTCCGAGATTTGAAGGACATTGCTTTGAAGGCCAGGATTTTGTACAGGCCATATTTGATATAACTGCAGTGGGAAGACTATGGAGCTATTATGAAGGCCAGGATTTTGTACAGGCCGTATTTGATATAACTGCAGTGTGAAGATTATGGAACTATTATGAAGGCAGTCCTTGAGGGATTTAGCTATTGTGCACGTTCGATGAGGAGTGCACTATTATTCTGTAATTGAGTTCTATGAAGAAAACATTTAAGAGTCGGAGACTTATCGACTTTATAAGGCCATATTTATAACTGCGGTGAAGGCAGTATTTGAGGGATTTAGCTATTATGTATTTCTATGAGGTGTGCGCCACTAGGAGCTGTGATTGATGCTATGTACTATGCTGTATATTCGTCTGTGTCATCGTGACTATGTGTGTAGCGTTAATAAAACTGTGCATTAACTGTTACCAGTCGTTCTACGCTACATGAATTCAATGTGTGTCACTGTGATGGATGAATGCGCCAATACACACTTACTCTGATCAGTCTAGGCATAGTGACAATAGTAATATATTTATATATAGCCCTGGGTGGGCGTGGCCTATATAAGGAGAACCCATTTACGCCATTATCCCTGAAGAACACAATGGCGTTAACATATCATTGAACAATATCAATAAAGAGACGATACACTTTAGTCAGCATATTTTATCATTAAAGAGAACGGCAATATCAGGCAGGTTCAATAAAAAAGACAGACGATATTGGAGGTGGCGTCCATTAACAATGAACTGTCTTTATTATTATCAGCATTTTGAAATAACATCCATACTTATCAGTGGTGGTTTTCAGTAAAGTTGGAATTTAAAACCCGCAAAATTCGCGTTGAAAGGATTTGATGATACATATAAAATAGACTGAGGAATATCATACTGATATAAACTAACAGTTATTTATTAATGAACAGCATTATCAGTAGTGTGCCAACTTTTGGGCGCAAGGCTCATGATTTCACGTGGTAATATTGTTTCTACCAGACCTTGACCTGTTTATTAGTGTGCCCTGTGTGTGGCGTATGCACTAAGGAGTTTCTCATCTGTAACGGTAGTTAGCCCTGTGTGGGCGGAGCTTCGATTTAAAACCCAGTTTAGCTTTAACTGTGTTATGTCGTCTTCTATGCCTACGGGCCAGTCTACATATGATAGTAGCAATGAATGGACTATTATAAGATAGGAACAGATGATTATGACAGTCATCTATGACAGGGATACTTATTTCCAGCCTAAATGAATCATCGTTGAAATATTTCAAGCCTTATTGACACCTGCATTGCTCACAGACAGTTTGGTGTCGCTGGTAACCTGTAATCGGTGACACGGTGATGTGTCTAATGTATACATGCTTCTTGTGACATATTTGCAGCAGTCAAATTTCCTTTTGCATGCTGAGTCAAGTTCCAGAAGTGACAGTTGACCAGTCAAGTTCCAGAGGTGACAGTTGACGACGAGTCCAGTGCTGATGCTAGCGCCTGTCAACAAGGGAGTGTGCTTATGTTGTGTTGTCTGATGCTCATCAGTGGTAACAGAGAAAGAACAAAACTGTTTTCTACTTACATGATAAGTGGTATTTGTGTGAAAACTGTGTCTCTGTATGATGTTGTCAAGCCTTCCAATATTATTATGTATGCTATTGGGTATTTCATGTTGATAGCGTATTATTGTGATATTTAATGCATAATTGATTGATGGTTATGTAACTTAATCTTATTAGAATTATAAGTGGTCTATTAATTTTGTACACTCAGTGATTGTACCATGGATTGTATTGTGTGATATTTAATGCATAATTGATTGATGGTTATGTAACTTGGATTTTTGGATCTAAACTTTATAGATAGAATTATCATAGATAGCAGATTCTGTTGTTTGATTGAAGAATTTAGTAGTCTGACTTAAACATTTGTTCATGAGAAATAATGTTATGTTTATGTTTACTTTGGTATGATGTTAATAGTGGTGGTTTTTTATAGGTGTTTATTTGTGTCTACTTAGAGATGGGAATATTTTTTTTTATGTCTCACATTTTGTTAAAGCTCATTTCACTTATGATTTATTAATTACAGGTTGAAACTTGTAAAAATTTAAAATACTATTTTTATTTAACTTAACGATTAAGAAACTTTTTTGTATTGTAATTTTGGAACAATGTATTTGTTTTCTTTTTGAAATGGTTGTATTTGTGTGTGCTCAGTGTTTAATTATGAGTAATAATATATGTCGATATGTCCAGATTAAAAAAAAAAAAAAAAATTAATTTTTTTTTTGAGATTGTGATATTTTTTTTTACATATCGCACTTTTTTGTGTGATGTCTGTGATAATCCATTTTAATTATGTATAAGTTTTGTAATTTGGCTAAATTATTTATTATGCATTATGTAATTATATCCTTCATTCGTATTTGGTATATATATATATATATATACTTTGTCTCGTTATTGTATGATTTTCGGTCATGATTGTAATTTTTTACAACATACTGTTTGTCAAAATAGTTATTAGAATGTAGTATTGCCTCTTTTCTATACATTCATTTCTTGAATTTCCTTCTTTCTTTCGGATAATTCTTCTTTTCACTCCATTTCTTTTGAAGCAGTTGATACTTTCGTTATGCTTCTATGTTTCTTTTAGGTGTCACTTAATTCTTTTTGTATACGTTTACTTCTTACACTACTTATACTTCCTTCCTTAGGATTGTTATGTTGATTATATGGTTTGGTATTAGGTAGTTATTTATGTCGGTTGTATCTAGTTTCATTTAAGTAATGGATTAGCTTAATTATTGCTATTTGATTATATTATTGATCTTTGTTATTATATTGATTTCATTGCTGATTTTCATTGTTGATCATGCTTCTCTTGCTTGATCTTGTCTGTTACTTTCTATTTATTGTATACTACTTGGTCTACAGTGATCATACTTTACTTTTTTTGAAACTGTTTATTTAGTGTACTTAGCAGATTATTGTGTATAATTTGTTTTATTGTACACTTGCTTATATTTTTTGTCGATGTATTATTATAACCTTAACATGAGCTAATTTTTGGTATGATTATTTTAGAGCTTAGCTGACCCCTCATTTTTCTTTGATATAGTTCTTGTCAAAAAAATGATAAATCATTTTTTTCTCCGGGGGTGGTGGTAGTATGTTAAGGTCAAAAAGGGAGGTGATACTTTGTATACGGGTTAGACACAGTAAATTAAGGGTTGCATCGCTTGTAGACTTGATTAACGGTGAATTGGGTTAACAAATATATGACAGAAGTCAGAAGTCAGATAGCGTCATGAGCGCTGTTCTGTATTGTAGAACTGTAAATAGTTCTCACGGCAAGTCCGTGAAGGGACTGAGCGGTGGTGAACTGCGAAGTCCCGTGACTGTTTAGGCGGGAGTTTTTGTGACCGCTGGGCAGTCGAGTTCTGGGTTTGACAGAGTGAAGTCAACCCTGGTGTTTTTCCAAGTGTGTGTTCCCGACCAGTGTTCGGTGAAAATGGTATAGTGTTTTTTCAATGTGTGTCTAGGTGGAGACTTTTGGCACAGGCCTGTAGCTGAATATTCTTCCTGCATATGTATTCTTCCATGTGTTAGGTTATTTTGAAGGTATGTACTTTAATATTTATGACTGCAGTGGATGCAGCTTATGAGAGTTTGCACTGTGCACGTTCTATGAGAAGTGCACCAAAAGTGCTATAAAGAGTCCGAGATTTGAAGGACATTGCTTTGAAGGCCAGGATTTTGTACAGGCCATATTTGATATAACTGCAGTGGGAAGACTATGGAGCTATTATGAAGGCCAGGATTTTGTACAGGCCGTATTTGATATAACTGCAGTGTGAAGATTATGGAACTATTATGAAGGCAGTCCTTGAGGGATTTAGCTATTGTGCACGTTCGATGAGGAGTGCACTATTATTCTGTAAACTGAGTTCTATGAAGAAGACATTTAAGAGTCGGAGACTTATCGACTTTATAAGGCCATATTTATAACTGCGGTGAAGGCAGTCTTTGAGGGATTTAGCTATTATGTATTTCTATGAGGTGTGCGCCACTAGGAGCTGTGATTGATGCTATGTACTATGCTGTATATTCGTCTGTGTCATCGTGACTATGTGTGTAGCGTTAACAAAACTGTGCATTAACTGTTACCAGTCGTTCTACGCTACATGAATTCAATGTGTGTCACTGTGATGGATGAATGCGCCAATACACACTTACTCTGATCAGTCTAGGCATAGTTACAATAGTAATATATTTATATATAGCCCTGGGTGGGCGTGGCCTATATAAGGAGAACCCATTTACGCCATTATCCCTGAAGAACACAATGGCGTTCACATATCATTGAACAATATCAATAAAGAGACGATACACTTTAGTCAGCATATTTTATCATTAAAGAGAACGGCAATATCAGGCAGGTTCAATAAAAAAGACAGACGATATTGGAGGTGGCGTCCATTAACAATGAACTGTCTTTATTATTATCAGCATTTTGAAATAACAACCATACTTATCACCCACCCGCCTCGACTTCTCATCGATAACCCTAATTTTCCCCTGCATCTGACCACGGTCATGGGACAGAAGAGCCAAGTCATCTGCAAAATCCAGACCACCAAGCTGTTCAGTCAGACTCCACCGGACTCCCTTTCTGTTGTGCGACGTCGATGTTTCCACTTTACAATCTATTGCTAGCAAGAAAAGAAACGGAGTAATACTCGTAGTAATCTCCAATTACAGAATCAGCTGCCGTGCATTGCCAAGACATAAAAATCCATTGACACTGTCATAGATAGCCAGCAGGGGTTATCCGACTGACATCTTCAACACTTTGGAACCAACTGAAATGCAGTTGCGCAACTTAATTTTTAAAATCTGTGCACCAATAATGTTGCTGCGAAATCTTGATCTGCCTAATTGTGTAGTGGATTATGTGTCAAGAACCTGATGCCAAATGTGATAGAAGCAACAGTAATAACAGAATGTGCCAGATGAGAAGATGCATTCATCTACGCATTCTTCTGATCCCCACTGACATGTCTTTTGATTTTAAGCGACTGCAATATCCTGTGTGACTCGCATTTATAATGATAGTAAACAAAGCCCAAGGACAGCCACTTAAGGTAGCAGGCATTAACTTAGAAAATCCGTGTTTTTCCCAAGGACAGCTAGGCTATATGTTACTTTCTCCAGTGTGCGCACACCAATAAATTTATTTATTTTTGCCCCAGACGGCAGCACCAAACATATTGTTTTTCAAAAATCACTGGATATAGTCAAATATATTAATTGTAACGTATGTGAATGAAAAGAACAAAGAAAATAAATTTATTAAACATTAGTTGTGATTTTTACATTTTCAGAAGTTTCATAAACTATTACTATAAATAAAAAAACCGGGCAACGCCGGTACTTACAGCTAGTCTGGTATAAATGAAATAGTTTTGAGGACGTGCCACACATCAGCAACAGTGGAATCATGCACGGTTAAATAAGTTTAATTATTAGAATCCTTCCAAACCTGAAGATTTGGCCTCAACGCTAAAGGGAACACCGAAGAGGAAGTTATACAGACTGTTAATCAAATCCTGAAGAAATATGGACTGACGTTAGGTAAGAACAAAGAAAATAAATTTATTAAACATTAGTTGTGATTTTTACATTTTCAGAAGTTTCATAAACATTCATGGATGACACAACAATTCTGACATCAGATGAACATCAGGCCCGGAGGATGTTAGCACGCCTGGATGAACTAGTCAGCTGGTGCAGAATGAGCTTCAAACCCAAGAAGTCGAGAAGCCTATCAGTCAGGAAAGGGAAGATAGCAGAGGTCATATTCACGGTTTCCAACCAAAGAATCCCTACTGTCATTGAGGAACCTGTTAAAAGTCTTGGCAGGGTGTACGATGCCTCATTAAAAGACTCAAAGGCAGTGCAACAGACAATAGAAATGGCAGACAGAGGGCTACAGATCATAGACCAAAGCAGACTCCTGGGGAAGTTCAAGCTGTGGTGCCTCCAGTTCATGTTGATACCAAAGTTGCTGTGGCCACTGCTTATATATGAAATAAGCACAAGTACAGTGGAAGCCATAGAGAAGAAGGTCAACAAGTTCATGAGGAAATGGCTAGGAGTACCACCAGGTCTGTCAGATGTAGCACTGTACTGCAAAAAGTCAAAACTTCTGCTTCCTTTCAAGTCAGTTGTTGAAGAGTACAAAGTTGGAAAGGCAAGGCTTGCAATGATGCTACGCGAGTCAGCTGATGACGTGGTTAAGTCCATTCAGCCCACACTGAAAACGGGAAGGAAGTGGAAAGTGGAAGAAGCTGTTGATGCTGCCCAAGAGTCACTCAAACTGAGGGAGGTAATCGGATACACACAAACGAATAGACGGGATTTGGTCATGGAGACATCCGCTGGTGGTCCAAGGCATCAAGCAGGGAGCGCAGAGACATGGTAGTTCAGGAGATACGAGAAGCTGAGAATGATAAGAGGTTGCAAAAGCAGTGCAGCAGGTCCAACAAGGCCAATGGACTACATGGGAAGGAGCCCTGCAGAGGTCCTTGACATGGAATGATATATGGCATATGGCACCTCTTAGGCTCAGCTTCGTTGTCAGATCACTGTATGACCTGCTGCCGTCGGCCACCAACCTTGTGAAATGGGGAAAGTCGGATGATGAGCAGTGCCCCCTGTGCCAGGGGAGGCAGACACTTGAACACGTGCTCTCAGCGTGTAAGGTGTCATTAGGGCAAGGGCGATACACTTGGCGCCATAACAAAGTGCTAAATGAGCTTGCTGCGACAATAGATCTGGCAAGAATGAAGGCGAATAGCAAAGTCCGGCCAGACACCGCAAACACATACTTTCTGAGGGCAGGAAAGTCAGCACACCCCAAACCGAATAAACCTGGTAGCAGTTTACCATCTCTTCTTGATTGTGCAAATGATTGGGAGATGGCGGTAGACCTACCTGGACGAGGGGCATATCCAGAGAGTATCAGAAAATCGCGGAGACGGCCGGATATAGTGCTTCATTCTGCAGCAACGCTTCAGGTCATACTGATTGAACTGACAGTGCCATTTGAATCCAGATTAGATGAGCAACATTCGTTCAAAGCGGCCAAGTATAGTGATCTGGCCGCGGATCTGAGACACGATGGGTTCACTGCAAGGGTCATGGCTGTTGAAGTGGGCGCAAGAGGGCTTGTGGCTGCATCAGTGTATGATCTATTGAAACTGTTGGGGCTGAGGGGACAGTCGAGAACAAGGGCCCTGAAGAGGCTTAGTGAAACTGCCGAAAAGGCATCAGGCTGGCTGTGGAACAACCGCAATGGGGAATGGAGATCGTAACAATAAACGCTGCGGTAAAGAAAACACCAGGAATTTTTCTAAGTCCACAATACGCTGAGGTTTGTGGTGGACTAGTGAACGGGCTGCGACTCAGGGGCGACAAGCGGTGTATACTATAAGGGGTGTCAGTATCAAAAGTCCAGTGGGGAACGCGCAGTGGCGACTCGTTGACTTCGCGCTGGTGTCTCAGTGTGTGCGACGGAACGAACGGAATAATTTGTCTTCTCCTTGTTACTTTCACAATTGCCTCCACGGCTGGCGGAGTTGTGGAATTTAAAGTTGCTACCATAAGTGAAATGGGTTCATTTTCGATGCAAGACAACAGGAAGCTGAGACGCTTGGGAGTCATGACCCAAGTGGGCCCGCCCCCCTTAGAGTGTAAAGGAGTATATAGGGCCGAAACACTTGTCGGACGGGGGGACTTCTTCTGATGATCAGATTGCTTCCTGTTGTATCGCTCTGTAAAGAGTTTCCTATCATACACAAGAACAGATATTTCATATACCCACGACGCTTTAGGGATAGGCGAAAACAAAAGTAAATGAGTGAAAAATTACGCATTTTAAAATGGTAACCCGTACATCATATTAGCTATACTGTGGTAAAGTGGGATGATATAAATATTTATAGGGGACTTAGTGTACTGACTGAGATCAGCTGTGAAGGTATCTGTATCTAATAGATGTGGTGTATTACAGATAACCTTACTTGCTACCACATTTAGACCTCAGTCAGACTTATTCTGGAATATTGTGATGACTACGTTGAATGTCTAGGGTTATGATAATGATGAAGTGTATGTCACAACAACAACAGACAGATAAACACTTTAATTTAATACACAATACTTTACAACACTGTGATACTCACACACATAAAACACTCTATAAGACTATCTTAAATGAGTCAAGTGTAACTTTTAAAAATATATGTATTAATTCCTTCAAATATTAGATATCCTGATTCAACTACAAAGTGAATCAGGAATCACAATCAAATGTAATCACAAGTTGTATGTACACAATTTATAGATAGAATCTTTGTATTGACATATATTATTATTGCAATATGTGTGTAAGTTGTGCTGTAGTACTATGAGGTAATACTGGCTTTTTCAAGCTAGGTGGTTATTTGTCATCATGACTTCAAGTGTTTGTTTCTGGTGGAAATAATATTGTAAAGGTTCACAGTTTCTTTTTATTTGAAACAATTAAATGTCCCTCTTGATTTTAGGTAAAGTCACTTTTAGAGGGGGGTTATACACAAGATTGAGCTGCTCTGGCCACGAACTCTTAACTTCTGTGTGGGCGGCAGGAAACAGTCTCCACTGCTCGCTTGCTTCACCGTTTCCTTGAGAAACAACCCTGGTTGATATCTGGACCAAGGAGTATGCTACCAGCCTCTGGATTCAGCAAACCTCAGACCAGGTGCTGCCTCAATACGTTAGGACCTCGGTCCCTGAAACAAGAAGGTTGTACCTCCTACTTCAGAACTAATTTATAATCTATTTCCACACTGAAGCACAATACATAACAAACACCGAGTTCAGCGCGGTAGGCCAACTGCTAGCTTCTCATGTAACAGTATACACCAGTATTCCTCTCCCTAATGGTTACAACGCCTCTGCAATTTCAGCATTATTTCCTTATATTCAATAAGATAGGTGTCATAGTACTATTTGGCAATCCCATATAGGCCTATGCAGTTATACTCCTCTCCGACAAGTTTTGTTCCTGGTGGAGCAATATCTAGGCTTTTCCTCATGGTTGCTACTGAACTACACACAGACAGACATAATTTATCAATTCACATTCAATTTTTCATCTAAAAGATATCAAATATGTCAAGCTTACCACAATTCATGAAATATTAAACAAATACGTTGACTGGCGATGAGTTATGGCACAATTCCGATCTGCCTCTGTCCCAGGCTTTCATAAGATAAATATGAGCTGGATCTCAACGCACTTGCTTCTAAGTAAGTTTATTTTCAAAATGTGGCCCTGAACTGACGCTCCTAATTGACTATATCAAATGGTCTATCCAATGGGACCATGTTTACAAAAGCTTTTGAAAAAAAGTACCCTTCCTACCGTTTCCCGTAACAACCAAAAATAGTATTTACAATCGACTAATCATGTTTAGGCTTACATATTCTTCTAGCCAATCAAATCGGATTTAACTTGTTGGCCTATTTCCCGTAAAATAGTGGTTTTAAAACATGCCACTGAGCAATTATGATCTGGTGGTGTCAGACAGCACCCCTATAATATTTTGGCTATAATTTGTTAATTATTAGACTAGTTGCTTAACACCTAACATATTCTTTGTCAGCAAGTCCTTGTCGTGGAATATTCTAATCCACATATATAAATTATTAGGTAAATATGAAGCCTAACAAATAAAATTAATAAAGAAAAGAGCAATGGTAAATAACAGTGCTGTCACAAAGAAGGTACTCGAAATCCCCCTTGTTTTCTGCTTCGTCTGCAAATTGTAACGCTTTCACGTTGATAGTAAAAGCTTACTGTATTATGACCCGCTTTCTTCAATGAAACGTGTGCTGTATTTCTTGGAAAAACATTGAGAGGCAGACTGCGTAATGACCTAAATTAATCCTGACATTAATTATACTGCGTTACCAAAACGAACGAACAGATGGACTAAAGGATAAAGAGAGAAGGGAGGGCTGAAAATCAGGAACGCATGCAACACGCGTCGCGCGATACACAAATGCTGCCATCACGCGTGTAAGACTACATGCACTAATTTTTTTTCAGACGGACAGTGGTAAAATACACTGCCCTTCTCAGACAGCACATCTTCGAAACAGGAGGTAGAAAATACATATTTTGAACGCAGCCACGTAGCTCTTTTAAATTTGGATATTTGGGTTCCTTAGGGTTTGCTGACAAAGAATATGTAAAACGTTACGCAAATAGTCCAGGAATTAATAAATTATAACCAAAATAAAATATTGGGGATGCCTGACAGCATGAAATCATTTCTGCTCATAAAATTTTTTTATAACATGTTTGAAAAAACCTTGCGTTACAGAAATAGCCTACCATGTAAACTCCAAATTGATTGGAGCGCAACAAATGAAAGACGAACCACGATTGGTCGGACTATAAATACTATCTTGGTTGTTAGGGAGACGTAGAAAGGTAACATTTTTTCAAACACTTGTCGAAACGTGGCCTCATTGGCTAGACTCGCTGATATACTCACTTAGGAGCGTTAGTTCGAGACCACTAGTGCAAATAAGCTTGATAAAGCGACAGTGCGTTGAAGCCAGCTCACATTTTTGCTAAAATAAAAGCCTGGAACATAAGCAGATGGGAATTTGTGCCAGTAATTGTGCCAGAATTCATTGCTAATCAACGTATCTGTGTTTATTTCCATGAAATTGTGGGACCGTGGTCTTGATGGTACTGAGCAGCACCTGGTCAGAGCTTTGCTGAATCCAGAGTCGGACAGCATACTCCTTGGTCCATTTAGCTATCAGCGAGGTGTCTCCATAGCCCAGAGGAGAATTCGAGCAGAGGAGTCCTTTCCTGCCGCCATCACTCAAGATAAGCTGACTTGGCCAGCTGAGCTCAACATTATGTCCCCACATCTTGAAATGACTTTGTAAAAATCACCTTAAGAGGGGAATTTAATTGTCTTAATATCAGGAACTGAGAACATCTCCAATACTAGTTTCCTTAAGACAAACTATTGAAGTCATGATGACAAATACCAACAGAGCTTGAACAAAACAAAACCAGTATTACCTCATATTACCACTACACAACTGACACACATAGGATATTTTTTAAAAATATATGTCACTACAATATTCATATTGATAAATTCTGTACATATACTTGTAATTAAAATTGATTGTGATTCCTGGTTCCTTTGTAATTGAATCAGGACACATATTCATTCATATCAGCAATGAATACATATTGTTATTTGAAAAGTTATCAGTGACTCCTTAAGATATCCTTTAGAGTGTTATATGTATGTGAGTGTCCCAGTGTTGTCAAGAGTAGTGGATTAAATTAAATTGTTTATCTGTCTGTTGTTGTGACTTACACTTCATCATACACATACCCTAGACACATAACGTAGTCATCACACTATTCCAGAATAATTCTGACTGAGATATATAGATATGTGGTAGCAAGTAAGGTTATCTATAATACACTACTCTTAATAGATATAGATACCTTCACAGCTGATCTCAGTCAGTACACTAAGTCCCCTATAAATATTTATAACATCCCACTTCACCACATATATTGGGGTCTCGCTCTTGGGATTTTGAATCTTTACCTATTAAAAATATTGGGGGTAATTCACTTCAGGGAATATAAGAATTAAAAGGTATCCTTGGGTGGAATTAAATAAGGTTGAGCTCACGGTGCCTGTGTTGTCCATTATATATATTTAGAATTTGAATTGTTGGTTAGACATTGTAGAAATTTTACCTGATAGACAATGGCGGACCTGGCCAAGTTTCGATCTGCTGCTGTACAGACTGCAAAAGAGTTAGGATTAGATGGGCAAGTTATGGTTGCCTATGTCACTACGGAATGTGACAAATTTATTGAACGCGAAGAAAGAAGATTAGAAAAAGAGGCCGAAAGAAAGTTAGAGGCTGAGACTAAGAGGTTGCAAGCTGAGGCTGAGACTAAGAGGTTGCAGATTGAGGCTGACAAAGAGGCTAAGAAATTGGAAGCAGAAAGAGAAGACAAAAGATTAGCTGCAGAAAGAGAAGCCGAGGAAAGAAGACAGGCTGCAGAAAGGGAAGAGAGGAAATTAGCTGCAGAAAGGGAAGCAGAAGATAAAAGATTACAAAGGGAACATGAATTACGACTAAGGGAGTTTGAGTTTCAAGGCCATGCTCCTGAAAATGGTGCCAGTCCCTTTGCCTCTGATGCTACGGTTACTCAGGGAGCCTCAACCTCAGCTATGAACTTTCATTTAGATCATTTTGTTGAGAAAGACGATGATATTGAGAGCTATATAAATAGATACGAACTATTAGCTACCACGTATGGGTTAGAGAGAGAAAGGTGGAGCTTAAAGTTATCTCAGGGACTTCGTGGGGCAGCTTATGAAGTTTTTGCAAAAATGAGCAGAGGTGATCAGGAAAATTATGACATGCTAAAGCAGGCTCTTTTGTTAAGGTATGAAAAGAATGCAGAATTTTATAGGAAAAAATTTAGGAATGCTAAACTATTGTCAGGTGAAACCTATCACCAGTTCTCTGCACGAATAGAGACATACTTGGAGAAATGGACTTCTCTGGGGAAAACCCAAGATCTTAAGGAAATGGTCCTTATAGAGCAATTAAGAGAGTCCATGGCTCCAGACCTGAGAAAGTTTCTCATGGAACAAGGTGCAGAGAGGCTGGTGAGTTGCTAAATGTTGCTGAAAGGTATCAAGCAGCTCAAGCAGAGGTAACAGGTAATAAAAAGAAACAAGTGGATAACTTTAGGGCACCACAGTACTTTAATAAATTTGATCCTAAGGATCAAAATAAAGGTAAGCACCAATTTGATAGGCCACGGTATGACAATAAAAATAAATTCCCACAATTCGATGAAAGGAAATATGATGAAAGAAAATCTTTCAACCAAGGAAAAAGGTGGTGTAAAAATTGTAAGATGAACAATCATGACACTGACCGTTGCAGAAGGAAACCTGTGTATATGGCAACCCTTCAGGTCAGGTCGACCTCAAGACAGGAGAAGGATATTATGTTAGATACCACTCCAGAAGAGATGAGGAAGGCACAGGCTGGGGATAAAACACTCAAGCCTTGTTTCAGAAAATTGTCAACTTGTCATACAACTCCAGGCAAGGGAGATTTTTACATGAAAAACAAGTTGATGTATAGGAAGACTGGAGCTAGATCCAAAGGTCAAGGACAGCTGGTACTTCCTAAAAGATATAGGACAGACTTAATAAGGAGCCTACATGTGAAACCAGATGGGGACCATGAGAAAATAGGTACCATCATTCAAAAGGTGGCTCACAATTATTATTGGCCCAAAGCAAGATGGGACATTGAGAATTTTGTAGAAAGGTGTAGCATAGCACATGAGGGAACACCCACAAGTGGGAACATTGATCAGGACCTGGACACGCCACGGGGCAAAATTAGGCCTGATAATAAAAGATATAAATTTGATAAAGTGGACCAAATGGAATGGGAAGCCCCTTTTCACGGACAAGCTTCACTTAACTGTTTTTCAATGGCCACTATGCGGAGAGTGCAAAAAGATGTCTTACCCCAGGATAAGCCGAAAATCCCTCAATCGGACTTAAACCAACTGGAGGAAGAGGATGTAGGGAGGAAATCTCTCATCAAGAATTTTAAGAGGGAGAAAGCCCCAAAAGAAAAATTGGTAGCGGTCGTTTTTGTGAATGATAATTCTGGGAGGAAAAATCATCACTATAAAGCTTCGAGTGGAAGAGACCATACCGGTGCATGGACAAATAGGTCCACACAATTAAAGGTCCATATGTAGCTATGTTAAGAACGTGGACTGATGAAAAGGCAGAGGAAAACATTACATCTTCATACCAATATGTGAATGAGCTGACCACTCGGTTAAAAACTGGCTGGAAACTTGCCAATGAAAATTTGAAACAAGCCAGGAAGAAACATGCTGCCTATTATAACAGGAAGGCGAAGGACAGAAATTTGGCTGTGGGAGAGAAAGTACTGCTTCTTTTGCCCGGGAGTCAGAATAAGTTACAAATTGGATGGCAGGGTCCATATACAGTTCTAGAGAAGGTGTCTAGAACAAATTATAAGATAGATAAGAAGGGGAAAGAAAAAAATCTATCATGTGAATCTCCTGAAGAAATATTTGGAAAGAGAACATCAGGAAGAGACACACTTGTTGACCTTGTCCATCGCCATGGAGATGAAAAAGGAACCACTTTCATCATTTGAATATCCATTACACCCCTGTGAGACAGCCGCACAGGTGAAAATCAGTACACATTTAACGAAAACTCAGAAAGAGAGAGTGCAACAGGTTCTAAATAATCATGCAGAGGTGTTAACAGACCGACCAGGGTATACAAACCTATTGGAATATGATATGAAACTAATAGACTCCACACCTGTCTGTATGAAACCATATTCAATTCCGTTTGCTAAGGAGAAAGCTTTGAAGGAAGAGATAGACTATCTATTGAAGGAAGGAATTATTTCGCACAGTGAGTCTTCGTATAGTTCCGGTGTTGTACTCTTAAGGAAGCCCTCTGGAGAACATAGACTCTGTATAGATTACAGGAGACTGAATGCTATTACAGAAGGACAGGTGGATCCATTGCCGGATACAAATCAGCTGTTTGCCAGACTAAATAAAGCTAAATATTTCTCAAAAGTGGATCTGAGTAAAGGATACTATCAGATTCCAGTAAAGCCTGAGGTTAGACCATACCTAGCTTTTAGTACCTCAGAAGGACACTATGAGTTTAATAGATTGCCATTTGGATTGGAGAATGCGCCTAGTGTCTTCTCTAGAATGATGAGAAAATTATTGGATCCTCTGAATAATCCCTGTATAACAAATTTTATGGATGATATCCTTATAGCAACAGAAACATTTGAGGAACACATTGACTCTCTGAACATGCTGTTTAATCGACTTAGGGAGGCAAATTTAACAGCCCGACCAACCAAATGTTGCGTTGGATGTAAAGAATTGGAATTTTTGGGACACACAGTTTATCAGGGAAACATGACCCCTGACCCAAAGAATTTAGAGAAACTACAGAAAGCCCCGAGACCACAAACCAAGAAGGACGTGAGATCCTTTGTCTCATTATGTGGTTTCTACCAGAAGTATATCAAAAACTTTAATTCCATATGTGCACCGTTAACTGAATTGACACGTAAAGGACATCCAGATCGCATTACATGGACACCACAATGTGAAATGACTTACCAAGAATTGAAGGAAAAGCTCACAAGTAAACCCATTTTGAAATTACCTGACTTAAGTCAAGAATTCATAGTAAGGACGGATGCAAGTAATATTGGGTTAGGTGCAACTCTACTACAGAAATCAGATGCATTGGATGGGGAATTAAGCCCAGTGGCATATGCTAGCAGAAAGTTGAATAAAGCTGAAATCAACTACTCAACTAGCGAAAAAGAATGTCTTGCAGTAATATGGGCGATAAAGAAATTCAATATTTATCTATATGGGAAGGCATTTAAGTTGCAAACAGATCACAAACCTTTATCGTTTCTAGCACAGGCTAAGCATGAGAACTCTAGGTTACTCCGATGGTCTTTGCTTCTGGCTCCATATAATTTTAGCATTGAGTATATATCTGGAAAAACCAATTTGGGAGCGGATTTTTTAAGCCGCCATCCGTGTGATGAGAATCACCGTAAACCCCAGAAATAATAATAAATTTCTCTATGTAAATATAGAATAAAGGACTGACATATAATGTCTGTTTTAAGAGGGGAGGTGTCGTGGAATATTCTAATCCACATATATAAATTATTAGGTAAATATGAAGCCTAACAAATAAAATTAATAAAGAAAAGAGCAATGGTAAATAACAGTGCTGTCACAAAGAAGGTACTCGAAATCCCCCTTGTTTTCTGCTTCGTCTGCAAATTGTAACGCTTTCACGTTGATAGTAAAAGCTTACTGTATTATGACCCGCTTTCTTCAATGAAACGTGTGCTGTATTTCTTGGAAAAACATTGAGAGGCAGACTGCGTAATGACCTAAATTAATCCTAACATTAATTATACTGCGTTACCAAAACGAACGAACAGATGGACTAAAGGATAAAGAGAGAAGGGAGGGCTGAAAATCAGGAACGCATGCAACACGCGTCGCGCGATACACAAATGCTGCCATCACGCGTGTAAGACTACATGCACTAATTTTTTTTTCAGACGGACAGTGATAAAATACACTACCCTTCCCAGACAGCACATCTTCGAAACAGGAGGTAGAAATTGCATATTTTGAACGCAGCCACGTAGCTCTTTTAAATTTGGATATTTGGGTTCCTTAGGGTTTGCTGACAAAGAATATGTAAAACGTTACGCAAATAGTCTAGGAATTAACAAGTTATAACCAAAATAAAATAGTGGGGATGCCTGACAGCATGGAATCATTTCTGCTCATAAAATTTTTTTTATAACGTGTTTGAAAAAAAAAACTTACGTTACAGAAATAGCCTACCATGTAAACTCCAAATTGATTGGAGCGCAACAAATGAAAGACTAACCACGATTGGTCGGGCTATAAATACTATCTTGGTTGTTAGGGAGACGTAGAAAGGTAACATTTTTTCAAACACTTGTCGAAACGTGGCCTCATTGGCTAGACTCGCTGATATACTCACTTAGGAGCGTTAGTTCGAGACCACTAGTGCAAATAAGCTTGATAAAGCGACAGTGCGTTGAAGCCAGCTCACATTTTTGCTAAAATAAAAGCCTGGAACATAAGCAGATGGGAATTTGTGCCAGTAATTGTGCCAGAATTCATTGCTAATCAACGTATCTGTGTTTATTTCCATGCAATTGTGGGACCGTGGTCTTGATGGTACTGAGCAGCACCTGGTCAGAGCTTTGCTGAATCCAGAGTCGGACAGCATACTCCTTGGTCCATTTAGCTATCAGTGAGGTGTCTCCATAGCCCAGAGGAGAATTCGAGCAGAGGAGTCCTTTCCTGCCGCCATCACTCAAGATAAGCTGACTTGGCCAGCTGAGCTCAACATTATGTCCCCACATCTTGAAATGACTTTGTAAAAATCACCTTAAGAGGGGAATTTAATTGTCTTAATATCAGGAACTGAGAACATCTCCAATACTAGTTTCCTTAAGACAAACTATTGAAGTCATGATGACAAATACCAACAGAGCTTGAACAAAACAAAACCAGTATTACCTCATATTACCACTACACAACTGACACACATAGGATATTTTTAAAAATATATGTCACTACAATATTCATATTGATAAATTCTGTACATATACTTGTAATTAAAATTGATTGTGATTCCTGGTTCCTTTGTAATTGAATCAGGACACATATTCATTCATATCAGCAATGAATACATATTGTTATTTGAAAAGTTATCAGTGACTCCTTAAGATATCCTTTAGAGTGTTATATGTATGTGAGTGTCCCAGTGTTGTCAAGAGTAGTGGATTAAATTAAATTGTTTATCTGTCTGTTGTTGTGACTTACACTTCATCATACACATACCCTAGACACATAACGTAGTCATCACACTATTCCAGAATTATTCTGACTGAGATATATAGATATGTGGTAGCAAGTAAGGTTATCTATAATACACTACTCTTAATAGATATAGATACCTTCACAGCTGATCTCAGTCAGTACACTAAGTCCCCTATAAATATTTATAACATCCCACTTCACCACAGTCCTAAGGCACCCAAATATATAAGTTTTAATGGAGCTAAGTGGCTGCGTTCAAAATATGTATTTTCTTCTAGGATAGTCGTACTGTTACCACCTCCTCACTTCCAAACTATGGGGTGTCTTCTGTACTGTCAGGATTTCAGACGTAAAACAGTAGAATGTCATGTTTCCTAATAAGCATTAAACATGTTTTTTTTTAAACCTAACCGTGTATTGGTAGTGTTTTTTGTCACTGTTTATTTGAAAAAAAGTTAGTGCTTCATGCCTTACGCGTGGGGTGGCATTAATATTAATCGCGAGACCGTGGTAGTATTGCATGCGTTCCTCCGTCTCTCTCTCTATCTCTCTCTTCTAAGTTCGTCTGTCTTTTCATTACGCAGTGTATAAAATGAAATTAATGCTAGTATTTTATCTAGGTCATTAAGCAGTGTGCGTATCTCAAGGTTTTCTAAGAAACACAGTACCAGTTTTAGTTTTAGAAACGCGTGTATGCTGCTGTAGGCTTTACTATCAAACGTGAAAGCGTTACAATTATGCAGACGAAGTAGAAAAAGGGGATTTTTGTACGCCATTGTGACAGCACTGGTCTTTTACCATTCTTCTTTACTTTTATTGAATTAATTCGTTAGGCTTTACATTTACTTTTTAATTTAGATATGTGGATTTAGAATGTTTCACGACAAATTCTCCCCACTTAAAACAGACGTTATATGTCAGTCTATAATTCTATATACACATAGAGAAATTTATGTCTATGCCTGGTGATTTCTTTGATTTTCATCGCACGGATGGCGGCTTAGAAAATCTGCATCAACGTTTCTCTGATTTTATTTGGATCATGGATTAATGCAGGTGGGTCAATTCAAAGTAAGCACTACTGACGAAGGTTGCCTCAGACCTCTGCAATCCAAGAATCCATTTCAGTTATATTACTGAACAGTGGCAAGTGTTACTGCTTGTCTTATTGCTGCTCAGCAATCAGTATTCACCATTTCTCTTCTCTGAGTCTGCTCAACGACATGTCCCGAGAATATTAGATGCTCCTCAATTTGTACGTTATGAGGAATTGATCTATATGGTGATATCTGAGTTGTGTAGGGGACCCAATAATTTCCTGATCAGCCTTAATAACCACTCGGACTATCCTCAATTCAAAAAGGCAACAATGGAGACACTCTGCTCCTCCGAAATGTTCACAGCCAACAATTGGTCTGATCTCAGGCGTGATTGAATGTGGAAACACCCTTCTAATAATATATTTATGATGTTCTATAATGTGCCACTCAAATGGAGGCCATATTCACCAACTATAGTTCCGCCTACCGACAATCTGGTGAATTAAGATAATATGTGGGGAAATGAGTTTCTGCATCAGAAATCAATTCGCCCTTAGCATTGCTATAAGATGTGTGGGTTATCTCCATCCAGGGTCCGAACACTACTTCCCCTTAGACGGTGTAGGGTCGGGTGACTACCAATGTCACCAGTGCCCTTTTAATGCTAAGTTAATAGCCATAGTGTGAAGCGCTGTGAGCATTTTCCCAATTGCTCACTCGTCCACTGCCCACTGTTCTTATGTTAACAATTTGTTTCGGTTTTAACTTAGGCGGATCATCTTCAATGTCAATATCAGCAGCTACTTGGGGCCAGTAGAATTTTTCCGATGTCCTTTGACGGGTGGTCCCATTTCTCTAGTGTCCACCGTCTGGTACAACATGAGCTTGTGCCATCACTTTTTCCCTGTAGGGGGTTGGCAATACCAATTGTCCCTGTTCTTTGGATCCTGCTCTAGCTTTCCTGAAGAGCAGTCCCTCCTTTAAATAAAATTGTCCTTTCTTAGGGTGTGCATGGCTTGTTGGCAATTTACCAAAGCAAGGTTTTAATGTTTTATCTTTTGCCTGGGCCTTTCTCATCTGCTTATGAGAATAAACTAGTGGTGGTTCCTCCTCCGTTCTACTAGGGGTCGACCTGACCTGACGCGTGGCCATTACCACAGGTTTTACAGGGCTTCCTAGAAAAACATATTTGCTTCCTAACACCAGCGGGTAATTAGGGTCGTCACACACGGCTGCTCTAATCACTCCTTCCACGTACCTTGTCTCTACATTGATCTCGGCTACGGGAAGTGTCATGGTGGATATTCCCTTTACGGCCCCTTGTATCTCCACTTTCTCTGTGGTATACTGTTCAGGGTGCACTAGGGTTGCACTCACAACTGAGTCATATTCTAAACCTGAATCGTAAAGGCACCTAACCTTGGCACCATTACATGTCACTTCTTCACAGATGGGGGGATGTTGAAGATTTATATGATTCTCTGTCAGTTTCTTCTTCCCCTTGTCCACTGTTATCATGCTTGCCGCGTGATATGGAGGAACTTTCCTACCACATTCACTAGTATTATGATTATGCATCCTGCATATTTGACAATATTTTCCTTCCTGTCTGAAGGGTTTCCTGTTATCATATTTCCTTTCATTGAATTGTGGGGTTTTATTTTTATAGTCATTTCGTGGCCTATCAAACTGATGCTTACCTTTGTTTTGATCTCTATGATCAAATTCATTAAAGTTTTGTGGTGCCTGATAATTGTCTACCTGCCTCTTCTTATTACCTGTTACCTCTGCCTGAGCTGCTTGATACCTTTCAGCGACATTCAGTAACTCACCCAGTCTCTCTGCACCTTGTTCCATGAGAAACTTTCTCAGGTCTGGAGCCATGGACTCTCTTAGTTGTTCTATAAGGATCATTTCCTTAAGATCTTGGGTTTTCCCCAGAGAAGTCCATTTCTCCAAGTATGTCTCTAACCGTGCAGAGAACTGGTGATAGGTTTCACCTGACAGTAGTTTAGCATTCCTAAATTTTTTTCTATAAAATTCACCATTCTTTTCATATCTTAACAAAAGAGCCTGCTTTAGCATGTCATAATTTTCCTGATCATCTCTGCTCATTTTGGCAAAAACTTCATAACACGTACCACGAAGCCCTTGAGATAACTTTAAGCTCCACCTTTCTCTCTCTAACCCATACGTGGTAGCTAATAGTTCATATCTATTTAGATAGCTCTCGATATCATCTTCTTTCTCAACAAAATGATCTAGATGAAAATTCATAGCTGAGGTTGAGGCTCCCTGACTAGCAGTGGCATCAGAGGTAAAGGGACTGGCACCATTTTCAGGAGCATGGCCTTGAAATTCCAACTCCCTAAGTCGTAACTCATGTTCCCTTTGTAATCTCTTCTCCTCCTTTTCTGCTTCCCTTTCTGCAGCCAATCGCTTGTCTTCCCTTTCTGCCTCCCTTTCGGCAGCCTGTCTCCGTTCTTCTGCCTCCAATTGTAACTTCTTAGCCTCAGCCTCCAATTGTAACTTCTTAGCCTCAGCCTCCAATTGTAACTTCTTAGCCTCAGCCTCCAATGCCCTAGCCTCTTTTTCAGCCTCAATCTGCAACCTCTTAGCCTCAGCCTCTAATTGTAACTTCTTAATTTCCTTTTCAGCCTCTAACTTTCTTTCAGCCTCTTTTTCTAATTTTTTTTCTTCACGTTCAATAAATTTGTCACATTCAGTAGTGACATAAGCAATCATAACTTGCCCGTCCATTCCTAACTCGTTAGCAGCCTGCATAGCAGCAGATCGAAATTTTGCTTGGTCCGCCATTTTCTAACAGGCAAATGTATACAATATTTAACTTAAACAAGTCAATCTATAAATAATTATCTAAGGACAACCACAGGCACTGAGAGCTCAACCTTATTTTTCCACCCAAGAATACCTTTTTAATTTTTATAATTCCCCGAAGTGAATTACTCCCAATATATATGCTAGGGGAAGGTTCAAAATCCCGGGAGCGAGACCCCAATATATGTGGTAAAGTGGGATGATATAAATATTTATAGGGGACTTAGTGTACTGACTGAGATCAGCTGTGAAGGTATCTGTATCTAATAGATGTGGTGTATTACAGATAACCTTACTTGCTACCACATTTAGACCTCAGTCAGACTTATTCTGGAATATTGTGATGACTACGTTGAATGTCTAGGGTTATGATAATGATGAAGTGTATGTCACAACAACAACAGACAGATAAACACTTTAATTTAATACACAATACTTTACAACACTGTGATACTCACACACATAAAACACTCTATAAGACTATCTTAAATGAGTCAAGTGTAACTTTTAAAAATATATGTATTAATTCCTTCAAATATTAGATATCCTGATTCAACTACAAAGTGAATCAGGAATCACAATCAAATGTAATCACAAGTTGTTAAGTTGTGCTGTAGTACTATGAGGTAATACTGGCTTTTTCAAGCTAGGTGGTTATTTGTCATCATGACTTCAAGTGTTTGTTTCTGGTGGAAATAATATTGTAAAGGTTCACAGTTTCTTTTTATTTGAAACAAATTAAATGTCCCTCTTGATTTTAGGTAAAGTCACTTTTTAGAGGGGGGTTATACACAAGATTGAGCTGCTCTGGCCACGAACTCTTAACTTCTGTGTGGGCGGCCGGAAACAGTCTACACTGCTTGCTTGCTTCAACGTTTCCTTGAGAAACCACCCTGGTTGATATCTGGACCAAGGAGTATGCTACCAGCCTCTGGATTCAGCAAACCTCAGACCAGGTGCTGCCTCAATACGTTAGGACCTCGGTCCCTGAAACAAGAAGGTTGTACCTCCTACTTCAGAACTAATTTATAATCTATTTCCACACTGAAGCACAATACATAACAAACACCGAGTTTCACGCGGTATGCCAACTGCTAGCTTCTCATGTAACAGTAATACACCAGTATTTCCTCTCCCTAATGGTTACCAACGCCTCTGCAAATTCCGCATTATTTCCTTATATTCAATAAGATAGGTCATAGTACTAATTTGGCAGAAATCCCATGCAGTTATACTCCTCTCCGACAAGTTTTGTTCATGGTGGAGCAATATCTAGGCTTTTCCTCATGGTAGTTGCTACTGAACCTACCACACAGAGTAACAGACATAATTATATCAATACCATTCATCTAAAAAAGATATCAAATATGTCTGCTTCTCCACAATTCATGGAAATAGTTAAACAAAATACCGTTTGGACATGGCGATGAGTTAGGCACAATTCCGATCTGCCTCTGTCCCAGGCTTTCATAAGAAAAATAATGAGCTGGATCTCAACGCCACTTGCTTTCTTAAGTAATTTTATTTTCAAAAAGTGGCGACTGAACTGACGCTCCTAATTGACATATATCTAAAATGGTGCCTATCCCATATGGGACCCATGTTCTAGCCAATGGCCGATGATTACAAAAACCCCCACTGCTTTCTGAAAAAAACATGAGTACACTACCGTTTGTAACAACAAGAATTAGTATTGCAATCGCATCATGTTTAGCCTTACCATACTCTTCTAAGCCAATCAAATCATTTTTTAACTTGTTGGTGGCCTCAATTTTTGTCGTAAAGCAGTGGTTTTTAAACCACATGAGCTTCAATTCTGATGTTTGTCCAGACAATCACCAATAATATTATGGGGGGGGGGGGGGCTGAAAATTGTGTTAAATGGGGATAGTACCATTCCTTAAACACCAGTAACTAAGTCATTGTTAGAGCAAGCGTTCTCGTATTTAGGTGGACTAGCATTATTTGCTTAATTTACTATATCTATGGAGATTAATAGGTATCATGAACTATGTGGGGAGCAATCCAGACTGTACCACTGTTGTACGGCCTATGTCCGCAAGTTATCTTTCTATACCACGTGTTTTAGTTTGCTGATGTCCCTCACCCTTGTAAATCTTGTACTAATGAATAGGTTTAAACCGTTCCATATACTGATATGGTGTTCTGTTTACGACATTGTTGACCCTCTAACAGATTTACTGAACTAATATACACTCACACATTTTGTGGCAGAACTAACCCTAATTTATCAATTATTACCTGATAGGTACCCTGAACAATTATTTTCATCTAAGATATCCAATATGTCATGAATAGCATTTACCACAAGTGTATGGTACCATATGGTTACATAGACTTAATATTAATATCATAAGTTTACGTTGATTGAACCTAAGTTGCTGTTACTGGTCACAATTGCCATTTTGATTCTGATCTCAACGCTTATGTGAGAATCTCCAGTGACATGCTTTTAGCAAATAGTTGCTCACTTCAAATCTACAGTGACCATGCTCACGTACTTTGGAGCTGCTCTTCATATCTGTGTGGCCAGGATTTAACCTTCTATCACAATGAGTGACATCATGTTTCAATAATTTTCAAAATGGTGGCCCCTGAAAACTGACGCTCCTTAATTGACTAAACCATCATAGCAATCAAATGGTCTATCCAATTGGGTGCCAAGAATCCAACACTTTTTTACAAAGCTTTTGAAACCTTTCTAAGTACACTATACCTACACGTTTCCCAGTAATACGCAGTCTAAAATATGTTCATTAGCTTCCTAGTATTTCCAAACTTAGTAGGTGAATAAAAAACGTTCTAACTCACTTGTTCTTAACTGGCTTAGTTTATGTTTACTGAACTGGGGCGGGTTGTTTAGCCAATCACAAATCGGATTTATGCTTAATGTTGGCCTCATGAAATAATTTCAGTCCTATACCAGAGTGGTTATTTTTACATGCATAAACATTCTTAAGCTGAGCTTGCTGTCAAAGCACTCTATGAGGGCGTACCCTGATTTTTGTCAGCTTAACTGCACCACTATAATATCTTTGGAATGTCCTACCTTCTAGTACAACTTTTCATTGAATGGCACAAAAAGCGCTACCTAATTTTGTTGCCCAACAGGCGCAGAAATTCATCTGATGGCAATTGGGCGACTGCCTTAATTACTAGTTGGCCTATAACATACAAGTTTGTCATTTCAGTCTAGCCTTAGTCAAGTAACATATTAGTCTTTTGGTCCAGCAAGTCCTAAGGCACCCAAAATATATAGTTTTAATGAGCTAAGTGGCTGCGTTCAAAATATGTATTTTCTCTTAGCTTATTAGTTCGTGCTGTTTTACCTCCCACCCCTCCTTCATTTGTCACAATTACTAACTTGGGTTCTTCTGTACTGTCAGGATTTATCAGAAGGACGTAAAAACAGTAGGATTATCTGTGCCATGTTTCCTAATAAGCATATTCCTAACATTTATTAAAAACATGTTTTTTTAAAACCTCGATCAAAGTCATGTCGTTCAAACCGGGGCTAAGTTATCCACACTCAAACGCTCAGACTTAAATGACAAAACTGGTATGGCGTCCGCCTTCGTATGTCAAAACGAGGTACGCGGGTTCAAATCCTGCCCCAGATACATTCGAGATCTTGCGACATGACACTATTATAATTTATTTAAGGAACTGGGGGTGCAATTTTTGGGAGCCGCGCTAGCGTATTTGGGTCCCCGATGCTTTCCGTTGGTGGTTCTCCAAAACACCGGCTCTGGCGACACGTTCATTTGCGGGTTACAGGATAGTGTAAACCCGGGCGACGGCATTTGAGGATTTTTCGTCGACCGGGATTTGGACTGGATTAACTCGAGACCTGGCGAGTACATTTGAAGGAGTGTCGTCGACCAGGTATTGGCGGCTCCTGAGCCGACCCAGCTGCAATGGGTACCTCCGAAATCGGCGAGTATTTGCCTGAATGGCGAGGGACACCTGTCTCTGTACAAGAAATAAAGGGATACTCACGTAAAATCACTGTCAGGTTCGCCATAAAATAATACCCTGAGATTTCGCCTCGAGTATTAGCGGGCGAACGCAAAAAAAAAAAAAAAAAAAAAAAAAAAAAAAAAAAAAAAAAACCTAACCGTGTATTGGTAGTGTTTTTTGTCACTGTTTATTTGAAAAAAAGTTAGTGCTTCATGCCTTACGCGTGGGGTGGCATTAATATTAATCGCGAGACCGTGGTAGTATTGCATGCGTTCCTCCGTCTCTCTCTCTATCTCTCTCTTCTAAGTTCGTCTGTCTTTTCATTACGCAGTGTATAAAATGAAATTAATGCTAGTATTTTATCTAGGTCATTAAGCAGTGTGCGTATCTCAAGGTTTTCTAAGAAACACAGTACCAGTTTTAGTTTTAGAAACGCGTGTATGCTGCTGTAGGCTTTACTATCAAACGTGAAAGCGTTACAATTATGCAGACGAAGTAGAAAAAGGGGATTTTTGTACGCCATTGTGACAGCACTGGTCTTTTACCATTCTTCTTTTCTTTTATTGAATTAATTCGTTAGGCTTTACATTTACTTTTTAATTTAGATATGTGGATTTAGAATGTTTCACGACATATACATGGATTGATAGAGGAAACATCCGCCATTGACGTATGTTGCTGTTATGTGATCTTGGACTTGAACCAACAAACAGCACGTGCATCCGTCAGCGGATTACTCCGACCAGAGACCAGAGTCTAGAACGGCGAAATGAGCTCTTTTAAGAATCTCAACTGCCAGGTAACGTGACTAATGCCAGTAAAAGATGCTAAATGTGGCTCCCATGTACTCTCGTTAGTTGAGCCAGTGTCTGATCCTTGTTTAGCCAGCACAAGATTTAGGTCACGGTTGACACTAAAGGAAAAATCATCAATGAAAATATTTTTACTGTACACATATCAAATCATTCCAAGCATGTCTGCGCTGTCATATGGCATATGTCCAAGAGGAATAAGATGGGCAACGTTTTCTACACTGGAAGATCTGGAATATGAAGATGACACTGCACTGCTCGCACATTCACATCGACACATCCAAGAAAAAAACAGACAGACTTGTCACGGGATTTACTCCCTTGCTCTGCTGTGATGACACAACAATGGCCAAAACCTAGAGCATCAAATGAGGGTCTTCAAAGGTATCTACCTTCGCTCAAGATTACTCCTGGCAGAGTTGTAAAGAGAAGGGTAATATGCTTCTATCTCAAAGGAGTTTTCATAAGATAATTCAGAAATCAAGAACAATGCTGAATTGGACTGAGCAATTGTTAACTTTGTATCTGCCCGACACCTGTTAAGAAGAATTATTATGTACTTTAGCTTGTTCAAGCCCCCAACTGATTAAACTCAATGAAATATCAATTCAATAGCTCTGGTTAAATGTATTTTAAAATGACTGAGACATACGGGTCAGTACACTCAAAATGATTAAATCAACTAAAAATTTGAAGTTATACAGATAAAAAATTTAATAATTAATTATATTTAACAGTGTAACAATGAATAATTCTTTAAACTATCATCAAAGGTGATGTTATGGTTAGTTAAGGGAATTTTCTTCTTGAGAAAGTTCACTTGGCAGCTTTGAATGTGTACGTAGCTACCAGTAAAATTGTCGGTTGGTTTCTGCGTCAGCCGATGTTTGGTTCTTTGCAGATTGTAGACTGGTTCACTCCCGTCACTGGTCAAATCTGGTGGCGGTAACACGTTCCAAGAAGTATTATGGAGTAATTACGAAGCTGGTCTATCGTCTTCAAGACCCGTCTGATGGTGGTGTTTAGATTTGACTGAAGGCCACTTATACCCATCACTTGTTCCACCAATTGGTACCACCGACCTACATTTATTTGGGAATACAGACTGACTTTTGGTTCAGGGAAATAGTTAAGATAACTTGACTAAGATGCCTCTTACACGTGCTCAGGGGTATTACTTTGCAAATAGAATCTCACTATGATTTAATGTTCAGGTTCCTAGGATTTCGGGTTCCGTATTAACGAAATTAGAGTTTTCCTGGGATACAAGCCCACTAGATGCCCAAACACGTTGTCCGGTCCTTTAAAGTGGAATCCTGAGTCTATTCCGTACTCTGGTTTGTCTGGCTGTCTTCTTGACGAATTGGATTTCACAGTGCTCTAGATCGGCGGAAGTGCTAGATTATATTGCAAATTTCGTCCCACGTACTTTATTGTTGCTATTTGACAAGGCTTCAATCAGGAGTGTAGTAATTTTACATTTCGAATGCCAACCAATAGCATTAAACCATGCATGTTATGATGGGGTTATCCCTGGGGTCGGGAACCCGCGGTTCGCAAGCCGCGTGCGGCTCTTTGAGCCATCTCGTGCGGCTGTTGGCTCTCGGCTACTTAACTTTTAGTGTCCGAGCATTAAAACCAATTTTTGACACACTTTTCGTGGATAAAATGTTATGGATGGGGTATTTACCTATGGGTGGGGGGGTTTTGCCTTTAACGATTTTGTCGTATTTTTATTATTTTAAAGACAAGAGAAATGTTTTATATATCCAAATGTGCAGAATTGTAAGGGCTTTTTGGCAGAATTTTAAAAACAATATATATGTCACAGAAAAAGAAACATTTTATGTTAAAATATTACGCCTGAAATTATCATGCAAATATTTTTGAGAAAAGTCTAGACTTATCATAAAATATAAACGTTTTCACAGGTCTGATACTCCTAACATAATTATTTTCGTAAAGTATTTCCATTTATCTATAAGAAATACATATTTTATTAGTTTCTGATGAAAAATAATGTTGTTTGTATCCTTTTGAAATACGGAAGTCATTATTAAAAAAATCATACGAAAAAGAAACTTTACACACAACTGATAGTGTGCATGAAAACAGATTATTTCATGTGATCAATCTGATGGTATTTAGCAAAGCATTTTTTATCCCTTTTTCATAAGCTACGGTGGTTATCTAGAGGCAAGGTTCTGATGAGGTTTGCTGCTTGTCTTAATGAAGTAAAGATATGGCTGAAAGAGAAGAAACTTGAGTTATCAAACCCTGATTGGTTACAGAAATTCTACTTCATGCTGGACATGACTTCTTACTTGAACATTTTAAATTAAAAAAACTCCAAGGAAAGGGCAATACAGCTATTTTGTTCTTGGAAAGTTTGAGCACAAGCTGTCTTTGTTTGCTAGAGACATTGAAACTGGCAAATTATTACACTTCCCAGTATTAAAAGAGCATATGCAAACTGCTGAAAGTAGCATTGACCTCAAGTTCCTCAAAAAAGTTATTGAAAAAATGACAGTTTCATTTGCTGATCGCTTTCAAGAGTTTAGCAAAGAAAAGGCAACTGTGACGAATCATTTGTGCACTTTTATAACTTTCGTCCTCTCCGGCAGCATCACTTCTTTTCTTCATTTTCCTCACAGATCGTCCTATTATTTGGCATATTTTACGCCCTTACATTTTTTGCCTAGCCGCTCCCAAACTTGTTTACATTTTGCCAGGTGAAGCGTAATAATAATACCAGGTTAACTAGACAGGTCAGCTGTTAATACGTTTATCACCTAAGTTGTCTAGCCACCTTTGATGCAGGCAGTAAACGTGAAAAGGAATAGCTACTTTGATGTAACTCATTTCCGGAGCCAGCGACAAACAGGCAAGTGACCACCTGTGTTCGCGGTCTGTCTTTCTGAGAAAGCCGTCTGGGGTGTGCAAAGACACCGGTGATAATTAGATAATCGTTTCCGCTGGGCCATCTTTGTATCAAGATTACCGATAATCTGTCTGGTGAGACAATATAATGGAAAATCATATAGACAGAAAATAAGTTCACAGATTTGTTTGTGAGTTTGCATAAAAATGCTATCGGAAGTATTACCGCCTTATTAGAAAGAGGTCACGCGTTGGAGTTTTAAAATTTGATATTTTAAAACACGCGTGGGATATTATGATTAAACACCCCGACCTATATAATTCAAAGAGCTTACCATTGGCTTGATTTGAGAGTCGGAAAAGACTTTAACTTTCATTGGCAAATCGGTCTGAAAGTAAATCTGGGACTTGACTTGAGAAATGGAAATATAATCTAACGAAATCGGAATCACAAATCAAACTGCATTGCCACGTCAAGCTAGCAATTCACCAGAGCGAGAGAAAGAAGGATCGGACAAAGAATTCTAAAATTATAAGTGACAGATCGAGGTATTTGGGCAACTTTGAAACTTAAAAGTAAACCCGCATTTTTAAATACAAAGACTGGAGACCTAAAGGATCAGATCACTCGTCATAAAAGGAATACTAAAATTTCCCAGACCAAATGATTCGAAAGCATCAACGTTCTGTGTCCATTCAAACTGTGCCAGGAGATTGTGTTCCCCAAACTTACTTTGGAGTAAATGTAAACATTTATTTTACCATGTGAATTTGACATGTTTGTCTTGCTAAGTGGTTATATATGAGGCTGGCAACCTCAATATATGAAAATAGTATATTCATAAATCACTACAGCAAGCGTTGGTGACTGCTTTTTGCTAGTCGTACAGAAAACCGACAGCAGAGGTGACCTTACTCTGAATGGAGCAGTGATGAGTGATGATTACATCACATGGGCCTAAAGTGTATAATATCATTTTGTGAGATATATGTACCTTGATAATTGAAATTCAGGCAAGCCATTGCCCTCACCCTGTCCAGACACATTTTTCCCATTAAAGTAACCAGAAAAATAACGGTGATTTCTAATCATTTTCCCCGAGTCATACTGTGTATTTTCAAGGAGAATAATTATTCAGAGAGGCTAACATTGGTGGGTTGACAGCGAGACTATGCGCCTGTTAATTTGCAGCCCACAAATGTACTTAGCAGAGGAATGTGTTCTTTTTGTTTTGTCGAAAGTTCGTGGAACGAAGCTATCAGACAGTTCGTGGTACGAAGCTGCAAGACTAAAGTTTCGACGTCACTAGTTGTGAGTTAAAAGCAGGGATTCAACACTAACCGCCTACATTGGACAAGTTGTGTGAAGAAGTGCCCTCATCACAGAAGAATTGAATAAACTGTGGTAGCGTCTGTTAAAAAGGACTAGGTACGGCATCATTTAACACGTTATGTGGTAGTGTTAATGGTTTATATCTAATTGATTTGGGTTAATGGTGATGTTTTATCCAAGTTAGTAGTTGACTGGCTTAAAGTCCGCCAGAAGTATTAATTTCTTGGTTTCAATTTATTTGAACCCAGGTTGGTTCGTTCCTCTTATGTTAATTTAAAATGTGAGATAGTAGTGGTGATGATGATTAATACAGTACAACACTTGGTACAGGTTCATAACTAAGGGTCTAGCTCAACTGTAAAGAATCCTCAGTAACTTCTTTGATAAAATATCAAGTTTTATTTAATCATTGAAGTTTTTCCACATAACAGCAACATTTGTACAAATTCAGAAGTTACATTTGTTTTCAGACTATTCCAGTTGACTGTGGCGTTCCCTATTTGTATAGAAGATCTGCTTAGCGTTATGTCGTCGCTCACTGTGTGTGTTGTAACCATTCATTAATTATAAAGTTGATCGCTACCTTCGGAGGCAAAGAAGTCCTGAGTAAGCAAAGGCTGTATGCAGCAGCCAACTGTTAACCAGCGCTGCCACAATTACTTTACGAGCAATAACCCGTCAATAATGATGGAAGTAAATCAAAAACTGAAATACATTTTTAAAATATTTTTTTATTCATTATAAAAGTTCTTTGATGACAACATTTTTTGTGAAAGTGCGTGGATTTGTTTCAAAGAATGTTTCGTGATTAAAAAGTGTTTCTAACAAAAACTTTCAAGTTTTCATGATTAGTTCCTCGGGTGAGGGCGACATAGAGCTGACCGTGTCCGAAAACAGGTTCAGAAAAGAAAACTCCTACGTGATCAAAAGATTGTCCTTGCGCCTTATTGGTCACCATTGCAAATGCTAAAATCACTGGGAATTGACGCGACGTCGCATCCTAAACGGCAAACTGCGCTCGCTCGGTTCTAAGTCAATGCGAGGAATTAACTCGTTCTCCCTTTAATATTACTGCCAGTGATCATTTCTGCATCAATGGAATTCCGATGCAAGACAGCTCGTTTTGCAGCCATCTTATCATTTTGATCCATAATAATAAGTCTGCAATACTTTAAATTAAAATTTTGTCTTGAAGAAACAATCAAAAACTTACATTTTAAGGTTATTTTTTAACAAAATGATGAGTTAAATCCGTTTCCAGAATGAAACTTGGTTCAACACCGATTTTTCTTCGTTGAGTGTTACTATTTTCGGGAGATTACATATAAAGGAAACAATACAATTAATGTCTAACTTTCAACCACAATTGCATCCCTTAGATGTGACCGACATACAAACGGCGAGAATTATGGATTTTGATGATGACGATACTGCACCATGTGGTCAGCGTTTAGCAAGCTGTGAACCTTCTCTGGTATTTGTGTCCACTACGTCATTGATATAAACCAGGAACAGTCTAAGTGATATCCAAGGCCGGTGCTACCATTAGGCCAACTAGGCGGCCGCTTAGGGCGCAGACCTCAGAGCGGTGCAGAGTGTACAGTGTCAGTATGTTAAGAGAGTGAGAAGTGTTTTGGGGGTGGGGGGGGGGGTGCAAATACTTAGCCTTGCCTAGGGCGCAAAATAGTCTGGTACCGGTCCTTGTGATATCACACTGTCTTTTTGTACTTCTTGTTCTAATTTCATTCTGTAACTAATGTGTTCTTGTAATTGCACTCTGGCATGTCTGTTTTTTGTGTGTGGAGGAAGTGGTGTACGCAATTGAGCATATGCCCACAGACTTCATATTTGAGTAGTTTTACTTCAACTCAGATTCCCAGGCTTCGTCAAATGCTTTTTCTCTGTTTACCCAGACTGTCAGTGTCTTGAGCGTTATTTCGTCACCTTATACCTGTTTTGTGTAAAACAAGCCTGGGAGGGTGTAATCGATTGCTTTCTTTCAAGGTGTGACGTAAGTCTGGAATTGACTAATCTTTCCATCAATTTACCTGTGCAGCTGAGTAAGCTTATGGGCGTGTAGCTGTTAGCTTTTGCTCGCTCTCTCTTTTCCAGGTTGTAATACTGTAAATCATAATTACTTCTTTCTATTTTTGTTGCCCTAAACCTTCTTTCCCGCCATGTATGATTTTTTTACGTCTCTTTGAACTTTGTGTTCCGAGGTGTGACAACATTTCATTTGTGATTTCATCCTGTCATAAAGATTTCTTCTTGTTCATTTGCCTAGAACATCTTGTAGCAATCTTGTAGCACATGTTGTAGCACATCTCGTAGCACATATCATAGCACATCTTGTAGCACATCTTGTAGCACATCTTGTAGCACATCTTGTAGTGTCTACTTCCATATTATATGATTCTCGGGTGCCATGTGGTGTTTCTTGCCTTCAGTTTTTCATAACTCTCTTCTGTTTTATTTCCTTTCGTTTTCATTGTTTGTTCTTCGCTGTTACATTTGTCTTGCTAACTGTGCTAAGAAAGAAAAAGTAAGGACGCTGGTTGTGGGGCTCAGGAAATAATAAAATGTAAGGGGTGAAGATAGAAGAAAATGTCAAGAGTATGTTTCTGACAAAAGACTACTGTAATTGTTATTTCCCTTATTTAATCATATAACGTCCCTTGTAAAATAATATAGACGGAAGAAAGCAGTGAGGGGACATAATCCCAGTTTGTTTATGGGTAATGCCGATTTTGATTTCTCGCGCCATTTTCATTTCATCCCAAATATGCGGTCTTTTATATTTGGACATGCACGCTAATATAGCCGACGGACCCTGTTTCTAGGTTGAACGAGGCATGCCTCGCCAAAACGAGACAACATTTTACTTTTAAACCCATTTTATTGATACACGTCAATGTTTTCTGGAGCTGTGCTATTACCAGCGATATCTAACGCCTCTTTTTATCTTTACTTAGCTATTTCTATTCTCTACTGTTTTGATACGTCTAGTTTCTGACTGAGACTTCTGGTTGCAACATCTGCTACGTTATACTAAAGCCACGTCAAAATTCACCACCACCTCTATCTGCCTCTTATTTACTCACTGTCGGATTAGTTTTTGTTGCTACATCCGGACATTTAAAGATGGCATCACACGTGATCAATAAAACATTCTTCTATGAAACATTCTGGAGCCTGACCCCATGGTCGTGACGTCACTGTTCATACTTCTGGTCCACATTTATCACAAATGACCTACAGTTCAACTTTCAGTGGAGTCAACAAAGACACAACATGGCTAGAAGGCAAAGCTTGTTGTGACACTGTTTCGTGAGAAATTCTTATGATACCACGTGGTAATAAACTTGTAGAACCTGGGGCAACCATCATCTGGCGATTGGACTTGTGGTGTCATTTAGTTCATGTCCTTACTGGTTCAGTGAGCCTTAGACAAGTGAGCTTTCTCTCTCTCTCTCTCTCTCTCTCTCTCTCTCTCTCTCTCTCTCTCTCTCTCTCTCTCACACACACTCTCTCTTCTTATCTTTCCCTGTGTGACTGTAGCCATCTTGACTGTTTCTTGACCGTTTGTTAGTTCCACAATGATGTATGGGCAGTGATGTAGGCTTACTCGTGTCCGTGTAGCCTATTTGTGGCACATTGTCTTGTCTTACTCAAACAAAAGACGACAGAAGCAACAATCACGTCTCTATCGCTGGTCTATAAGGGGTTAACAATGACTGTCAGGATCTCTATCGCTGGTCTATAAGGGGTTAACAATGACTGTCACGAACACCAGCCGTTACTTGTGTCACGTGAATGTTAGCTCGGGGAATAAATTATAAAGCGCTGCATATTTAATTAAGTCTTATTATGTTGTGTATTCAGTGATGGCAGGGCGGGTTTAACCATTAGGTGAACTAGTCGGTAACATAGGATGGCAAACTAGGTGGTGAACTAGGATGGCAAACTAGGTGGTAACCTAGGATGGCAAACTAGATGGTGACCTAAGGTGGCGAACTAGGTAGTGACCTAGGATGGCAAACTTGGTGGTGACCTAGGGGAGCGAACTAGGTGGTGACCTAGGGTGGCGAACTAGGTGGTGACCTAGGGTGGCGAACTAGGTGGTGACCTAGGATGGCAAACTTGGTGGTGACCTAGGGGAGCGAACTAGGTGGTGACCTAGGGTGGCGAACTAGGTGGTGACCTAGGGTGGCGAACTAGGTAGTGACTTAGGGTGGCGAGGTTGGTGGTGACCTAGGGTTGTGAAACTTGGGGGAAATGGCTAATCGAGTGAACTGAAATGTTGGTAAAATGAAAAATAAGTCTTATCTATTATTCCCGTGGCCACATACAGTATCGTACAAACAAGTCAGACAGACCAGCATAAAGGCCGGCAGCAAAATTTCATAACTAAAAACCAAGATTAGATATGCAGAAAGACGGGCACACGGCAAGTAGATAGGTAGTTAAGTTGGTAGGTTGGTAGGATTGGGAGCAGCCGGTGGGAAGGTAAGTAGGTAGGTTGGTAGGTGGGTGGTTTCGTGTTTGGCTGGGTAGGTCTACAAATGGTCCTGTACGTCCTAACTATAAAACTAGCAGTAACCATGGCATAACATTAGCAAGTTGTGGCTCTGTTACTATACTGCTCAAAAAAAGTTAAAGGCCACTTTCAATTTTTAGGTCATTTCAACTATGCTGTTTTTTTAAAAACCTGAACACTCAGTCAAAAAAGTTTTGCTGTATTTTGTTGCATTCTTAAACAATGTTTGTTAATCTGACAATAAATCAAATCTGCGTTACGTTTGTGTACCTCCAAGGTCAATCAAATGTACGCGGTGGAAAGGGAAATAATGCATGTTTGAAAATGCTTCCTATGGCAAAGCCTGTTGATAACATTGCTGAAATTTGCTTTTCACGTGCAAGTCGTGACTATAGTGAACACATGTCACCCACTTTTCGGAAGGAACGGGCAATGGGTATGTTTGTAACATTTACCATTTTAGCCATGGCTCAGCGTGTCTTGTCGTCTTGTGGTAGACCTTGGACGTCCTGACCTGCGTTGTTCTGCGACACTGCCGGTTGCATTATAACGATCACGCAGAGTTTGAGTAGGCAACTCCTAATCTCCTAGCAACTTCTCGCAGCCCTACATCATCCTGCAGCCATGCCATCGCTCTCCATCTGTCAACATTGGTCAAGCGTCTTAGCTGAGCCATGGCTAAAATGGTAAATGTTACAAACATACCCATTGCCCGTTTCTTCCGAAAGGTGGGTGAAATGTGTTCACTATAGCCACGACTTGCACGTGAAAAGCAAATTTCAGCAATGTTATCAACAGGCTTTGCCATAGGAAGCATTTTCAAACATGCATTATTTCCCTTTCCACCACGTACATTTGATTGACCTTGGAGGTACACACACGTAACGCAGATTTGATTTATTGTCAGATTAACAAACATTGTTTAAGTATGCAACAAAATGCAGCAAAACTTTTTTGACTGAGTGTTCAGGTTTTTAAAAAAAACAGCATAGTTGAAATGACCTAAAAATTGAAAGTGGCCTTTAACTTTTTTTTAGCAGTATAGTATAGAAGTCGCTTTCTCATAAAACTGGCAGCAGCAATTGTTTACATTTAGCTAGTCGCAGCTTTGTTACTTGTATATAAAAGATGCTTTTTTCAATAACTTTAATCTTTGTTTATTATTCACACGTCGTCTGTGTTTAAACTGTAGCCCGAGAAGTAGCCACCACGTGATTTCTAAAAAATATGCACACGTGCGCTACTGACAACTGAAGTAATCTCTGGTTCATTAGACGGACGATTCGCTGGCAAGTTTACCCAGGAGAAAATGAATGGTCGTCCCAGGATATTTGCTCGTAGATGTAGAAAACGTTGTTAGCATACTTTAGCTTGGCTTCTGACAACAACAACAAGAAGAGGATGCGGAAGAAGAGGAAGACGAAGAAGAAAAGAAGGAGGAGAAGAGGAAGACGAAGAAGAAGATGAAGAACAATGAGGAGGGTAGGGAAAGAGACAAGGAGAAGAAGAAGATAATTCATTTTTCTTTCTATATTCATCTTTGCCAGTAACTGGTGATTGCTGTAGCAGAATTTTCTTTCATATTTATTTATTTATTTAGCGTCTTCCTCGTTTCGTAACTGTAGTTCTTGGGATGTGAAAGATCCAGTTGTTGGCTGTTATGTCCCCATAACTGTAGTTCCCCAAGTGTGTTTATTCCAATGTGATAGATCCAGTTTTTGGCTGTTATGTCCCCATAACTGTAGTTCCCCAAGTGTGTTTATTCCAATGTGAAAGATCCAGTTTTTGGCTGTTATGCCCCAATAACTGTAGTTCCCCAAGTGTGTTTATTCCAATGTGATAGATCCAGTTTTTGGGTGTTATGTCCCCATAACTGTAGTTCCCCAAGTGTGTTTATTCCAATGTGAAAGATCCAGTTTTTGGCTGTTATGTCCCCATAACTGTAGTTCCCCAAGTGTGTTTATTGGGATGTGAAAGATCCAGTTTTTGGCTGTTATGTCCCCATAACTGTAGTTCCCCAGATGTGTTTATTCCAATGTGAAAGATCCTGTTTTTGGCTGTTATGCCCCCATAACTGTAGTTCCCCAAGTGTGTTTATTCCAATGTGAAAGATCCAGTTTTTGGCTGTTATGTCCCCATAACTGTAGTTCCCCAAGTGTGTTTATTCCAATGTGAAAGATCCAGTTTTGGGCTGTTATGTCCCCACAACTGTAGTTCCCCAAGTGCGTTTATTGGGATGTGAAAGATCCAGTTGTTGGCTGTTATGTCCCCATAACTGTAGTTCCCCAAGTGTGTTTATTGGGATGTGAAAGATCCAGTTGTTGGCTGTTATGTCCCCATAACTGTAGTTCCCCAAGTGTGTTTATTCCAATGTGAAAGATCCAGTTTTTGGCTGTTATGTCCCCATAACTGTAGTTCCCCAAGTGTGTTTATTCCAATGTGATAGATCCAGTTTTTGGCTGTTATGTCCCCATAACTGTAGTTCCCCAAGTGTGTTTATTCCAATGTGAAAGATCCAGTTTTTGGCTGTTATGCCCCAATAACTGTAGTTCCCCAAGTGTGTTTATTCCAATGTGATAGATCCAGTTTTTGGGTGTTATGTCCCCATAACTGTAGTTCCCCAAGTGTGTTTATTCCAACGTGAAAGATCCAGTTTTTGGCTGTTATGCCCCAATAACTGTAGTTCCCCAAGTGTGTTTATTCCAATGTGAAAGATCCAGTTTTTGGCTGTTATGTCCCCATAACTGTAGTTCCCCAAGTGTGTTTATTGGGATGTGAAAGATCCAGTTTTTGGCTGTTATGTCCCCATAACTGTAGTTCCCCAGATGTGTTTATTCCAATGTGAAAGATCCTGTTTTTGGCTGTTATGCCCCCATAACTGTAGTTCCCCAAGTGTGTTTATTCTAATGTGAAAGATCCAGTTTTGGGCTGTTTTGTCCCCATAACTGTAGTTCCCCAAGTGTGTTTATTCCAATGTGAAAGATCCAGTTTTGGGCTGTTATGTCCCCATAACTGTAGTTCCCCAAGTGTGTTTATTGGGATGTGATAGATCCAGTTTTTGGCTATGTCCCCATAACTGTAGTTCCCCAAGTGTGTTTATTCGAATGTGATAGACCCAGTTGTTGGCTGCGGGTCCCTGTAACTGTCCTTCCCCAAGTGTGTTTATTGGAATGTGATAGACCCAGTTGTTGGTTGGATGTCCTTGTCCAAGGTCTCTTCTTAGGTCGGGCACAGTTAAATCTTTTGTACACAACTTTTTTTGTCTCTTCTACAAGAAAAGATTTGCAGACGACGACATAAAATTATTGCTCCAGCATTTTTTTTAAAAACTGGGAAGAAGACACCGATTGAGAAGACTGGCAGTCGGAACACTAAATATCATACGTCAGCATTAATAAATAAATAAATAATAATATAAAGAAGCCAAAGGTCAGAGACGTGGAGATTGTGAAGGCTAAAGACACGTGATAATCAATGTGAAGGCTAAAGACGTGTGATCAACAATGTGAAGGCTAAATACACGTGATCATCAGTGTGAAGGCTAAAGTCACGTGATCATCAAGGTGAAGGCTAAAGAGACGTGATCATCAATGTGAAGGCTGAAGACTCGTGATCAATAATAACAATAAACTCTCAAAATACAGAGAAGTCAAATGCCACAGACATTCTAATTTGTGATTATGAAATATAGTGAACAATAAACAAATTCTAACCAGAAGTTACAAACTTTCATATGATAGTGCTAACTGCCACAAAATGTCATTTTCCGTTTAATTTGTCTGTCTATCCTGATGCAACACTCCTCTATGCCTTTATTCACTGGTCATTATCTTTTTTTCGCCTCCATCTGCCGATACAATCTTATCCTCGGGGGAGGGGGACTCCCTGACAGCACCCATATGTTTTTGCCGCACAAGACATGTTATCCGTTGATTGTGGACAGTCAACGATTAGCCAGGTGGGATAATACTATTAAACCAACATAGGTTTACCGTTTATCGTCAGCTTGTTGTTTAGACAGTCGGGCTACTGATAGAAGCGAGTTGATTGTTTAAGTCAAGACCGGGATGCGACTAACAAAAATATGGACGGATTAGCAAGGGTTAGTGGTTTTAAGATAAGGAGTGTCTACTCGGGCAGGCATGACTTGCAGAAAGATGCAACTTCCAAGTTTATTTTGCTTTTAACAGTCTAGACACCGAGCACATCACGTAATGGTTGCCGACAAGGTATCTTTTTTAATTGAAAACAGTTAAAAGCTAGAAGTTGTAATATAGCAATTGATATTAGCTCACGGGGGAAAGATTGCATCTTCACAATTACAGGACACTATCGGACATGAATTGCGTATTTTTCTTAAAGTTGTGTATTGAGCTGGCAACCTCATCAATTAAAATAACTTGAAACATAAACCAACAGTGTAAGAATTGGTGACGTCATCGTGCGGGTTTCCTCACAAAGATCCAATAGCTCCATAGGGAGCAGGAAGCGGATGATGATGACGTCATGGGTTATGTATATATTTTACGTCAACAATTTTAAGCCAGATTTGTTTATATAAATATATATTGTTTATATATAAATTGATGAATTTATCTTCTTCCTCTCTTCTGATGCTCTTCCACCTGTCTCGATGGCCTGAGAATTCATTCTCAGGTACATCAGAAACATTTTGAGGGAGGTTAAATGGTGGAAGAAAGCGGAGGTACTCTGATGCTTACATCAGGAGGCATAATACTCAAGAGAGGTACTATTGTCTCCATCTATCAGTTTCTTGTACTAGTTACCAGTAATCAACAGTGAAAACCATCTATAACAGACAGGTCTAGAGGATACTCGAAGAGGCGACCATTTTGGAAGTTACACCTGCACTGCAGTGAACGTGCTACCATACCATTCGACTCTCGGCTTGAGAAGGAACAATCAAGACTTTACCGGGAACCTGCAGTGACTGAACCAGAATTAAACGACAAATCACTGTCGCCACATTGCTAGCTAAGTACCAAGTATTAGCACACTTATAGACTTTAATTTTTGTAAACTCCACCACACCAAAAAATATTCCTGTTAAGATACACCAAAAATTAACTGTTTGTTTTTTCTTGACAAATCAATTTTATTCATATTACTATTGTTAGTCAACTATTTCATAAATAAATCTCTTGGTATCTATGTAAATTTAAATCCATAGTTTGAGTTTATCAATTGGTTGAGTGACTTTGATGTAAGCACCCGTATGAATGTTTTTTTGTTTGTTTTTTAAATACACATATATTCTAATGACATGCTTAAAGGGCTAGGGCCTAATGCCAAGAAAGCCCTCCTCAAGATTATGAACTATAGCTGGAAGCATGGAATTGTACCACAGGTCTGGAAAGAAGCAGTACTAGTTCCAATCCTTAAAAAGGACAAAGACAGAATGGACCCAACAGCTACAGACCCATCAGCCTTCTAAGTTGCAAGGGAAAGCTTATGGAGAGAATGATCAATACCAGAGTAAGTTGGTGTAAAGTTTGTATATTGTCCACTGTAAAGTTTCTTTTCTTCTTTCCACTCTAATGAAGTGTCAGTCTGTATGCTCTGTAAGGAAGAGTGGTGTGTTGTTGAGATCAGGCATGCTCCAGTCTACCCAGCTGTAAATGGGTAACTCACCCTAGTCCTGAGTTAGGGAAGGCAAAGGCTCCAGGGGAAGCAGGCCCTAAACATGGTCACTCCAACCGACGCAGGATGGTGTATGTATGAAGTAGAAGTGTAGAGTGTGATTACCGCGAATGGTGTACTGTTCGTGTGCTGACCAATATAACCACTCATACACATGTGTCTACAAGGCACCAATGCAGACTGCTGGAATCTTTGTTTACTCAATTTATTCAGACGTACACACTGGGACATACGAGTACATCATGGTATGTTGACATATCAATTTGTAGGTATACATAGCAGAGCTGAAGTCATGACACATTCAGAAATAATGGGCAGTACATCAAAAGTTCAATGTCATGATATATTATGGCCGCATTCCCCTATCTGACTAAACGCGTCAGTGAAGGCAGATTGATAAATAACTAAAGTTACTTGACGTCCATAGTTTGTAGCATATACTATGAAACCACGAAAGAGGGGGTTTCTAGCAAGATTGAGATCTCCCTGTCACTGTCCGATAATAGGATAAATAATCTGTTCTCTTGGCAGTGATCAAAACATATGATGATGACCGAAATCTAACATGGCCGCCTCCCTGAGTTGTCGTTCACTCATTCATAGGAAGGAGAATATAAGCCAGAGTTAATTTATAATGGGTATATAAATGATTTCCTAAATGTTCCTATACAGCTCTGCGATGATCAGGTTGATTCATGTAGCCATAACCGCTGTAGGAAAGTCTGTCATCTTTGTCGATACAAAACACGACCCTAGCGATACGAAGCACAATGTTCCATCTAGGTCGAATCGACATGAGATCATCAAAATAGGGTCTGGCAGTACATGGAGTCCGAATTATACATTGTACCGTACCTTAGGAGAGTCTCTAACATAAACTATAGTAGAGATACCATCTCCTTTAGAAGAAAACCACATCATGAATCGTATTTCCTTAAGAATCTACCAGCCCTTTGGAAAATGCGTACCCGCCATTAACACGGTACATCGGAACTCATCACGACTTGTCAAGACAACTCATACTTCCGCTAGACCGGAATAATAAGAATCTAGTCCCGCCTACCCATCCAAAATATACAATATAGGACTGATTCTACTTGTACTAATAATATGTAATACATATGAATTCAGGCCATAAACACAATAAGCAAATTAATATATTTTCTGGCCCTAAAAAATAAGTACAACCGTAAGAGCAATCCATGCGCCGGATCAATATCAAGGACGATTACTCCTATAATCAAAAGTGTGAATCAAACATGGATTCTCTCGCTTTTACCATAGACAGCATTTTCATACACAAATGAATGAATGTCTATATTTTTTCCATATTAAATAGCCATATCGATTTTTGTAATATGTGCGTCAAAAATATGCACGCAACAGATTACCACACCCCTCGGGAAAAAAAAAATGGTACATTTTTTTTTTTGAAATACATCTAGGAGCAACATACAATAGGCTCACAACGCACCAATACAATGCGCAGATGATAAGCATAAGTTTTATGACCTTAGAGAAAGTACTTCTCTAAGTATTAATATTTCCAGAGAGGTGTCACCAACGCATACTACAATATTAGCAATGACACAATTTCCACATTATTTTATACATAAATTTCATCTAAGATATCTTAACATCATGATCATCAAAGACGAAAAACATTGAAAGATCAGCGGTGAATAAATATCAATGAACCGCTAAGTAGTGTTACAATCAATATATGATATATTACATATGTGTACACATTTCAACATAGAAACAACTGTATCCAAGTTGTATAACAGTTATGAATCATGTGGGCATCTAGACAAAATATCTGCCATCACATTTTCTGACCCACGGATAGCTCGCACCGAAAAATGAAATGGCTGTAGAGCAATCGCGTATCACGTTGATCTCGCGCTCTTCAGATTTTTACTCTGAATAGCCGTAAGAGCTTTCTGGTCAGTTTCCACAATGAAATGCGCGCCCAGAAGAAATCTTTGCAGTTTAAGGATTGACCAAACCATAGCCAATAATTCACGGTCTAGGACCGAGTAATTCTTCTCTGCGGCATTTAATTTCCGAGAAATATACATCACAGGATGCAGAGTTCCAGAGTACTCTTGCATTAGTGCCGCTCCAATCCCGGTGGATGAAGCGTCACTACGAAGAATAAATGTCTTATCCTTAGAAGGCAATACTAGGATAGGTGAAGTAGAAAACATAGTTTTAACCTTATCCAAAGAAGATTGACATTCTTGAGTCCAATGGACTACATTAGGAGACCCTTTCTTTAGCAAGGAAGAAAGAGGTGACATAATGGAGGACAGATTCGGGATGAATCGTCCATAAAATTGTATTAGACCTAAGAGACTTCGCACTTGCTTTTTAGTCTTAGGAATAGAAATGTTAAGTATCTTACTTGTATTATGGTCTTCTGTTTTTTAGGAACCCATGACCAACACGGTGTCCTAAGAAAGATATTTCGCTAAAACCAATACATGCTTTCGATGGTTTCGCTGTCAGGTTATGCTCGCGTAAGATAGACAATAGTTCATTTATACCATTATAGTGATCGTTCCAAGTATCACTGAAAAGACAGATGTCATCAAGATACGCAATGACATCTGAGCGATGAGATAGGATTCGACGCATCATGCGTACAAATGTTGCAGGGGCGTTCATAAGACCGAAAGGCATGAAATTCCATTGGAATAGACCCCTAGGCGTCGAAAAAAGCAGTAAACGGTTTGGCGTGTTCGGATAGTGGAACTTGCCAATATCCCTTAGACAAATCGAGTTTAGTAAAGAAGTGAGAATTCGATAGTCTCGTAAGTAGCTCTTCTAGTAAAGGCATAGGTTCAGCATCGAATTTAGTCACTTGATTCAATTTGCGATAATCCACGCAAAGACGTATGTTATTGTCTTTTTTTCCGTACTATAACCATCGGCGAAGAATATGCTGATGTGGATGGTTCAATAATTTTTAACTCTATCATCTCATCTAACTCTTTCTCTACCTGTGCTTGAAAATGTATCGGATAGGATACGGTCTGACTCTTATAGGACTATGGTCAGTAAGAATAATGTCATGTTGAATGACATCAGTTTGACCAGGAATGTCAGTAAGGACATCCTGAAATTGTTCTAACATAGTAGAAACTTGTTTCTGCTCTCCTGGAGATAATTCTGGAGAAATTGCAACATCTTTCCATGATTCATTAGAGTGAAGAGGAATCATTGGAAAAGGTAAATTTACATCCGAGAAACTCGTTTCCTCATCCTGTATTACTGACAGAGATGAGTACTGTCCATGTTGGACTGGAAAATCGTCCGTTGCCTGGAAAACAGGTTGTAAATAATCAGGACGTTCATGGAATTCCGTGAGCATGTTGATGTGGAAGGTTTTACGCTCCCGTCAATATCGACGATATAGTCAACATCGGAAACTTTTGATATTATATCGTACGGACCTTTCCAAGAAATGAGAAGTCTATTTTCCCTACAAGGTAGCAAGACAAATGCTTTGTCACCTGGACAAAGTTGACGCAAACATCTCTTTTTATTGGCAAATTCCCTTGCCTTCTGTTTCGCAAATTCAGAAGAAGCAGTTGCCAATTTGCATGCTTCAATAATCTTGTGTCTAAGTGCGATGACATATTCATAAGAGGATTTTGTGTCATCGACAATATTATCAGCAGTTATAAGATCATGAAGTAAGGACATAGGACCTCGCGGTTTCGCGCCAAAGACAAGTTCAAAGGGAGAAAATCCTGTATGTTCGTTGGCAACCTCTCTATATGCAAAGAGAGCCGCGGGTAAAACCCTATCCCAATCCTGAGGATGATCTTCTGTTATCTTACCTAGTAGGTTTTTCAGAGTTCTATTCAAACGTTCCACCATCCCATTGGACATAGGATGATAAATACTACTCAGCGATCTCTCTATCTTCAGAGTCGACATTACTTGAGACATGGTATCCGATATGAGTTGGGTACCATGGTCGGATAATATTTCTGCTGGAAACCCCAGACGAGAAAATATTAACCAAAGAGCATCTGCGATATCAGCAGTAGTTATGCTCTTTAGAGGAACAGCCTCCGGCCAACGTGTGCACATATCAACACACGTCAAAATAAATTGGTGTCCTCTAGCAGACTTTATCTTAAATGGACCAATGATGTCTATCGCCATTTTTTTGAAATGGCCGAATGGGAATGTCTGCAGCCTGAATAGGTGCATCATGGCGTGGACCTCTGGATTTAATCTCTTGACATACTTTACAAGATCGACAATAGATTCGTATGTCCTTATTCACAGCAGGCCAAAAGAAAGATTGAAGAACTCTAGCTTTAGTACGGGAAAAACCCATATGTCCAGCACACTGCGAATCATGAGCGTGCTGTAAGATTTTAACTCTCATATTTTTAGGCACAAGGATTTGAGAATGAATGGACTTAGCGGAGTCTTGTACCATACGTACAAGTACGCCATTCTTCATCGTAATCCAAGATTTACGATTTGTATCCTTATTCGGATCACCCTTTGTTGCCAGAGTAAAGAATTTCTTTAGAGTAGGATCATCTTCCTGCTGTTTGATAAAGGAATCGTGGGAAATCTCCAAGGGATCATCTTGGATCTGCGCATCATTATCTTCAGAATGTGAAGATTGTGGCATATTAAGAGCTTGAGCCCTAGTGATTACTGCATTAGCCGATTGCATATTAACATTTTCCCAATTAGAAATTTGCTGTGGAGTGCATTCTTTCACTCCATGAATGCGACCGATGATAAGATCAGCGATCGGATTCGGCAAGAGACATGCTTGCACCTCTCCTGTAAAGAAAGGCGTAGCAATATTGATAATGGCAGTGGAGTACTTCTCCAATGTGCCACCAAATGTTACACATTTGACTATATTGCCTGTAGCTCGAGAAGGATTTACGAGTGATTGCCTCACTCCAATGGTAGTGCACCCCGATCGAAAAGAATTGATACCGGAGTACCATCTATTAGGCCCCTATTAAAGACAAGAGCACCCCTTCCATTATGCGCAATTGACGCATGGAGAGCGGGAAGCGGGTGACCGCAGCTTAAAGTAGACACTGTGGTTGGATCGAATAATGTTTTGCATTGCGAACACTCAGATGCTCTAGCAAAATCGAAAGCGGAATTTGCTACACTGTTGGAGTCTTTTTTATCATTATTCTGATTATCGGTGTCGTGGAACTCCTGTTGTGCAGAGTTAGCCTGGTAATACGATTTACCATGTCTTTTGTGTTGTGATCTACCTCGGTTATAATTGTCTCTATAATTATTATTGCCTCTGTTATAACCCCTATTTGGGTTTGAATCATAATATTCATGATCATAATCATCACGCTCATTATATTGAGTATCCCTGTAATATTGTTTCTGTTGTCTCCATGAAGCACTTGGGTAGTTCCTATAGCTACTCCCTTTCCGAGAATTTCTAACATTATGGGTACCTCTCGCGTGTCGAGGACTATCAGCCCGATTCCAGTTCTTCGAAGAAGAACCCTGATTTGAGTGGTTATCTTGGTTTTGATACTTATTCCAATTAACCTTTTTATCAAATTTATTTTTAGCTCCTTGGAATTTGTGTGAGTAATTCTGATTATATTCTGTTGCCGAAGCAACTGGCATACTCTCTTTAATGTTAGAGTTACTAAGAATCATGTCAGGGTGTGCCGTGGCATACTGGTCACAATATTCTTCCATGTGCTTTATTGTACCAGGTTTACGCTCATGTAAGAACTCTAGGAATGATTTATTTACAGAATACATGACCTTGTCTCTTAGCAATAAATCCGTAAGACCATCAAATGTTTTCTCTGTTTTGGATAATTCAATCCATCGTGAAAGTGTAATTCGTGCTTTTGAGATGAAATCTGAGAATTCTACACCTACCTCAGGTCTCATTGTTTTAAACAAAAGACGGTAACCTTCCTCAGACAGCTGATATCTCTTTATCAAAGCTGCCCTAACAGCATCATAATTATCTTTGTCGGCCTCTTCAACAAAATATAACTTACTCAGAGACTCCCCTTTTAGATTTTCAGACAACTGATTCACATACTGTGATTTGTCAACATTATGAGATCGACAAGCCCGTTCAAATCTAGAAAGCCAAAATGTTATGTCATCACTGGTAGGGTTAAACGCTGGTACCTTGACCTTGTACACAAAGGGTTTACCATTACTACCAGATGCCTGATTAACATTAATCATACATGTCAATTTTAATTTCTCTAATTCAAACTCATGTTCTCTTATTGCTTTTCTCTCTTCAGCTTCTCTATCTAATCTTTTCTGTTCTGCAGCAGCAGCAGCTTCTAATTTTTTCTGTTCTGCAGCAGCAGCAACTTCTAATTTTTTCTGTTCTGCAGCAGCAGCAACTTCTAATTTTTTTCTGTTCTGCAGCAGCAGCAACTTCTAATTTTTTCTGTTCTGCAGCAACTTCTAATTTTTTCTGTTCTGCATCAGCTTCCAATTTTCTCTGTTCTGCCTCAAATCTCCTTTCCTCCACTTGCATCTGCAATTTCTTTAGTTCAGCAGCAGTATCAGCTTCTTTTTCTAATCTTTTTTCTTCAGCCAGAGCTTTTTTTTTCTTCTATTTGAAGTTTTCTCTCCTCAGCCGCAGCTTTTTTTTCCTCAGCAGCAGCTTTTCTTTCTTCAACAGCAGCAGCAATTTTTTTCTCTTCTGCAGCTAATGCTTTGTCATATTGAGCAACAGCCCATTGTTCTAAGTCTTTTCCAGTCTTATCAAGAGATTTTCCTTGTGCAATGAAATAATCTAATGTAGACATATTGTCTTCTTAAATCAGAAACCTGAAAAAGTAAATAAATTACCCTCTTTCACGTTAATGAGAGACAAGTCTATACCATAGACTTAGTCTTAGTCCAAACTTGTATGGTTTATAATAACCAATGATAACTTGAGTACCTGTGGACAACAATAATTGTATCTCAAATACTGTGGGGACAAGCCTTACAAAGGTCTTGTATACCTCAATGTAATCAAAGATCACTTGAGTACCTGTGGAAAAAAATATTTCCCTTTACCAATCACTTTGGGAGACAAGCCTTACAAAGGTCTTGTACATTTTGTTTTATAACAATAACAATCATAAAGTACTGATCTGTACTATACTATCAGTGTATACCACTATACGTCATATGTCAACTAAAGACATTACAAAGGACAAACAAGAAAAGACAATATGAACACATTTGCAGAGATCAAATTAAATTAAATAGGAGAAATGAAAAAAATGATCACAGAAACCGTGATGATAACTGCAATAATAAAATGACAAGACAAATAACGCCACAGTGTATAAACATAAGGGTGTAAAAAACTGAAATGAAAGGAAAGATGAGACTTACAATTATACAAACAAATCAAACAAAACTAAGGAACACAAAATTATTACCAAAAACAACGAAGAAAAGAACACCTCATCACAACTAACAGAAATAGCAGCAAATTGTTGCTAACAAATTTCCAATTAAGAAAATGTGTACCTATAGAATACTAGTACCAGACCAATGTCACTCGGCATACCTTGTACTAGTCACACAGAACATAAACTAATTTAATACATAACAAATAACATGTAAGCATAAATAGCATATAGCATACAATATAATTTATGTCATGAATGGAATGTGTTGCAGGTATAGTGTTGTAAAGCAGGCACAGTTTATTTTAATACTAATAACTTGCCACTTTATTCAGTAATAGATTTAATTTTAAACTATTACACTGTCAATTTTTCTCTGTTGAGCATATGAAGATCCAACGATGAACTATGCACTTTATGTTCAACAACACTGTGATTCTTCTGTACGTTGAGAAATGTCAACAATACTGCTCCAGATATTTTCTACACTTGATACCACTGTCCTGTGTAATACTGTCTGTACAGCGAAAAACTGTCAACAAGCGCTGACCTAGATACAGCATCCTATCGGTAATACAGGTCAAGCTGACATCGACTGTATAGCTGTCCTACTGGTGTTGATGTGTTCAAACAAATGTTCTTTCAGCTGCAAACTGTGATTCTCAACACAAAACTGCGTAAGCTGGACCCAGGAATCTGGCTCGCCACTGTAAAGTTTGTATATTGTCCACTGTAAAGTTTCTTTTCTTCTTTCCACTCTAATGAAGTGTCAGTCTGTATGCTCTGTAAGGAAGAGTGGTGTGTTGTTGAGATCAGGCATGCTCCAGTCTACCCAGCTGTAAATGGGTAACTCACCCTAGTCCTGAGTTAGGGAAGGCAAAGGCTCCAGGGGAAGCAGGCCCTAAACTTGGTCACTCTAACCGACGCAGGATGGTGTATGTATGAAGTAGAAGTGTAGAGTGTGATTACCGCGAATGGTGTACTGTTCGTGTGCTGACCAATATAACCACTCATACACATGTGTCTACAAGGCACCAATGCAGACTGCTGGAATCTTTGTTTACTCAATTTATTCAGACGTACACACTGGGACATACGAGTACATCATGGTATGTTGACATATCAATTTGTAGGTATACATAGCAGAGCTGAAGTCATGACACATTCAGAAATAATGGGCAGTACATCAAAAGTTCAATGTCATGATATATTATGGCCGCATTCCCCTATCTGACTAAACGCGTCAGTGAAGGCAGATCGGTAAATAACTAAAGTTACTTGACGTCCATAGTTTGTAGCATATACTATGAAACCACGAAAGAGGGGGTTTCTAGCAAGATTGAGATCTCCCTGTCACTGTCCGATAATAGGATAAATAATCTGTTCTCTTGGCAGTGATCAAAACATATGATGACCGAAATCTAACATGGCCGCCTCCTGAGTTGTCGTTCACTCATTCATAGGAAGGAGAATATAAGCCAGAGTTAATTTATAATGGGTATATAAATGATTTCATAAATGTTCCCATACAGCTCTACGGTGATCAGGTTGATTCACGTAGCCATAACCGCTGTAGGAAAGTCTGTCATCTTTGTCGATACAAAACACGACCCTAGCGATACGAAGCACAATGTTCCATCTAGGTCGAATCGACATGAGATCATCAAAATAGGGTCTGGCAGTACATGGAGTCCGAATTATACATTGTACCGTACCTTAGGAGAGTCTCTAACATAAACTATAGTAGAGATACCATCTCCTTTAGAAGAAAACCACTTCATGAATCGTATTTCCTTAAGAATCTACCAGCCCTTTGGAAAATGCGTACCCGCCATTAACACGGTACATCGGAACTCATCACGACTTGTCAAGACAACTCATACTTCCGCTAGACCGGAATAACAAGAATCTAGTCCCGCCTACCCATCCAAAATATACAATATAGGACTGATTCTACTTGTACTAATAATATGTAATACATATGAATTCAGGCCATAAACACAATAAGCAAATTAATATATTTTCTGGCCCTAAAAAATAAGTACAACCGTAAGAGCAATCCATGCGCCGGATCAATATCAAGGACGATTACTCCTATAATCAAAAGTGTGAATCAAACATGGATTCTCTCGCTTTTACCATAGACAGCATTTTCATACACAAATGAATGAATGTCTATATTTTTTCCATATTAAATAGCCATATCGATTTTTGTAATATGTGCGTCAAAAATATGCACGCAACAGTTGGCACCTCGAAGGAAAACAAATTCTACTGCACCAACAGGCAGGCTTCATGCAACATAGGTCTACAGAGGACCAAGTCACCTACATTGCACAGGAAATCGAAGATGCTTTCCAAGAAGGAAAGCACACATTAGCAGTCTGGGTAGACATGGAGAAAGCATTTGATAAAGTTTGGAAAGATGGGCTAAGAGTTAAAATGCTTAAATATGGAGTCTGTGGAAGAATGTATAACTAGATCAGTCACTCTCTAACAAACAGAACAGCTAGAGTGCAGGTGCACGGACAGTTAAGCAAAAAGACTACAATGGAACATGGAGTCCCACAGGGTGGGGTCCTTTCCCCAACACCCTTCCTTATATATATATATAAATGATATAACAGAAAACATCCACAAGAATGTCCAAAACTCCCTCTATGCTGATGACCTGGCCATGTGGACTTCAGAAGAATACATCACAACAGCAAGAGTGCGCATGCAGGATTCACTGCTAGCCCTTGAATGTTGGTCCAGAAAGTGGTTGCTCAAAATAAATGAACAAACAACAACACACACTATTGTTACCTTGTCAAATAAACCACAACAAGCAAAGCTACAACTAAATGGGCAGACAGTACGAGAAGATGAAACACCAACATACTTAGGAATCACACTAGACCGCCGAATGACGTGGAAATCACAGATAACCAAAATACAGCTAACGGCAAAACTTCGCATGACCATCATGAAAAAGTTAGCTGGTACCAAATGGGGTGATGATGAGAATATCCTCAAAAAGCTGTACACAGGCAGTCAGACCTGCTATGGAATACAGCATCACAGCTTGGTCGACGGCAGCAAAGTCAAATTTTGACAGAGCAAACAGACTCCAAAACCAAGCAGCACGTATTATAACAGGGGCCCTAAAGTCCACAAAAATCAACCATATGAAAAACATTACAGGGCTACAGTCAATGGAGGACAGACGTGACAGAAGAGTCCTATAACAAGCGGAAAAATGTAAGAGACTCGAAGGACACCCCATGTTCCAAAGAATGAATGGGCTAGGAAGAGGCAGGATCAAGCGAACTATTTTAGTGGCCCAAGCAAAAGAAAAAAATTAGCAAAAATACCATGCTAGCAAGCTCAGTTGCAAAGAAAATACCAACAAGCACAACTACCCCACAGTGGAAAACAAGATGCTTTCCTGAGCTAACATATGGATGCGAGTCATGGGCAATGACTACAACCCATAAAAGCCAGATCCAAACCTCAGAAATGAGATATCTGAGGAAGGTGGTTGAAGTAACAAGAAGAGACATGGTACGCAACCAGACGATACGTCAAGGCCTAAAATGCCACCCCCTACAGACCCAAGTAGAACAGTCCCAACTAAGATGGTTTGGCCATGTCTGCAGAATGGGAGAAGATCGGCTACCACGACAAGCATGGGAAACAAAGAGCCAAGGATCCAGACCCCGAGGACCACCCAGAGTCCGCTGGGAGGACAACATTAGACAATCTTTGAAAGACCGAGGACTAGAATGGAACCAGGCCAGGAGGAAGACAGCCGATAGAATAGTCTGGCGCTCTCTCTTCCAAACGGCAAATACTGCAATAACTTCAGTGCTGAAGCAGAAGCCCAAAAACAGGCAGCGGAAACTCTTATTGAATGCAAAGCACAGGTGGAAAAACAGATAGTAATCTTTACAGATGCCCTCTCAGTAATAACAGCGCTGAAGAGCCACCACGCTAAAGGATTGAAAGATCCGATAATCTCCCTTGAAAGACTGGCCAAATGCTTCAACAAGTGCACAATCCAGTGGATACCAGCCCATTGCAACATACCAGGAAATGAGGAGGCAGACAAACTTGCTAAGGAAGGAGGTGCCTTACAACAAAATGATATAGAGACAACTTACGCAATGGCAAAGACTACTATAAAGGCTACATTCAAGTCCAAATGGGAAAGAGAGCACCCGTGCCATTTGAAAAATGACGCATATCATCAACTATCCAGGAAAGAACAGGTCATCATTTTTAGGCTACGGACTGGGCACAACAGATTGAGATACCATCTATACCACAAATACAAAATTGGTGCAACAGATCTCTGCACCTGCGGTACCAGCCCGATGACAGTCGAACACCTGCTGCAGTACTGCCCAACCTACAGTAATGAACGGAGTAGCATATGGCAACAACCCACTTCTGTCAACGAAAAACTGTTTGGAGATGTCGGGAACCTTGAGTTGACTACTGCTTTTACTAGAGTCATAAATGTGGAAGTTTGAAGGCGAACGAGGAAGAAGAAGAAGAAATACACATAGCTATTAAATTAATATTTTGCTGAATTACCTTCAGCTGGGGGCTTATTTAATACGAGTCAAAAAATATTTTCCTCACAGAAGTGAGCTGAGAATATAGAGTTTACAATCAACTTAGAACACGCAGTTGTTGTACTTACCATTCTAAACATTCCTGCGAGACTCCCTGAAATATGAGCATCAGCCTTCTATTTGTATATTTACCAACAGTAATCTTGAGCGAAGATTGCTTCCTTTGTAAAAGCTCATTCCTTTTACTCGGATTTTGGCCATTATTGGACCACTACTGCAGAAAAGGGGAGACAACCCTCGACACTTGGTTTAGTGAATTTGAAATCTGCACCCATATGACTGTCATGGGTTTACTCCCCTTGTTCTGCAGTGATAATCCAACAGTGGTCAAAATTCAGAGTATCTACTGAGGGTCGTCTTGACGAGTTGGATTTCACAGTGCCTCAACTCAAATGTCGCTAAATTATATGGCAACATTCGGCACGCATCCAATTGCTACTTAATGACAAGGCTCCAATCAGAAATGTATTTTTACAACTCAAATGCCAAGCGAATAACACGCAATTTGCGTATATTTTGGTAAGGTATATTACCCCTACTTCTCACTGAAAATTCCTGCGTGACATCTGCACAAATATGTGTTGTTTAACAAGTCGCCTCTCCATATATGGTATGTCAGCTTCTGTCTACTATCGATCATGTTTGCAATCACGACTTCATAATCTATCACAGGTAATCTCTTTCAAGATAAGTGATTGTTCTCCGACAAGTCTTGTCCGGAAATGGTTATGTCAACTACCCGATCTAGCCAAAAATCAACAAACTGGTCAGACCGAACTATTAACAAGTGATAAGATAATCGATTGTGGTTGTTTACTTCTTAATTAATCGCGCGCCCATGCCTATCTCGTAGGAAAATGTGTTACACATTAGTAAACCACACTTCTCTCTACAGGTCCCAGTTGTCAATATGGATTCAGACGAAAGTCATTGATAACCCTAATCAGCAAAAGATGGTCGCTGACGTCCAGACATGACAAGAATTGAAAGAAGGAAGTGTAAACAATAAATAAGTACAGAAAATGAGTCGTGTAGCAATAATGTCGGCGATAAACATGAATACTTGGAAAAGAGAATTAGGAATTCTGTCACAATGACTCCATTTTTTTAATAATACATCTACACAGAGCTAGTCATACAATTAATATTTTGCTGAATCACCTTTGGCTTGGGGCTCATTAAATACCAGCCCAAAATATATATCTCACAAAAGTGGGCGGGGAATATAACATTTACAATTAACGTAGAAGACGCAGTTGTTGTTCTTGCTATTCTAAAATCTCTGTGAGAGCACCATCCTCTTAATTATATTTCTACCAAGAGTATCTATGACTGAAGGCATGTTACCTGTAAAAAATTCATCTTTACTCCACAGTCGGGACATTCGTTGACCACTACTGCAGATCTAGAAAGACAACTCGCGGCACACATCCAGAAAAAGCTACATATCCGGGCAGACACGACGTAACTACGTGTCCTGATTGATACGACTCAACAACTTGTCCGAGTAGCCACGACTTAACTATATGTCCGAGTAGACACAACTTAACTACATGTCCGGGTAGACACGACTTAACTACATGTCCGTCTAAACACGACTTAAATACATGTCCGGGACGACATGAAAAAAAAAAAAAAAAAAAAAAAAAAAAACAACATACCAAAAAAAAAAAAAAAAAAAAAAAAAAAAAAAAAAAAAAAAAAAAAAAAAAAAAAAAAAAAAAAAAAAAAAAAAAAAAAAAAAAAAAAACTTAACTACATGTCCGTGTAAACACGACTTTACATTTCCGGGCAGACACGACTCAACAACATGTCTGAATAGACACGACTTAACTACATGTCCAGGCAGACACGACTCAACAACATGTCCGGGTAGACACGACTCAACAATATGTCCGAGTAGACACGACTTACCTACTTGTCCGGGCAGACACGACTTAACTACATGTCTGTGTAGGCATGACTTAACTACATCTCCAGGCAGACACGACTTAATTACATGTCCGAGTAGACACGACTTAACTACATCCCCAGGCAGACACGACTTAACTACGTGTCCGTGTAGACATGACTTAGCTACATGTCCTGGCAGACACAACTTACCTGTGTCCGAGTAGACACGACTTAACTACATCTCCAGGCAGACACGACTATATTACATGTCCGTGTAGACACGACTTAACTACATGTCCGGGCAGACACGTCTTAACTATATGTACGAGTATACACAACTTAACTACATGTCCTCGTAGGTACGACTTAGCTACATGTCTGGCAGACACGACTTAACTAAATGTCCAGGCAAATACGACTTAACTACATGTCCGGGCAGACAGGACTTAACGACAAAAAAATCTGGCTGACAGAAGGAGAATGAAAAGAAAACGAAACGAGAATTAAAATTTAAAACAGCGGTCAGATAAAAAGAAATAAAAATAGAGAAAACATTCGAGATAAAAATAAAGAATAAAGAATCAAAGGAATAAGACAAGAGAAGATGACTTTATCTGTATTAATGTTAATGTTATTTTCTTCCTCAATAATTTCTTTCTATACTTTTTTTGTTTGTTTGGTGACTCCTACTTTCACGTAGCACAAAGAACGTTCCCGAATATTCTTGTCACCTCAAAAGTGGGATCTTGACCAGAGTTTGAATGGCTGCTAACGACGTTGACTTTGAATTTAATTACGGACTTCACACTCGATCAACAGCAGTTACACCGGGGCATCACGACCTGGTGCTAGTCTCAAATAGGCCGTGGCATATTTGGACATCTTACATAGCTCCAGTCTTTTGACATTTTATACAGTTAGACCTCTTTGTATCATTACTTCATCTGTCGAGCTTGGAAATTTGACGCAGCTTGTAATTTGCAAACATTTACAGTACTAAAATTGTCAAGTTAGGAATCTTGATGCAGCTTGTAACATCTATACGTTTACTACATTTGTCAAGTTTGAAAATTTGACGCCGCTACTGCCGGCCGAAACCGGCGTCGGTCGTCAATAGACCCATTGAACTCTCCCCTCCCTCTCTCTCTCTCTTTCTCTCTCTCTCTCTTTCTCTCTCTCTCTCTCTCTCTCTCTCTCTCTCTCTCTCTCTCTAGCTATCTATCGATCTATATATATGTCTGTCTGTCTGTTTGCTGCCTGTCTGTCTGTCTGTACGTGTAAGAAATAATTATTTTTACGTCATACCAAAGTAAAGATGTGATGGACCTCTCACGAATTAATTAATTATCAGAAAATATGGCAGGATAGAGTCCCGGAATATTAACATAAATACACGAAATATTAAGAAAACATAAAACATGGATTATTGACAAATCTTAAAGATACGAAATATTAACAAACATAAAAGCATGGATTATTGACAAATCTTAAAGATACGAAATATTAACAAAACATAAAAACACAAAATATTAACAACCCATGAAGATACGGAATGTTAACAAAACATAAAACATGGATTACTGATAAATCATAAAGATTCAGAATGTTAACAAAACATAAAAACCCGAAATACTGTATTATCAAAACATAGAACAACGGAATATGAACTGAACGTAAAGAAAGACAAGCAGTGGCCAGTAACAGTTATTAATGTCAAATCACTGAATGACACATTTACCGGTCTGGAAGTAGAAATTGGTTGGAATTTTGTAATCAGGGCTGGCTCCAACGCAGGGCTAGCGGTAAGGAGGGGCGCGGACAGGTATTGAGATATAAAAAAAAAAATTAAAATGTTTAAAGAAAAATTGAAACTGGATCGGTAAGGAACTTAAGTTATGAACTATTTTTATGTTTCCGTAGAGCTCATTTCGTAAATATAATTTTTTTCGATTACTCCATGTTTATATTATTTCCTTCACAAACAAACACAAAAAAAGCATATTGGGCGCCCATCTGTAGTTAACTTGAATTAAAGAAAACAGAACCTACCATAAGATTTTTGAAAACATAACTGTATTATCTTTTTGTAAAAAGCTACACTGAAAATCACTTGCGGACATTACCACTCAGTTGCGCGAAATGGAGTCTCGTTAGAGTATAATACAGCACGGTACGGGAGAGGGGGGAGATGGAATGGGGCGCCTCCATTAGACTTGCACTACCTCGTAAAATCTCTAGGGCCGTCTCTGATTACAATCTTATAAACTGCTCACGACAAGTACGACAACCCGCTAAATGACTTGACAAGTTGTCTGTAGACGATTGCTGAATACAAGACTTCATTTCGGCGTCATCACAGTTTCTACGGCGCCTGATGCAGACGTTTGCAATGATGACGCCAGGGAAAAAAAAGCCGTCCAAATTTTGTTAAAGAAAGTCTGATTATGACAAGAATAGGGGGTCATTTGAGAGAAATGTGAGAGCACTCACCGATACTCAGACGCTGATAATCAGACGCAGCTGAAGGTTTCACAAACGTCATTAAAGTCAAGACGAACCTCAACAAATATCTCTAGAGTTGTCTGTCTGTGCATGCGCAGACGATGTCAAGATATTACTCTAGGTACGTGCACATTTTCTTAATATCATTTGAAGGTGCACCAGGGTGGCCTCAGTAAGAGGTAGATAATAAAGTAGACAAAAATGTACAACTAGGAGCAATTTGTCCATCAAGAAATAAGTGGTGCAAATGGCGAAAATATGTCGCTATTATTTGGTACGAGAAATTGAGTTGATATAAACTATTTATTATGTTGAAGGAGAAATTGAGTTGATACAACTACTTATTGTGTTGTAGAAGAAATTGAGTTGATACAACTATTTATTATCTTGTAGGAGGAATTTAGTTGATATAAACTATTTATTATGTTGTTGGTCAAACTGAGTTGATATAAACTATTTATTATGTTGTAGAAGAAATTGAGTTGATACAACTACTTATTGTGTTGTAGAAGAAATTGAGTTGATACAACTACTTATTGTGTTGTAGGAGGAATTGAGTTGATATAAACTATTTATTATGTTGTTGGAGAAATTGAGTTGATATAAACTATGTATTATGTTGTTGGAGAAATTGAGTTGATATGAGAGCGAAGCGAGAAGCCCGAGACAGACTGCTAACTTTATGAACAAACCAGTCTTGGCTTTATGATAGCAAACAAAAAAGTAGAGTTACATTTTTTGGTCCTTTCTTCGATTAGTTCGAGTCTTCAGATATGATATAATAAATAATTTATATCAACTCAATTTCTCCAACAACATAATAAATAATTTATATCAACTCAATTTCTCCAACAATATAATAAATAATGTATATCATCTCAATTTCTTCAACAACATAGTAAATAGTTTATGCAGTCTGTCTCTGTGACAGAACGTGGCGGCCCCTCTCGATCTTTGTTTCACTCCGGTGGTATCGGTACATTTGTGGTACTGATTTTATTGTGTGCTTTTATTTGTCGCACTTTCTTACATTCTTTTTCTGCTATGTGTAGCAGATATTATGCATTTTTCTTTTTACACCCTTCTCATGGATAAGTAGACATGTCTGGTTGTTATCCATTTCTCCCTACGTTGCAAGGAGTGGCAGCGATCTAACCATGTTGGATATCGTGGGCGCAGCGATATCAGTATACAGATTAACACGTAAATCGCCTCAGCGCAGTGCTTAATCACTGATAAGACGTGGGTACGCGCATCCCCAAAGCTTGGAATATGGGGAGATAACTGATCGACAGACACAGAGAACAGATTACTTTCTGATAAAAGTAAAGATTGTTACATTGGAAACACGTTGTTATATGAGTTTGCCGACGTGTTTGTAAGTTGGTACACAGGGCAACCGGATGTTTACCGCCCATTTTTAGAAAAGTAATGTTTGAAATTTTGAACTAGATGAATCAAGCAAAAACTCAAATCAGATTGGCTGATCCTTTGAGGCGCGCACAACGAACACGTGGGAAGGCAGTGAATATAATCTGACCATTTTCTCAAGCTATTTCACTTGAGAAATCGCTCGCCAAGATACCAGACCTTGCTAGACTGAAGAATTAGAATTCAAAATTCCTTCTTAAACATACCGGACACCTTTTATTGGAGAATTTTGAACGGACTCTCATAGAAAACTCTTTCATATTAAATAAGGAAACCAGGACTGGGGAAACTGAAGGACCACACACGAATTCAGAGATGGAACTTATTAAATTAACGACACCCCAGACGCGTGTAAGAGTCCGATTCAAGTCTCTTTTATTCATCTGAGCAAAACGTCTGTGAGCCAGGATTAGCGTAAGTTGTTATTTACATTTCATTTTTATTACTAACATGTGAACTAACATATATATAAATGTATATATTACCATGAGAAGTTTAATATGTGAAACTCGCTAGTAGGTGGCACGGTCATTTGAGGCTGGCAACCTCAGCGTACAGAATGACGATTAATGAACCATTACTGCACGGGCAGGTGATTGCTTTATTGCTAGTTTCGAGAAGAGAACTAAAAGCATAAGTAGTTTCAGGTTCCATACGGAGCGGGGAGGGAACGATGAAAGAAATGATGTACATTCTACGTATAATACTTACATTTTCAAAGCAGTGTAAATGTCCATATAAATATATTCTCTTTAAAATTAATGTAAGTTTTCAAGCTTTAAAACAGTGTAAATGAATAAGGGAAAATATTCATTTTAAAGTTAATGGAAGTTTCAAACTTTTCAATCAGTGTAAATATAAATGAAAACAGATTCAATTTATATTGTGAACACTTTTCAATCACTGGAGATGTATATGTAAACAGACTCTATCTGTATTATTAACATTTTCATTTAAATATAAAGTAACTATGAAAGCTATTCTATCTAAATGTAAACGAAGTTTTATCCCGAGTGGACATGGGGTGGACAACGGCATACTCAGAAGAGTGTTTCGTTTTATTCTTTTTCCATAGTTATTGGTGGTACCAGCAGAAAGTACTATCTATAGAACAAGAAAGGAATAGTGGCCTAAGTTTTAAGACGAAGGATCCACGTGGTAGACTCTCGTTGACATTTCTGGGAAACGAGCTACACCCTACAACCTTGATCATGGACGAGCGTGAGCAGAGTGAACAGAACCAAACCATATGAAAGAGCGGAACCGTCACTAGCAGCTAAGTTCAAATCTGTGCTGCCACTTGAACTTCTTGTAACATTTCACAATCTATAACGCCCGTATAACTTTTCTTGATCCATAACTATTGAAATTATTTTTGTCAACTATTAAAACTTAGGTGATTATTAAATTTTGTTATTTATAATTATACAAATTTAACCTCGATTTAATCATTTTAAAGTTCCTGCATGTTTGTCTCAGTCAGTTTACTACGCACACTCTAAACAGAGCTATACTAGAACAATAGAGTTCCACTGAGTAAATAGAGGTGGGGGCTTAAACGAGCTGAATGTAATAAGTGCTTAAATCCTTCACGGGACCCAAGACGCATCAAAAGTGAGGAATGCAGTAAGCGACCCATAGTGTAACCGAGGTCTGTACTGTGACTGGTTACGGCATCAATTAGTATCTTGTAACAGAGCTACCTCGTCTTAATCTTTACTAGGTGACAGATGGCAGGCCTAGTTGTGTGACTCACTGTAGTAAGATCCATGATACCCTGATCAAATAGATAAAATATTATAGGTTATAAATTCAAATACTATAGAGATAAAATGGGAGAGTTGTGCTCAACGTCTTCGCCATCGCCCTCAGTCGCGCAGGTTTTGAGAAAACCGTAACGCAAAGTGAATGATACCATCTCTCTCTCAATAGTACAAGCTTTTTCAGACTCCGTCCTTGAAATTAAATATAACATTTTGACAGCCAAGGCGTGTTTCGTCCAAGAAAGAGTGAGAGAAAACGGATGAATGACGGAAGGAGAGGAAAACAGTGGTTCTAGGCATCGCTTACTATACCGAGCGTGCGTGACTTTGTTGCTGGCAGATTTTGAAAAAAAAAGCGGTGCAAAGCCATTACAAACCCCTTACCACCCGTTCACTATTAGAACAGTTTGAATGTATAAACACTTAGATAGGGAGACTGTAGTGAAAAACACACAGACAAGCTCTCATTTCTTGTAGATTTGTATTTTCTGATGAAATCCTAACGCGTTGCTTCATTTTGAAACGAACGAGAGAAAAAGGGAAAACGGTGGTGGATTTAAAGAAAAGAAAAAAATTACGGCTAACTTGGAAATTTGAAAATACCCACTAATGTGTAGGGCTGGGGATGGCGAAAGTGAAACTTAGAAGAATAAAATAGACGAAAGGACAGTTGACAAAAACAATGCTAATACTTGTTTAATGGAAGATCATACTACCCATAATGTTATTTTATCTTACCGTAGAGGACAAAATAGATTATTTGTATAACTGTAGAGGAAAAAAAGGCCATAATGCAAAGTATGATAAAGAGAGAAATAAAAATATAACGACTATATGACAGACAGTCGTCTGATCAATAATTGCCTTTTCTCATTAAAAACACTTAGATAGTAACAGACATATTGTAAAGAAAAGACAGAGAGACAGATGCATTGATGTCCTCACTCAACTTTGCCCGTCTGGGGAGAGAGGGGGGACGTTACATTTTTGAAAGTGTAATTTATTTTGAAAAAAAGACATAATTTGATTGGCTGTGGCAGAATAGACTAACAGTAGTGATAAAAACGATTTGAAAACCAGCGTTAGTTGCCACTCCAAGAAAAATATTTAACTAGTAGTGTTATCATCAGAAGCAAGGGATTCATAACCAGTGCCTTCGCTGTTCTGCAGCAGTGGCGATCTGGGTGTGCCCATTGGTCGCCGGTTAACCTACAAATTGTGCATTATTTCATTGATGCGGTAAGATGAACATTTATGTAAACCTTATGATTGAATATGTATTTGTATTATTGAATGTGTATGCATTATTGATGGGTAGAGGCAAAACCAGAAAGGCGCCAAACTCAACACTGTGTGTATGCCACAAGTGATAGTAGGGAAGATTACCATTTCTGTTAAAAGCCAGGCAGGCTTTCTTAAACTTTAGGAGAGAATGAAAAGATATAGTTGGAAATAAAATATGACATTATTATAATTGGTAGGCCAGAAAACCACTGGCCGTCTTCAGCAAGTCACAGTGTTTTCACATGACTTCATAAAGTTAACTGATGATTGAGGTTTACCTGAGTATAAAGCTGTCACCCCATCAGATAGGAACGATAGCTGTTTATGTAGCCATTGATACTGATCTTGAACCGGTTGAAAATGCTTAGTTGATTAGGGAAGGAGAGATATGTTTGAAATACTGAGGAGGCCTTAATCCTCTTAATTTCAGGGTTCCATGTTGCAATATTCAGTGAGCCATCCCAGAATTATCGAATCTGCACGTTTGAGGCAAGAAGAATCTGATTGCCCCAAGACTGTGAGGATTGCTGCAGCAGGGTCTATATTTTGCAGTCGTGACTACTATCGTGCTGGAAGAAAGACCACAGTGCTCCAAGACTTTTCAGATAAGAACCATATAAGGGTTCATGAGTTTTCACCTAACATATTCTCTCTAGTATTAAAATCAACATAGCGTTCTTGAAGTGATGAACACATTTGTTCCTCCTAATAGTGACTTTTATAGAATTTAGTGCTTCATCAAGGCATTTCAAGTCACCGACATTTTTATGATATAAACAGACAAGTAGTCTTTTGTTTTGATTCACATTATTGTAAATATATTTTCATTCTATTTGAGTTTTAAACATTTCTGTGCCCAAGAAATTGAGGTACAGAAAATTAAAATTGTAAAAAATTGTTACTCAAACTTTAACCACTGATTTGTTTAATCCTTTTCATTGAGTTACATTAGTGGTTGTTGTTATTTTCTTTACATCACATAGTACACTACCCTAGACTGTAGCCAGATAACAACCAGACACCGTAACATATAAGTAGGATCAAAATATATCGCAGATTGAGGTCGTAGGGTGGTAGCATTCAGGTACCCTGAGAACAAGCATTCACCTTTAACCCTGGAGAACAGCATAGTCAACCCTTTATGTGATTCTCTGAATCTGTCCTGTGAATACACTCACTAGTGACATTATAAAACAAATTCTCTTAAGTAGTATTTTTCTCTGTCTATGAAACTTCTTAGTTTACTCATACTGTTCTGACTAATCTTTATCACATCCTCCGAATTTCCTAGTACTAGCATCTCCTAACTTATGCTTCTCTTCTTAAAACTTCTCGACCAGTACCATTTCATTTACTCATTTTTCTAACATATCGTCTTGTGATTTCTCTGCTGCGAGTCAGGAAAATGTTCATCAAAGTACATAATAATTCATAAAAGGTCAATACTTACAGGTGATTCCCTGAATCTCTCCTGTGAATACACTCACTAGTGACATTATAAAACAAATTCTCTTAAGTAGCATTTTTCTCTGTCTATGAAATTTCTTAGTTTACTCATATTGTTCTGACTAATCTTTATCACATCCTCCGAATTTCCTAGGACTAGCTTCTCCTAACTTATCTATATACCTTATGAGTTTACTTTGTCACTTCTAATCTATCTGTGATAACTTCTACAGATCTTATCAAACTTGTGGCAACCGCACAACATTCTTGTTTCTTCATCTTCAGAAAATACACGACGGCACACTTGCGAGCCGTAAACTGTTCTGCCCTTGACTTCTAGTCAAGGCTCAGCCGATCTGTTCCTGTTTACCAGCTAAAACGATTGGTCCGCCTTATTTCCATTCACTGGAAAAAATATGCTCACGCTTTTACAACGTACGCGAATTCAGTGAACTATCGTCTGTTATTTTTAGACTTCTCTCACTCTATTCCCGTGTATATTATTTTCCTCAACTCACTAACACCTGCAAGGGACTTAATTCTACGTTATCTCCCTTTGACGTTTTAACTGAACTCTATATTCTCTTCTTTAAATCTTACTACAACTTCGTTACATGCTAATTTTCTCAACCACAATTGAGAACCTACTAAATCTGCTTAACCCTAATTCAAGACTTTTATCCACCAACCGTAATATGCGGAGTTTCCTCCCTTTTCTCAAAGCATCCCTTCACTCATTTTATCTCCCTTCAACTAAGACAAATAGTCAGTATCCAAATCCATTCATATTGCCTAAACCATTTTTCTACACTCTTTTACTTGATTAAAACCAAATCACCGTTCATATAAACTTTGCTTGAAGCACAAATAATGCTTTGGGCAAACCGAACGGTGACAATAGTTTGACTGCCTGAGTCAGGGTCAGCGAACCAGAGCTGACCAAGACCCTACTCCAACTCCACGTGGCGGTCCTGGAAACAGAGTGCATCACTGCAGTCTGGCTGAGGAGTAGGGATCGAAGAGGGAAGGCAAACCCAGTCCCAAAAAAATGCAGCGCGGAAGTCGGATGTGTCGGCCGAAAGGTGCAAATACCGCAGCTTCGCTGTAAACGGACACAACGCAATCAACGTCCTTTCCAGGACGAACGAGGAAGAAGAAGAAGAAATCCTTCACAAAAGCGTCGGCAGAATGACAGAGTTAACACACACAGCCAAAGCAGTATTATTCTCACTTATTCTGAATATCTTGTGAAGACTCCCTGGAGATAGAAGCGTTTTGTTTTTTCTATCTACATCTTTGCCAAGAGTAATCTTGTGTAAAGATAGACTCTATTGAAGCCCATATTAGATCCGCTTGAGTTTTGGCCACTGTTGGACCACTACTGCAAAGCAGGGGAGACAATACCGTCACAATCTCAGGCTTCTCTCTTTGCTCTCATTTAGCCACATCTAGTTTGTTCATATAGTTTGCGGTCTGTCTCAGGCTTCTCCCTTCGCTTTCATATAACACTCTGTGTTTCTTATAACGTTTCCGGAATTTCTCACGCCTCTCTTTCCGGTCTCACAGAACAGTATCTGTTTCTCTCATAAAGTTTGTGGTCTGTCTCAGAATATTCTCTTTTAAGATGGGGAAGGCCATTGTCACAACATGATTAACAAGCTGTGGACTGTCTGTGCTCCGCTGGGAGCAGGTACGTAATGTCAGTCGTATGTGAGGGGTAGTCAGTAGAGTGGCAGCAGGTCAGGGGTGAATGCAAGGAGAGTTGTGATTGGTGCAGGGAAGGAAATAGGTTGAAGGAGAACGGTGAGGTTGTTTGGAGGGGATGGTCGACTTGAATCGTCGAGTGCGAGAAGATAATTATTTGTGTTGATATTTTATGTATTTTTTCTGATCTGGGATTTTCATAAATGTCTTTTTTTTATGTAAAACTTTTGCCTCGTTTTGGCGAGGTGCGTCCTGTTCAACCTAGTCGGTTATATTAGGGCGCATGTCCAAATATAAAAGACCCTTAGGTCTGCAATAGTATTATTGATACACTTCACTGACTGTATAGTATTGTTGATACACTTCACTGACTGTATAGTATTGTTGATACACTTCACTGACTGTATAGTATTGTTGATACACTTCACTGACTGTATAGTATTGTTGATACACTTCACTGACTGTATAGTATTGTTGATACACTTCACTGACTGTATAGTATTGTTGATACACTTCACTGACTGTATAGTATTGTTGATACACTTCACTGACTGTATAGTATTATTGATACACTTCACTGACTGTATAGTATTATTGATACACTTTGACTGTATGTATTCTTGATACACTTCACTGACTGTATAGTATTATTGATACACTTCACTGACTGTATAGTATTGTTGATACACTTCACTGACTGTATAGTATTGTTGATACACTTCACTGACTGTATAGTATTGTTGATACACTTCACTGACTGTATAGTATTGTTGATACACTTCACTGACTGTATAGTATTATTGATACACTTCACTGACTGTATAGTATTATTGATACACTTCACTGACTGTATAGTATTATTCACTTGAGTATTGTTGATACACTTCACTGACTGTATAGTATTATTGATACACTTCACTGACTGTATAGTATTGTTGATACACTTCACTGACTGTATAGTATTGTTGATACACTTCACTGACTGTATAGTATTGTTGATATATTATTGATACACTTCACTGACTGTATAGTATTATTGATACACTTCACTGACTGTATAGTATTATTGATACACTTCACTGACTGTATAGTATTGTTGATACACTTCACTGACTGTATAGTATTGTTGATACACTTCACTGACTGACTGTATAGTATTGTTGATACACTTCACTGACTGTATAGTATTGTTGATACACTTCACTGACTGTATAGTATTATTGATACACTTCACTGACTGTATAGTATTATTGATACACTTCACTGACTGTATAGTATTATTGATACACTTCACTGACTGTATAGTATTGTTGATACACTTCACTGACTGTATAGTATTATTGATACACTTCACTGACTGTATAGTATTGTAGATACACTTCACTGACTGTATAGTATTGTTGATACACTTCACTGACTGTATAGTATTGTTGATACACTTCACTGACTGTATAGTATTATTGATACACTTCACTGACTGTATAGTATTATTGATACACTTCACTGACTGTATAGTATTATTGATACACTTCACTGACTGTATAGTATTGTTGATACACTTCACTGACTGTATAGTATTGTTGATACACTTCACTGACTGTATAGTATTGTTGATACACTTCACTGACTGTATAGTATTGTTGATACACTTCACTGACTGTATAGTATTGTTGATACACTTCACTGACTGTATAGTATTGTTGATACACTTCACTGACTGTATAGTATTGTTGATACACTTCACTGACTGTATAGTATTGTTGATACACTTCACTGACTGTATAGTATTATTGATACACTTCACTGACTGTATAGTATTATTGATACACTTCACTGACTGTATAGTATTATTGATACACTTCACTGACTGTATAGTATTGTTGATACACTTCACTGACTGTATAGTATTGTTGATACACTTCACTGACTGTATAGTATTGTTGATACACTTCACTGACTGCATAGTATTGTTGATACACTTCACTGACTGTATAGTATTATTGATACACTTCACTGACTGTATAGTATTATTGATACACTTCACTGACTGTATAGTATTATTGATACACTTCACTGACTGTATAGTATTGTTGATACACTTCACTGACTGTATAGTATTGTTGATACACTTCACTGACTGTATAGTATTGTTGATACACTTCACTGACTGTATAGTATTGTTGATACACTTCACTGACTGTATAGTATTATTGATACACTTCACTGACTGTATAGTATTATTGATACACTTCACTGACTGTATAGTATTGTTGATACACTTCACTGACTGTATAGTATTGTTGATACACTTCACTGACTGTATAGTATTGTTGATACACTTCACTGACTGTACAGTATTGTTGATACACTTCACTGACTGTATAGTATTGTTGATACACTTCACTGACTGTATAGTATTGTTGATACACTTCACTGACTGTATAGTATTGTTGATACACTTCACTGACTGTATAGTATTATTGATACACTTCACTGACTGTATAGTATTGTTGATACACTTCACTGACTGTATAGTATTATTGATACACTTCACTGACTGTATAGTATTGTTGATACACTTCACTGACTGTATAGTATTATTGATACACTTCACTGACTGTATAGTATTATTGATACACTTCACTGACTGTATAGTATTATTGATACACTTCACTGACTGTATAGTATTGTTGATACACTTCACTGACTGTATAGTATTATTGATACACTTCACTGACTGTATAGTATTGTTGATACACTTCACTGACTGTATAGTATTATTGATACACTTCACTGACTGTATAGTATTATTGATACACTTCACTGACTGTATAGTATTGTTGATACACTTCACTGACTGTATAGTATTGTTGATACACTTCACTGACTGTATAGTATTATTGATACACTTCACTGACTGTATAGTATTATTGATACACTTCACTGACTGTATAGTATTGTTGATACACTTCACTGACTGTATAGTATTGTTGATACACTTCACTGACTGTATAGTATTATTGATACACTTCACTGACTGTATAGTATTGTTGATACACTTCACTGACTGTATAGTATTGTTGATACACTTCACTGACTGTATAGTATTATTGATACACTTCACTGACTGTATAGTATTATTGATACACTTCACTGACTGTATAGTATTGTTGATACACTTCACTGACTGTATAGTATTATTGATACACTTCACTGACTGTATAGTATTATTGATACACTTCACTGACTGTATAGTATTATTGATACACTTCACTGGCTGTATAGTATTGTTGATACACTTCACTGACTGTATAGTATTATTGATACACTTCACTGACTGTATAGTATTGTTGATACACTTCACTGACTGTATAGTATTATTGATACACTTCACTGACTGTATAGTATTGTTGATACACTTCACTGACTGTATAGTATTATTGATACACTTCACTGACTGTATAGTATTATTGATACACTTCACTGACTGTATAGTATTGTTGATACTCTTCACTGACTGTATAGTATTGTTGATACACTTCACTGACTGTATAGTATTATTGATACACTTCACTGACTGTATAGTATTATTGATACACTTCACTGACTGTATATTATTGTTGATACACTTCACTGACTGTATAGTATTGTTGATACACTTCACTGACTGTATAGTATTATTGATACACTTCACTGACTGTATAGTATTGTTGATACACTTCACTGACTGTATAGTATTGTTGATACACTTCACTGACTGTATAGTATTATTGATACACTTCACTGACTGTATAGTATTATTGATACACTTCACTGACTGTATAGTATTGTTGATACACTTCACTGACTGTATAGTATTATTGATACACTTCACTGACTGTATAGTATTATTGATACACTTCACTGACTGTATAGTATTATTGATACACTTCACTGACTGTATAGTATTGTTGATACACTTCACTGACTGTATAGTATTATTGATACACTTCACTGACTGTATAGTATTGTTGATACACTTCACTGACTGTATAGTATTATTGATACACTTCACTGACTGTATAGTATTGTTGATACACTTCACTGACTGTATAGTATTATTGATACACTTCACTGACTGTATAGTATTGTTGATACACTTCACTGACTGTATAGTATTGTTGATACACTTCACTGACTGTATAGTATTGTTGATACACTTCACTGACTGTATATAGTATTGTTGATACACTTCACTGACTGTATAGTATTGTTGATACACTTCACTGACTGTATAGTATTATTGATACACTTCACTGACTGTATAGTATTGTTGATACACTTCACTGACTGTATAGTATTATTGATACACTTCACTGACTGTATAGTATTATTGATACACTTCACTGACTGTATAGTATTATTGATACACTTCACTGACTGTATAGTATTATTGATACACTTCACTGACTGTATAGTATTATTGATACACTTCACTGACTGTATAGTATTATTGATACACTTCACTGACTGTATAGTATTATTGATACACTTCACTGACTGTATAGTATTATTGATACACTTCACTGACTGTATAGTATTGTTGATACACTTCACTGACTGTATAGTATTATTGATACACTTCACTGACTGTATAGTATTATTGATACACTTCACTGACTGTATAGTATTATTGATACACTTCACTGACTGTATAGTATTGTTGATACACTTCACTGACTGTATAGTATTATTGATACACTTCACTGACTATATAGTATTATTGATACACTTCACTGACTGTATAGTATTGTTGATACACTTCACTGACTGTATAGTATTATTGATACACTTCACTGACTGTATAGTATTGTTGATACACTTCACTGACTGTATAGTATTATTGATACACTTCACTGACTGTATAGTATTATTGATACACTTCACTGACTGTATAGTATTATTGATACACTTCACTGACTGTATAGTATTGTTGATACACTTCACTGACTGTATAGTATTATTGATACACTTCACTGACTGTATAGTATTGTTGATACACTTCACTGACTGTATAGTATTATTGATACACTTCACTGACTGTATAGTATTATTGATACACTTCACTGACTGTATAGTATTATTGATACACTTCACTGACTGTATAGTATTGTTGATACACTTCACTGACTGTATAGTATTGTTGATACACTTCACTGACTGTATAGTATTGTTGATACACTTTACTGACTGTATAGTATTATTGATACACTTCACTGACTGTATAGTATTATTGATACACTTTACTGACTGTATAGTATTGTTGATACACTTCACTGACTGTATAGTATTGTTGATACACTTCACTGACTGTATAGTATTATTGATACACTTCACTGACTGTATAGTATTGTTGATACACTTCACTGACTGTATAGTATTATTGATACACTTCACTGACTGTATAGTATTGTTGATACACTTCACTGACTGTATAGTATTGTAATTTTGTGGTCACAGTATTTCTAAATATATTGGACAGAGATGGGAATATGACTTGAGTTGGTTATTATCAACTCCGTCCCTCGCTCTCTTGTGTAGTATTTCTTGGACTAACACATATGTGTGTTCTATGTAGAATATACGTCTCAGACATGTTGTCAGTTTGTTCCTTTGATGGAGCCGACATTCTTGGAGGGCATGTTCTACTGTTTACTCGTGTTCCCCACATGGACACTTGTATATCTACTTGTGTTCTCTAACAGGCTGAATAAGTCAGTGTTTTTATGATGTCTTATGGAATTTATTACTGAACACAAGTGATTCGTCACAAAATGAAAGTAAAGAATTATAGTGTGGCAGTTTCATTCTCACGTCTTAACAATAGCACCATATCTTTGTTCTCAGTTCCTTCTTGTTATTTTGTTCCGTCTTCCGCCGAGCTAATAAATCGTCAATGGACACAGAAACCTGAGAACTATGGTTAACAAACAAAAAAAGTTACATGTCATTTATCTACAAATAAATGTTATGGCTCTATATTTAGTTTTTATTTCTCTACAATCAGATGTTATTTCTCTACAATCAGATGTTATTTCTCTACAATCAGATGTTATTTCTCTACAATCAGATGTTATTTCTCTACAATCAGATGTTATTTCTCTACAATTAGATTTATTTTTTTTTTAAACTTTTGCCTCGTTTTGTCGAGGCGCGTCCCGTTCAACCCAGTCGGTTATATTAGGGCGCATGTCCAAATATAAAGGACTTTTGGGTCTGGGATACAATTTAATTTTTACAATTAGATGTTGTTTCTGTACAATTATATGTTATTTATATACAATTAGATGTTTTTTCTCTACAATTCGATTGTGGCGGTATTCCGTCCCCTGCTTTGCAGTAGTGGTCCAACAATGGCCAAAACTCAAGAGTATCTAATATGGGCTTCAATGGTGTCTACCGTCGCACAAGATTACTCTTGGCAGATATGTAGATAGAAGATAAAAGACGCTTCTTCCACAAAGGAATGTTCACAAGATATTCAGATAAGCAAAAACAATGCTGCATTTGGCTGAGCACGTTAATTCTAGAATGTGCCGAAAACTTTTGTGAAGGATTAAGCAATGGTTTATGTTAGTTCGTTTAAGCCCCCACCTCTGAATAACTCAGGGGATTTCTTATTATACTGGTTTAGCTCAGTTTAGAGTGTGTGTAGTAAATTGACTGAGACAAACATTCAGTAACTTTAAGATGATTAAATCGAAGTTAAATTTGTAAAATTACTAATAACAAAATATAATAATCACTTAAGTTTTAACAGTTTTTTTTTTGGTACGCCCGCTATTACTCGATGCGAAAACTCAGGTTAGTATGTCTAAACCTGAGACTGATTTTACGTGACTATCCTATTTTCCCTCTACGCTGACAGGTGTCCCCTCGCCATTCAGGCAGATACTCGCCGTCTTCGGAGGGTATCCATTAGAGCTGGGTCGGCTCAGGAGCCACCAGTTCCTGGTCGACGACACTTCTTCAAATGTCTTCGCCAGGGCTCGAATTAATCCAGTCCAAATCCCGGTCAACGACACGCTTCAAATTTTCTCGCCCGGGCTTGAACCTGGATCACCCGATTACCAGCGCAGTGTGGTAACTATTACACCAGTGCGGCTTAATAGTTTGAAAATAATTTAATAGTTTAGAAGAAAAGTTTCATCATTGATGGATAATAGAGACGATGAAAAAAAGTTCACTTTGGCAGCTTATATATGGAACTTAGCTGCCAATGACGGTTCTGCTCCTTCTGATGGGTTGGTTCTTTTTACACTGCTCACGCTCGTCGCTGGTCAAGGTTGTCGGGTGTAGCTCGTTTCCCAGAAATGTCAAGGAGAGTCTACAAAGCTGATCCCTCGTCTTAAAGCGTAGGCCACTTGTCCCTTCTTGTTCCAGAGATAGTACTTTCTGCTGGTACCACCAATAACTATGATAAAGAATAAAAACGAAACGCTCTCCTGAGTATTTATTTTCCCGACACATACTTATGTGTCCTCTTTCTTCTATTCTACCATCCCATCTATCTCAGAATTTACCCTTGATGAGAATTAAACTTAATCCCTCGGGATAAAACTTTCTTTTACATTTAAATTGAATAGCTTTAGCTTCACATTACATTTATATGAAAAGGTTAATAGCTCAGATAGAATATGTTTACATTTATATTTCCACTGATTCAAAAGTGTTCACAATATTAAGTGAATATGTTTTCATTTATGTTTATGAGATGATGATGATGATGCTGTTGTGATATGTGATCACTTTCCTGTACACTCGCAACCAACCCGAACAACAATAAAACTCTTGATTCTAAGGCAGGGGCTGTATTTATTGATACAACCCATTCAGTGATAAAGAGCACATGAAGCAAACAGTAAACAAATAAAACAAAGCAAACAAAACAATAGTTAAATAATAATAAAATGGACAAAGAATAATGTTCAACTATATGTACAACGAATACTCTCATTAATGAGCATAAACCACCACCTCGCAACTGATCCATCTCAATATTCGTCCCTGCACTCTGAAGCATGTCGTATATGCCGACTGATGAGATTGGGAACTCATCATATGAAGCAAATCGTTACCGAAACAACCACTGCAATAGCATAAAAATGCTTCTTGTGGGCTTGTGATGGACACCAGCTGCATTGGTGTTTCCATGCTCCGCAAGGAGCAAACAGAGAAACACCTCTGTCTCCAAGTGCCTTACGCACAAAGGAGTGGCATTGCGCTCACCAGAAATTTAAATGACTATTCTCACCTCACTCAAAGTAATCCCCTACAGTAGCATTATGATCAATTATCGTGAAATACACTAAATTACCCTTACATCAAAGAATAAAATAAAATTACTCTTGACTTAACAAAACTAGAATTAAATACATCACCTAAAGGAAATTACATTAACCTGCCTTCACCCACGTGTCAATTCACACAATATAAAATAGCGTAACATTATAGGCCTATAGAACGTGGTAACTAAAAGTGTCATTGCAGACTCACTGGCGCAACCTTTATGCACAGTGTATGATACTTTTAATGAACACGTGGCTGCCATCTTGCCAACAGTTAATATTAGTAGTAGACTGCTTTTCTCAACGGCCTCACGAATAAAATAGGTTCCTACTATATTCGCTTTTCTTTCCCGGTCTGATGAATGAAAGAATTGCTACTAAACTCTCATAGCTATGATCTGGACTTAACACTAGTACAATCTATCCACACATATTTTCACTCATATATCATTTCAGAACTAAATATAATGAAAAGAAATCTCCTTTGGAAACACATTTATCTATCTATTTCGTTAAACATGATACCAAATAGGTGGCAGACCTACATCCCTATATTCTTTCTAACACTGTCACCTTCTACCTAAATTAATTCACGTGTTCAAGGCATCTACAGATCGACTCTGGTTTCTTTGGGGCCACTGGCGAAGAGAGAGGGCTCTGCTGGCCTGGCACTTCTTTATATAAGCCGCTAGGGCTAATTGCTCAACTTAGTGCGCGTCGCATAGTAATTGGGCTACGCAAATAGCACACGTGATGGAATGCTCTAGAAGGAGCGAAAACACAAATATAACCCACAACTATTTCTAGGCTTTATTGTGGCCTAGTAATAAATCTTCTTCTTGAAGATGTTGTGGTAAAAAGGCAATGAACCACGGAGACAATGGCGATGACAAGATGGCACGGTTACATTTACACTGATTTGAAAAGTTTGAAACTTTTATTCATTTTAAATCGCAAATGTTAACATCGATATTTACACTGGTTTGAAAAGGTAATAGACATATATCTCTCTAGGTTTGAATCCTTAGCAGATACATATGGCTTGGAGAGAGAGAGAGAGAGAGAGAGGGAGAGAGAGAGAGCGAGATACAACATGAAGCTATCACAGAGTCTTAGGGGATGTGCTTATGATGTGTTTCTCAAGATGACAACGAAAGAACAGAATCTATTATGATTCATGAACCACCACTGCACGGGCTGGTAATTGTTTTATTGATAGTTTTTTAACGAGAACTAAATGCATAAAGTTGTTCCCTATGGAGCAGGGAGAGAAAGATGAAAGAAATTATGTACATTCTAAGTATAATACTTACATTTTTAAAGCAGTGTAAATATCCCTATAAACATATTCACTTTAAACGTAATGTAAGTTTTCAAGCTTAAACCAGTGTAAATTTCTCTGTGAAAATATTAATTTTAAGGTAATGGAAGTTTCAAACTTTTCAATCAGTGTAAACATAAATGAAAACATATTCAATTTATATTGTGAACACTTTTCAATCAGTGGAGATGTATATGTATATAGAAATGTATATCTGTATTACACTGACAAACAACATTTTTCTTTCTTATATAAGAATAAGTGTTCTTAGGTCAGTTTCTTGCGCTGATTTTAAATCTGAAATCCGTTTATCTCTATCACGTCGGGTTCTTAAGATATTTGTGAATAAATATATTTTTGGGAAACCGTTATTTGCTCCGTTTCATTTTTACTATATAACTTATTAAAAATTAATAAAAAGCAACATAATTCTACTTTTTATACTGCTAAAAGATGCATGACATATGTTACGCGATTTTTCAAATAGTTACTGTATTTTGAAATAATTCTGAGCAAAATATGGCTTCTAGAAGTTGTAGAAATTCGGCTGATCTGTTCTGTTACGTGTGCGGATATTTTACCGATCGTGTTGACCAGAAAAACTTTACACCATTACTAAAGAAAGCATATGAACTTTATTTCGATTCTAAAGTTGATGATGCAAATAAATCTTGGAAGCCAAATGCAGTTTGTTCGATACATTGGCAGGTTGGTTACGAAAATCGCCGAAGCATAAGTCGATGCCTTTCCAGGAGTGCCAGTAATCAATGGCAATCACACTACTGATTGTTACTTCTGCTTAAAACCATGGTTTCACTTTTTTAGAGTCTGTGGTTTTTTAAAAATTGAAAGGGGCAATGATATAACGTAAAATAAACAAATGGCAAATGTGTGACTATTTGAAAAAAAAGCGGTAGAAATCCCTACTAATTCCTCTTACTCATTTACCCGTTGAATGATGGTGTTTACTTAATTAACCCAGAACTTTCAGATCTATTAATTATTGACGATTGTTGCCAAAATGAAACTAACGATAGACAAACAATCGACTAATACGTTTTAGCATTGGAGTAACTAAAGCCTTTTTCAAAAACTGCAAACGATCGACGCAGATGCGAAAGTATAAACACAAGCGTTGAAGTCCCTTTCGCAAAAACACACACACACTGCAGCCCGCGTTCTTCAAAGGACAGAGAGAAGGAACAAGGAGGAGAAAAGAAAAAAATATCTCGCCTACTTGTAAATTTGAAATTGACACTGGGGGGCAGGACTGCTAGTGGCAAAAGTGAATTTTAGGAAATGTATAAAACTACAACTAAGATCTTGAAAGATAGAATAAAGCGGGACAAAACTAAAATTATTGAATATACAATATATATAACACCTAATAAAAATAAAATCCCACCCATATTGAACGATTGTTTATCGACTAATACGTTTTTGCATTGGATAATCCTTCATATTCCTTTAAAATAAGTGAATTTTAGGAAATGGCTTTCTGTATAAACTACAACTAAGATCTTGAAAGATAGAATAAATATTATTGATTAGAACCTTAGAAGACTTATTTCATTAATATGGTGGTACAGTACAAGAAAACCATAAATAACGAGAAAAATATAAAGATGCAAATAATGATAAAGAAGTACATAAAACTTATCTAGAAATGTAGAGGATAATGGTCTGAGTAAGAAACACATTCTGTCTTTAAAATCGCTCCATAACTAACAGAGATATGGTAGAAAATAAAAATTGGGACAGACTGACAGACGCATAAATAACTCAGGTTTGAAAATCTTCGGCAAAGTCAAATATTTTTGACTTGATTTGATTGGCCACCCCACTAGTTAGGAAAGAGGGAGGTAAAAGCTGCAGATTTGCCGGCCAACGCAAACATATTACTATCTAGTGAGAGTAAAAGCAGACTCGCAAACGTATTGATAAACACCCACAAAATGTTTGGGATTTTCAAAAAAGAGTCAAATATTTGACGCGTTGTTCCATTGGCTGGCAGAATTGATAATAGCAAAAGAATACAAGGCTAGGACGCCATTTGATAATAAACTTTTGACACAGTAAAGATGAGAGCAGAGGTGAAGTTTCTGAAAAGAAATTCTTTGCAGTCTGGACGAAGGCAGATCTGAAGTGTGCCATTATCTGCCAGTCATCTTTTACTTGTGTAAATAAATTCATTGAATTGCGGTAAGAGAAATGATTTATTAATATTATTATTAATGTGTAGAGGCTAACCCAGAGCGGGGCCCACACAAATTTTGTGTTGTGCGACTTAGCCATTGTGGAAGTTTATGACATCCTAGGGAGCAATACATGCCTGAAGCAGATTATAAAGACATAGAAGTAAATTGTATTTGAATAATTAACTATTGTCATAATTAAATATTATTATAATAAGACCAGGAACTACTGGCAGTCTTATGCAGGCCTCAGTGTTCAATGAACACCTGAAAACATGCCTAGGATGCTTACAAAAATAAATCATAAGAAGAAGATGGTATACTCCATCTGTGTGTGTGTGGAAGCAAATTAAGGTTTAAATACCAGTGGCGTAGCAGCCATATGGAAGCAGAATGTAATCACAGTGTAAAGTGAAGTCAAATAAATTCGGGGCTGGTGCACTTGGTTGCACACGAGGCTGACCCCATATTGTTAATTGTGGTTAGTTGTGGAAATTATAAGCCAGTATATAAAAGGGCGGGGATGTCCTTTTGTTGCAGGGTTTCATTGCCTGTTACAAGCTGTAACAGGAGACCTACTGAGACTTTATCTGAGGAAAGTGAAGGCCTCAGCAGAGATGTTACTGCACGTGTTAGCCAGAGAAAGACTTCTGGGCTGACTTTGTCATAATTTCCAGTATTCTACAGCTGAACTCAAAGAAAAGGTGAACGTATCTTAAGGGCATCCTGTCAACTCATCAACGTGCAAAGTTTTCCAAAAACTTTATCCACATTTTAGCGGGAATGATGTAAACAACAGCCCCGCACAAGATTGATTTTCACCAATTAGACAGTACTATAATATTATGTGAATACATCACCAAAGACAGTTCCTATTATTTGATCTGGACAGAAAATTCTCTTTATTTATTTCATATATGTAAACTACATGTTCTCAGTTAAATATTCATGTCCCAAAAGAATTGAGATACAGGAAAATAAAATTGTAAATTAAGTTGATAACTAAAACTACTGTCTTACTTAAATTCATTGTATTGAGTTACAGTTGTGTTAAAGTTATTATCACAACACCATACATCCATTACCCTAGACACGTAGCCATATAACATAATAAAATCAAAATAATTCGCAGAGTGAGATCGAAGGGTGGTAGCAGTTAGGTACCCTGAGAACATCAACATCAACTATTAGACTCAGGGACCTTCATAGCTGACCTCACTCTGTAGACAATTAATAACTAACATAGTAACATCAAAACCCACCACAATACCGAGGGGTTAGATTTAATTCTCATCGAGGGATAAATCTGAGTTAATTGGGATGGGGTATGGGAAGATAGGAACCCATAACTATGGGATGGAAAACGCAATACTCAGAAGAGTGTCTCGTTCTATTCTTTTACCATAGTTATTGGTGGTACCAGCAGAAAGTACTATCTCTGGAACAAGAAGGGAACCGTGGCCACGTGGTAGACTCTCCTTTACATTTTCTGGGAAATGAGCTACCCCCGACAACCTTGATCAGAGACGAGCGTGAGCAGAGTGAAAAGAACCAACCCATAAGAAGGAGCAGAACCATCATTGGCAGCTAAGTTCAAATATACGCCTACACTTGAACTTCTTGTAACATCTCACATTCCCTAAAGACTGTGATGATAACTTTTTCTTGATCCATAACTATACAAATTATTTTCCAACTGTTAAAACCTAAAGTGATTATTAAATTTTGTTATTTGTAATGTTACAAATTTAACTTCGATTTAATCTTTTTAAAGTTACTGCATACTTGTCTCAGTAAAATTACTACACACACTCTAAACAGAGCTATAATAAAATAATAGAATTCCACTGAGTAAATCAGGGGTGGGGGCTTAAACAAGCTGAAAGGAATAAGTGCTTAAATCCTTCAAAAAAGCGTTGGCAGAATTACAGAGTTAACATACTCAGCCAAAGCAGTATTGTTCTCGCTTATTCTGAATATCTTGTGAAAATTCCCTTTGTTATATACTGAAGCACATTAAAAACGCACCACTAATATATATACTGATGCCGAGAAGCTGGCAAAAAAAAGTGTGGGAATGGATTTTCCCCGTGTTTGCCATGAGGTAGAGAGCGAATGGCTGCTGGAATGGAAAGTGCAAGATTCAACCCATGGGTGTGTGTACAGACTACATGAAAACGATGAAAGTTACACGTGCAACACGATTCTCAACAGCTATGACCCTGAAAATGTGTACGCATTGTGGCAGTATACTCGGTATAAAAAGGCCGTTGAGACAAAACACCCAGTACATGTGCTTGAAATGCCACGACTATCTGAAAACGACCTCTAACGAGCCATTGGTATGTTGGAGACCGGAATGAGCTCGCGGGCCATTGCCAGAAGGATGAATTGCCACCACAGCACTATTGTACGTCTCAATGAACGTTACGGAACCACTGGCAGTGCCCGGGATAGTCTTCGGAGTGGCCAACCACGAGTTACTACCCCTGCGCAAGATCGTCATATTGTGCTGAGTCACCTAAGGAATTGACTCTCCCGGCAAGTCAAACAGCAAGAGCAATAGTGGGTAGACATGGGCAAGTCTCTCGAATGACAGTCATACGACGACTCAGAGATACAGGCCTTACTGCAAGACGACCTTATGTTGGGCCAAACTTGACTCACAGACATCGTTAGCAGCGCTTGCAATGGGCAGAGCAACATATCAGATGGACTAGACTGCAGTGGAATGCTGTCCTATTCACAGACGAGAACAGATTCAACATATCCTTTGCAGATGGACGTATGCGGATTTAGCGACGGTGTGAAGAGCGCTTTGCAGATTGCTGTGTCAACCGATTTCGAGGTGGCAGTATTCACATTTGGGGAGGATTCAGTTTTCACCATCGCTTGCCTCTTCACGTCTTCCGTGGAAATGTTAATGCTGTGACATATCGAGATGAGGTTCTGGATGCACTGGTTGCTCCTGCGTTCACACTTTATCCAGACTTGTAGCTTCTCCAGCAGGATAACGCACGTGCATTTTTTTGTATTTTTGGTTTTCTCCCTTGCCTGCACAGAATGCAATGAATTTCATAACAATCAAATGTACAAATTAATGACCAGCATGGATTCATAGGAAAATGAATAAAGATTCCAAATATGTAAACTTGTACACACTTATATTTACATTTCACACTCTGTCCCTGGATTATACAGGTGGTGCGTTTTTAATGTGCTTCAGTATATAAGTGTCTTCACCTTACTATCTACATGTCTGCCAAGAGTAATCTTGTGCGAAGGTAGATACCTGTCATGGCGCTATTTCGCCGAAATATCAGATTGGCGACATTGTGGTTTTGGCCACACTGAGATAACTTTACCGTCGAAGTCATGTGACAAAGACGGAAGCCGGAAGAAATCGAAGGCGCGAAAAGTCAGTGAGTTCTAGCTAAGCGTTCCGAGCGCACGTATATATTTCTTCCCTGTCGCCCGCTAGTTGCTGTGCGGGGCGTCATATGGATTATTAGCCAGAGATCGCCATATTCAATTCGGTTGGAGAATTCTGTGTAATTCTGGATGAGTGTAGTGTCCAGTGGTGAGTATCTTCAGGCCGCATATGACGAGTTGTTCATGTCTAGGGTATTTCTTAACTATAGTTTTTTTTTGGATCGCTGGGGTGACCGATAGTCAGAATAGTGTGTGTAATGCCGTCATACTGGGATGTCTGAGGTTCTCTAATATAATCAATTCAGGCAAGTTTCTCTGGCATTTATATTTATATATTTCATACGTGTTGTTGGCCGTGTGGGCCTGATTCTGTGTGTTTACAGTAATAAGGGGAAGTACCTGCAGAAGGTGTTAATTTCTTATATGTTTCATTATATGTTGTGGTCATGCTCCTAGGGAGCGAGCCTATAGCTATAATTATTAATATTGTGATTGCAAATTCACAGCATATCTTGCTCTGACATCTGGGTGGCTCTGTCCTATTCTTTAAAGGCCATGGGGCCTAGATGTTCATTATGAAGGCTATAAGTTGCTATGCACACATAAGAGAACCGTCCTATTCTTTGACGTCTTTGGGCGCGTTTTATTGCCTTGTGGTTATAGAGATTATTCTGCAGTGGTCCGTGTTCGGATATTTTGGTTGTTTTGCAGAATTGTTATAAGTTATTCTGCTCGTGGTGAAATATTAAACTGTTTACAGTAGTTATAGTCGGCAGGCCTGTTTCAGTATTTAGTTCACAGCACAGCGAGGGGTTACTAGGTCAGTGTTATCTTGTGAGCTGGTGTTCCAGTTTCACGGCAGTGTGTTTGTCAGTCAGCACTACGGAACGAGGTTCGGTCAAGTGTGACCTCGCTAGCGGTAGTTGACCTGGATCAGAAATAGGTCACAGTGACAAGGCTCGTGTTATCGGTACAGATATTAGTTTGACATCGTGATGGTAGACGCTGTTTTGTATGTTAATTGTAAGCTAGGGAATGCAAGTATTGTTATAAGATGTGTCTAAGATGATAGAATAAAGTTGCAGCTGGCGTCTGGCTTGTCATTTTGAGATATTACAAGTTGTACTTTGAAGTGTAGTACTAGGAAGGTAGTGATACAGTTGGAGCAGAGGAGATAGAGTGTTGAGTTTGGTATAGATTGGCCCAAGTGACTAATGGTGTCAGGCGGGAGATAGATCGTCTATTATTGGTAGTATCAATAGTGTTGGCGGCATCCCAGGGTGTATGCAACTCCTCGTATCTGGTTAATGGTTTAGTTCTATGCAACCAGAGTAGATTGGGACTTGATATCGTGTTCTGGTAGCCTATCTGCAGCAGGGTCATCTCACATACTGCTCTACCCACCTGGCAACGTTACCATTCGGGAATTTTGCCAAGTTCTGTCGATTTCAAGCCATACTGATGTGCCTTTCCAGTGGGAGCCTACCAACGCCTCTGTCGTGACCCTGGAAAGTTACTGTGCTGAGGAGTGAAGCCTGCTGATTTGAGTGGATCCGGAGTACTCTATCCTGTAGTCTGCTGTGATAGCACCGGGTAGAACAGTGTATACGTGTTAATGTTTGTTACAGTACCGTGCCAAAGGACAATAGTGTTAAAAGCTGGCACACAGACTTGCGGAGAAGTCTGGTTGTCTGGAACATTTTCGTTTGGTCGTTTCAAGTGTGGAGATTGGTTTGTGCTGTCTTCATCTTCATCATCGGTGCTGAAGAGCTTCTTGGACAAGCGTCGCTGGACCATCAATTAAGTTTTTTGTTTGTAAAACTCTGTATGATTTGTTATATTTATGTTTTTCTTGTTTTTCCATTAAATTCCGTTTTCTTCCTTTAAACTTTTCTTTTCTGTCTATCCACCTGATCCTACTTATCTGATCAGTCTGGTTCTCTAGAGTAGTGGAATAGTTGTGTCGGGGTCTTGTTAGTTTAGCAACAAGTTTTGTTCTGCTCTACGTCTGTTTCTTGAGATTTGCTTATTGATTTTTTTTTTCTTTCCTTTTGTTTTGGTCTTTTCCTCGCTTTTTGGTAGAAATTTAATCTAAAGGGTGTTAGGTAGTTAGGTGGGATCTTTCACTGTAGTTCCTATTATGTGGGGTATTTACATATTATATCTTTGATCTGTTATAGTGTTAGTATTGCTGCTATGTTATTTAGTTTATTTTGACTGGTGTGATTTAGGTGGTAGTGGCTAGTGAAGCAGTTAGCTCTCAACACATCATTGTTAAGTGGAGTTATTGTTTAGTCTACCGTGTTTAATATTATATTTGTGAGTTCATGGGTGGATGGTGTGTTGAGTTGGGGAATAAATATATTTATAGGGGACTTAGTGTACTGAATGAGATCAGCTGTGAAGGTTTCTGAAGATAATAAATTTGGTGTGTATACAGAAGACCTTACTTGCTACCACATTTCGATCTCAATCAGACTTATTCTTGAATAAATGAATAATAGCTTCGTTTAGTGTCTAGGGTTATGATAGTGATGAAGTGTAAGTATATAACAACCAACTGACATATACACAATTGCTTTAATAATTTCCACAATTTACAGCACTTTGACAATCACAAACACATAACACTCTAAAAGACTATCTTATTAAGTCAGGGGTTAAGTTTTTAAAATGTATTAATGATCTTTCAATATCTTTCCTCATTCTATTGTATTTGTGAATCAGGAATCACAATAAAAATGTAATCACAATATTTATATACAAGTATTTATACACTGGATATTTATCCAGTCATAGACTGTTATAGCAATATGAGTGTGGGGTTGTTGTGTAATGTTATGAGGTAATACTGTCATTAATAGCTAGACTGTTGGTTGTCATCATGACTTCATGTGTTTGTTACTGGTGGAAATCTTATTGAAGGATTCACAGATTCTGTTTCTTTAAAATTTCTGTCCCTTTTTATACAATAAAGTTCAGTTCAGGGTTATTTTATTCAAGGTTGAGCTATTTCATGCTGAGCAGCGCTTATCTCATAATGCAGCTGCAGGAAACCTGTATCCTCTGCTCGCTTGCTTCTCAGTTTGATCGTATGATATACAATGGCCGCTATCTTGTGCATGGAGTCTGCTGCCAACTTTCTGGATCACGCAGTACTCAGACCGGACGATGCAATATCACCATCTATACCACGGCCCCTGAAATGAGAAGGTTGTGCCTCCTTCTTCATAACTAATATACAATATTATTCCACACTGAAGTACATGACAGTACAAACAAACATAAAGTTCAGCGCTTTAGGCCAACTGCTAGCTTTTCATGTGACAATATACACCAGTATTCCTCTCCCTAATGGTTACAACGCCTCTGCAATTCTAGCTGTAATCCCTTCCATACAATAGGATAGGTGTTATGTTATTATATGGCAATCCATATATATGTATATATATGCAGTTATACTCCTCTCTAACAATCTTTTACATGGTGGAGCAATATCTAGGCTTTGCCTCAGGTTTGCTACTGAACCACACACATACAGACATAATTTATCATTTCACATTCAATTTTCATATAAAATACAGATTAAAAATGTCTAGCTTACCACAATTCGTAAGGAAATACACTCTAAAGATGACTGACACAGTTTGATCTGCAGTATGTCCAGGCTGTTATATATATTTAATTTTGAATAACACTGCCTGATCTCATCTCTCACAATGTGTAACGATATGGCGTCCCCTCTAAGATTTCTTCTGCCAATATCCAGTATATTGGCCAATCGTTTTGAATATTTTCAAAAGAGTACACAGTCATTCAAATATCTTCATTCACTTTTACTCAGTTTCTAGGCATTTATTTGTTATTCATAGGTCACCCAATTAAATTTCTTTTAACTTCAAAGTTCAGCCAATGGCCTCCCTCGTACTATCTTAGACTTCCTGTCACTACTATGTTTCAACAAAATTCAGGGAATTCCATCCCAAGCAGATATGACCAAACCTGACAGTATCTCTGTTCTCTATATGTTTTATTTCCAATATCTAATTATCTAATGGACTTTTTAGATAATTTATTACATATTCCTAGTCCCCTAGCCTTCCTGTACACGAATATAAGATTTTCAAGGGGCTAAGTGGCTTAGTTAAGAATACGATCTTTTTTCGATGTTAAGCGTTTAATTTCAACTACCACCTGTTCAATCCTTTACGACTGTACTATCAGTATAAAGTCGGGAGCCCTACGTAAAATATCAGGTTTCCTAATAAGAATTAAACCTGTTTTCTAAACCTAACATCGTATCGTTAGTTTTTTTCATCACTGTTTATTTGAAAAATCTGGCCATGCACTGCATGCGACTTGGTTTAATTTTTAAACACACTGCGAGCTGCTTGTGTGACCGTGTTCCACAGTCCGTCTATCTCTCTCTCTCTTCTTCTAAGCCCGTCTGTCTTTCCAAGGCCAACTTTGTGCGCGATTTTGCACTAATGTTAGTTTTTAAAATCAAGGTCGTCTAGAAGATTTTACTACACATTCTATTTTTAGAACTACGGTTATCGCCGTATTGTTTAGTCTACGCATTTTATTTATTAACGAACGAATTAGGACAAGTAGGATCCTTGTGTTAGCCATTACGGCGTTATACAACTAAGGCGTTATCTATACTGGGAAAGCACTGGTCTTTCTCCATTCTTCTTCCTATCGTAGTATTTCGTTCGGCTTTACATTTATGTTCTAATTTATATATGGGTATTAGAATTTTTCACCACAGATGGGTGGCGAGTTTAATACTTTCTTTTCTCATTTGTGGGAAAAGATTGGATTAGACTGATTCCTTTCTAGGGTGTGGCTGTGTATGTTCAGTGGTGGAGTAAGGCAGAGGTGTTTCCTGCGACTGCCCACTTAACATTCCAAGCCCTGTTTGTGTTAGGTGTATTGGTGGAGTTTGTATTTACATTGTCCTGTACAACCAGTAATTCTCTTGTTGTGTTTAAGTGGCGTGATCTCTCGTTCCTTCTTGCTATCTTGTAAATACGTTAACAGGTCTCCCTTGTTTTCGTTCGTGATCAGTCACGCTGAGTATATTTCATTCTATCCCTGCTCTTATCTGGTCTGTCATCTTATTCACCGTGACTGGTATTTATCGTTCCGTTTAGTGGTTGTTTTTTCATCTGTGGCGATTTCATTTTTGCCATTTGTAAACTTTCTGGTATTAGGTACAATATTGAGAGTTCAAATATTGTCATAGTACAACACCAAGGTGGGTGTTAGTAAGATTCTGTGGTGAAGAAGCTGTGTTAATTTTCAATTTTGTGGCGTGGCCACAACCTTACAGTTTTGAGGTGACATAGCACCAAGAGGTATTATCAGCTGATGAAATACAACCTTCGACTATAGTAAGAGTCTTGACAGATGTATCACAGAGACTAAGTGGTCGGAAGGACCAAAATCTAGTGAGTAAAGAGACAGTATGTAACAGTTGTTGTGAATGATTATATTTATGCATTAAATGGTGAAGTGGAGTATATTTGTACATTACGTGGTGAAGTGGATTATATTTATACATTGAGAGGTGAAGTGGATTATATTTACAGGCATATGTTGCTACTTTGAGAAGGGTTATTGCTATTTACATATCACTACTGCATACTTTATAAGCAGCGTGGTATCTGTTGATATAAGTGAAGTGGTTCTGGTACATGTTATTGAGTAGTGCATACTATTTATAGAATAATAGTGAGTATTCTGAGTGTACACCATGGACTTTGATAGTTTCATTCGGATAGGCAAAGAATGTGGCTACACGGGGAAAGAACTAACGGAGTATGCCAAGACAGAATTTCACTCAAAAGAGAAACAGGATGCCTTACGAGATCTACGTGCCGAGGAACGAGAACTCAAGAAGGCAGAAAAAGAATTACAAGAAAAGAAGATAGAGAATTTCAAGACAAGAAGTTGGAACGAGAATCACAGGAAAAAAAGATGAAAGAGGAGAGACAGTTAGAGTTAGAAAAGGAGAGAATGAGAATAGCTCTGGAAGAGAAAAAGATTGATAAAGAAATACAATGGAAGAGATTAGAAGTGGGTGCGAGTGGTCAGAACAACTCCGAGAGAGTCCCATCGTCGCTTAAGGCGCGTCTGCAAAATTTTAATGATAAAATCGACAGCTTAGATTGTTCTTGAGAGGTTCGAGGACGAATGCGTGGCCTAGAAGGCTGACAGAGATCAATGGCCATCTCTGTTATCCACGTTGCTAGTGGGGCCTGCGATGGAGACTTTTTATAGCCTCCCGCTAGAAGAGCGGGCTGATTATGACAAGGTGAAGAAACGGTTGGTCCAAAAGTTCTGTCTAACGTCTGACGGGTACCGGACGCGCTTTAGAAGCGCGATGTCAAGTGCAGCCCAAGACTTCGAGGACTTCATCTCGACGATCAAACTTCTGTTAAATAGATGGATTGAGATGGAAGGAATTACTAAGGACTGTAATGGCTTGCTAGATTTGATGCTTTTGGACAAAGTGCTGTCCTCATGTTCAACTGAGTTGGTGGCTTTTTTCTAAGAGCGCCAGCCAAAAGACACTGAGTCTATGGCCCAACTGGGGCACCATTACGTCCTTGCCCATCCGGGCAAACCCGTTCAGAAGTCAGGTCTGCCAGACGCCTTAGTCGCAGGCGTCGGCAAGATACAGCGCCAACATGGCGAAATCAGTCAGGCGAGGCAGACAGGTGCCAAGAGCAGAAGCACGATAGGTCCTCCAGTCCCTATCAGTCAAGGAGAGGAAATTATGGGAACTTCCGATCCTATAGGAATGGTCACTTAAACTGGCAGAACGGACAATTTAAAAGTGTTAGTGACGGAGGAGAGCGCCAAACGCGAAAGCATGTAAGCTTCGAGAAGTCTGGGGTCGAAGATCGGTTTTGGTATAAAACCAAACAGACCAAGCAGAGGAGTGGTTCCTCAGAGAGTCGATCTTCCGACTCCGATGCGCGGTCTTCGTCATCTAAAAGCCCCAGCAAGAATCAATGCGATGAGCCAAAGAGGGAGCGCCGGTGCTCCAATTGTAGTGGCAATAATCATTGCGCTGACAGGTGTCCTATCACAATCGAACACGCAAATTCCGCTTGTGTGTTGGACACAGTCAACAGCGAGGACTGTGTGGGGTGTCGTCCGCTGTTTAATGCGAACGAGAAGTTAGTGCTACAATGCGGACATACGGCACCATATATGTCGGCAGTCCATTAACTAGCAAGGTGGCTCTCCACAAAGGTGTGGTGGAGAAGAATCCAGTCTCCGTGTTAAGGACACTGGGTGTACCACAATTAGGGTGCGTCGGTCATGTATCGACGAGTCCTGCCTTACAGGCAAAACTGTAAAGTGTACTACATTTGGGGGCAAAGTTGAGTCTTACCCCCAGGCGTGTATTAATGTGGACACCCCGTTCCTCTCGGGTAGAGTGAACGCGTTCGTCCTCGAAGACCCGATTGCCGATTTAATTGTCGGCAATGTACGGGGAGTGCATAATGCCATGGGTGCAGCCGCAGCAGAGGCTCAGCAACACCAAAGTCCCGAGGCGGATGACCATGTGGTCGAGGGATCTCCACCCGAGAAGAAAGTTCATCTGAAACGGGGTGCGCGACAAGGACCAAGGCACATGAGTAGGAACAGTAGAGGCATATACGAGAGCCCAATAGCTAGCGATCGCACGGTTTGGGTTCGTAATGTTCCCCTGAGTGCTAGTTGGAGCACACTCAGACGAGTGTTTAATGAAGTCGCGCCAGTGAAGTTCGTGGAGGTATTGTCATTGCGGGACAACACCAAAGTTGCACGAGTGACTTTCGCAAATAGATGGGGTGCGCGTAATGCAGTCAGGTGGAAGCACATGTCGCTGCTCCATAACCACCTGCTGATTGTTCAGAAATAGCATGAGATAGGTATCTGGTTCGCGTTCAGTAGGTTGTTTCGGTTAACGCGAACCGAACCTTAGAGTCTGACCCACGCCTCTAGTTCTATTCTGATAAGAATATAAGGGTTTTGTAAACTCTAAGGACATGCTATACTATGGTGTACAGTTGTAATTTATGTATCATGGTGCCACAACGGCAACTTACCATAGAGTTAAATGGAATGTATATTTAAACCATGATATAAATGATTGTTTATGCTATGGGATTATTTACTGTTGTGCATGCTTAGATAAGAATAACTATGGATGTACTATATGTTGTGTTCTGATAGACCAGGGGTGGACAGTCGTTGTCATTTCATTTTTCACGACTGTCAAAACCTGGGATAGCTTACTTCATACGTATTTTGTGTTTTGGGGAGCTTGGAAAATGCAGTATCGACTATAGCAGGACAGAACGATGGCTGTCTCTTGGTTCAGATGAGGAGATGCTGTTGTGGCATATGATTGTCCTAACTCCAAAGGGGGTCGAGCGAAGCTTCCTCTCATGGAAGAAAACTACGTTTTCTTTCTTAAAAGTGGTGGATGTCACGGCGCTATTTCGCCGAAATATCAGATTGGCGACATTGTGGTTTTGGCCACACTGAGATAACTTTACCGTCAAAGTCATGTGACAAAGACGGAAGCCGGAAGAAATCTAAGGCGCGAAAAGTCAGTGAGTTCTAGCTAAGCGTTCCGAGCGGACGTACCAGTATATATTTCTTCTCTGTCGCCCGCTAGTTGCTGTGCGGGGCGTCATATGGATTATTAGCCAGAGATCGCCATATTCAATTCGGTTGGAGAATTCTGTGTAATTCTGGATGAGTGTAGTGTCCAGTGGAGAGTATCTTCAGGCCGCATATGACGAGTTGTTCATGTCTAGGGTATTTCCTAACTATAGTTTTTTGGATCGCTAGTGTGAGCGATAGTCAGAATAGTGTGTGTAATGCCGTCATACTGGGATGTCTGAGGCTCTCTAATATAATCAATTCAGGCAAGTTTCTCTGGCATTTATATTTATATATTTTATACGTGTTGTTGGCTGTGTGGGCCTGATTCTGTGTGTTTACAGTAATAAAAGGGAAGTACCTGCAGAAGGTGTTAATTTCTTATGTCAGCCATTATATTTTGTGGTCATGCTCCTAGGTACCGAGCCTATAACTATAATTATTAATATTGTGATTGCAAATCCACAGTATATCTTGCTCTGACAATACCTTTAAAGTCCATATTAGATACTCTTGATTTCTGGCCACTGCTGGACCACTACTGCAAAGTACGGGAGGCAATACCGTCACAGTCGCACAGACGGGTAATTTTGTTATCTGTGCCTGAGCAAACGAACACCGACTACGGGCAAGTAATTTTATCACCCGGCCCAGCATGAGCAAACAGCATCACGCGAAACTGAGCGAACCCACCTTGGTCTTCACCTGCTCTAATCTCAGCAAATCTGTGCCGCATCAAGCAAAATGTGATTATTATCACGTACAAAGAGTGTCAAAATGATTTTACAATAACAAATATCTGCTACTTAGCAGAGAAAGATAGTGCGACAATTGAAAGCACGCTATAAAATCCGTACCACAAATGTACCGATTACTGCCGTAGTGAAACAGAGATTAAGAACAAGAAGGAGTCACCCCAATCCATTCTGTGACATATATGTTAGATCTATACAATAAGTTGTTATTTCTCCACAATTAGATCTTAGTTCTCTACAATTAGATAATATTTCTCTACATTAAATTGTATTTCTCTATCATTAGATGTTATTTCTCTACAATTTGATGTAATTTTTTATACAATTAGATGTTATTTCTCTACAATTAGATGTAATTTTTTTTCAATTCGACGGTTTTTTCTACACTTAGATTTTTTTTGTACAATTAGATGTTATTTTTCTACAATTAGATGTTATTTTTCTACAATTATATGTTATTTTTCTACAATTAAATGTTACTTGTGTACAATTAGATGTAATTTTTGTACAGATAGATGTTATTTTTGTACATTTAGATGTTTTTTTCTACAATTATATCTTATTTTTCTACAATTAGATGTTATTTTTGTACAATTAGATGTTATTTTTCTACAATTAGATGTTATTTTTCAACAATTCGATATATTTTTCTACAATTAAATGTTATTCTTGTACAATTATATTTTATTTTTCTACAATTTAACGTTACTTGTGTACAATTAGATGTAATTTTTGTACAGATAGATGTTATTTGTGTACAATTAGATGTAATTTTTCTACAATTATATCTTATTTTTCTACAATTAGGTGTTATTTTTGTACAATTAGATGTTATTTTCTACAATTAGATGTTATATTTCTACAATTAGATGTTATTTTTCAACAATTCGATATATTTATCTACAATTAGATGTTATTCTTGTACAATTATATGTTTTTTTTTTAAATTAAATGTTACTTGTGTACAATTTGATGTAATTTTTGTACAGATAGATGTTATTTTTGTACAATTATATCTTATTTTTCTACAATTATATCTTATTTTTCTACAATTAGATGTTATTTTTCTACAATTCGATATATTTTTCTACAATTAGATGTTATTCTTGTGCAATTAGATGTTGTTTTTCAATAATTAGATGTTATTTTTATACGTTTAGATTTTTTTTCTACAATTAGATGTTATTTTTCTACAATTAGATCTTATTTCTCTACAACGAGATTCCGATTGCAATATCGTGTATTACATACTAATATTCCTATTGTAATGTTATTACCTGTCACGCATAAATTTTGGTTCGTGTAATAAACTGTTTGACTATATTATTTCGTAAGTCCATGAGTATGGTTATTTTTAATTCCTGCTCTACATGTGAGTAAAGGGAGAGTGCTATTTAAAAAAAAACACACACGAAGAAATGTGGCGGAACTGTTTAAAATGAACATTACACTTGAAGGGCAAACAAAAAATTTGCAACTCCGGTGGTAATTAAACTGGCAGCCATTTTTGTAGTTTCCTTAATTTTGCACATTTCACAAAATGTTTAACTTTACGTCAGAGCAATCAGTGCCTTGTGTAACTTTTCTTTTTAAATGTTTTAATTGATTCGTAAATTTTGAGAACTTCCATCTTTCAAACATAAAAACTATACAGCATTAATCACTAGTAATTATGAGGGGATTATATCAGATTGATTCTTCCTGCAAACACGATCAGCTGGGCGTTTTGTTTTATAATCAAATAAATGCTTGAATTAATCGTATTAGATAATAGTAGTAATCTTTCATTTTTACGGGTATTAATAAAAGGACTGGCGATTAATAAAAGGTTGAACGAATCGATGTATGCTTGTTCTCTGACTGATAAACGGTGGTCACGACCATGTGTACCAGTGGAAGGAGTAATGGCATGGATTATGGGAGTGGACGGGACATAACGATGGGTTCTAAGAGCAGTATGTGGACAGAGAGGGGGAATAGGGATGGGGATACGGGAACGACGGGGTGGCGATATAACAGGAGTAGGTAGAAGAGGTACTGGGCGGGATCTACGGAGGCGCGGAGGAGGCGGAAGAGGGACCAGAAGAGAACGGCTACGGTGAGAGGAACTGCGGCGATCACGGACAGGGCACCGGGAGGAACGAAAGCGAGGACGTATATGGGCAGTAGGTTGGTGAAGGTACTTAGGGAGGGGAGCTGAGTCACCCGAGGAAGAAGAATGGTAACGTTTGGTAGGAAAGTGAGTAGGAGGGGGAGGGACATCAGGTTCGAGGTCGGAAGAGTCGGAGGGAGGGACTGAATCAATTTCAGAGGAAGGAGGAAAATATTCAGACTGAGGCAGAACGGATTCGGAAGACAGGTGTACAGAGGGAGGAGGGGAGGTATGGACTGTGGCTTGGGCAGAGGTAGGGGGAGGAGGTACTACATCATGCTGAGGGGAAGCATGAGAGGGGCCCGGAGTATTGGAGGGTACACTAATCAATCTAGCTTCCTGGGACCGGAGACGGGCATCAAGTTCCGGTAGGGGCATAGGAGCTTCGGAAGTGGAGCAGGAACGATAGCGTCTACATCGGTCCATCATCGCAGACAGAGAAGGAGGAGAGGGAGGAACAGACGAAGCAGGAGGGACAGGAACACTACGCACCGTATGTGACCATAGTTTGTATACAACCTCACTAGGAGGGGAATCAATATCCGAGGAGGGGGAAGCAACATTCCCACTATTGTATGTATGTAATGTAGGAGGAGCAGTGAAAGGGGTAGATAAAACGTCATCAGATGGAGGGTGGAGTGGGGCATCGGATAAGGAAGAAGGGAAGGAAGAAGAGGAGGGGTTGTAGTGGAGGGTGTCCTTACGTATAGGGCGGCCGGACCAGAGAGGCTAAATAGGGTAGGGGAGTTGCTCATCTTTACAGAGTTGGGTGGCATGGGCCTTAGTACGGTGATTCTGTTCTTCATGCCAAATGTCATAATTTACTGGAGAGGTTTGGATGACAATTTTGTATCCCTGAATCCAATGGTGGTCATGTTTGCTGCTGCGAGCATTTTTCTTGAACCAGACAAGATCACCTGGGGCAAAGGAAGGCATACAAGTGCCCTTGTCACGAGTACGCTAGCGCTTCCAAAAGGCCTTGGTAGCATTATGATGAACAACCTGGTGTGCGTGACACTTATTTCTAAGGATAACTTCCATGGGATTGTAGTGGATTTGATGGTATTGTATGGTTGATGTTACCTAGTGTGATGCATGAGGTCAGCTGTGAAGGCTCCTGAGATAAATGTAGCTGTGAATTTACAGAAGGCCCTTCTTGCTACCACTTACGACCTCACACATATCTTTTTTACTAATGTATGTGGCTACGTTAAAATTCTAGGGTACTGATATGTAATGTGTTGTGGTAGATTACATACACACACACACACAGATATTTAATAAGTCTAATAATATTAATAAAATTTATAATACACTGAACTAACTCAAGCTGTTTAAATTTTTCATATTAAATTTTCTTTAAGTTTATTTGTTCTGAACCAAGGTTTTATTTTGGTCAGAACATATGAAAAATGTTGAAATTATGAATGAAATGCATGAATATATGTCATAATAAAATAGAAAATGTGTACATATGTATTTCAAATGACTGGTTAATAGTAATTATCTTAAGATAGTCCCAGGAGAACTTATTTCTAAATATGCTGTTGGGGTGATATCATCACTCCCTGTCTATGACTACCAAACATTGTCCATTCACTGATGGGAGTAATACAAGTTTTATTTCCCAAAATTTTTGTGGGTTCTAGTGATGGTAATATAGTTGGGGTGTTAGTTAGTAAATAAGTTGGTGAAGGTCCAGCAGGCCAGACGCTCACGTATCTTGACTAAGTAGTTCTGGTGCTGGAATCTGGTGGCCCCACCTCTCCGTGCTTGGGAGCAATATAAGGCTGCTCTGACAAAATACTAGACTGCACTGGTCCACACTTGTATTTATCAACACAGCGTTTGACACCACTTTGGTGCCAAACAGAAACTCACACTTCTGCAACAAAAGTATTGGGTCATGTGTCAGAACTCTACCTCCTGAGCCACTTCTACACACAACACTACACAACAACACCACATAGACGGGGTCAGATCTTTCTGACCATACAGCACATCTTACCAAGTTGGTTTCACATAGTACTAGTTCCCCAAGACTACATATTCTGAAATATGTTCATTAGCTTCCTGCTATTGAATAAGATAGGTGATATGTTCCACTGATCTCAACACTTGATCCGCCCTTCATAATCCTTTCTGGCGTTTATGTATTTTGTTTGTCTCTAGACCCTGAACTTGGGCTGGGGATCTAGAGCGAATCCTTACTTGTTGTAAGGGATAGATTTTGATATGGCAGTATCAAATCACTCGAAACATTAAACAATATTAAAATATACAAAGAAATGCTTTCAGTCTTACCAGAATTATGAATCGAGAACACAGTTATATTCTAGCAAAACTCAGCTGAGCTGCTGGCTCTAGTATGGCGTCCCTCTAAATATTGCAATTAGCTTCTGCGAACTACACCACTGAAGAATTACTGTGTCTACTACTGGACAATTTATTGTTGAATGGCAAAAATGCGCGTCTGTGCGCCGATAATATGATTATCTGTGGCCAATCACCGACTTTCCCCCTTTAAATTTCAAACCTCCTACCAAAAGTCAATTCAGTCATACCTCAGTCAAGTATGTATTATTGTCTGTTGGTCCGTCTGTCTCTACTTGCTTTTTCATAAAAAACACGCTTGGTTCTACATGCCTTTCTACACGAATCGGTCTCTAGAGTTATTTTTAGCCACAATTTTCCACTATTTCCCCTTCTCTTTCATTCCAACTAGATTTTAGCACTTGAGTCTCAAGGCCGCAATTTTTGAAAATTAGTGACATTTTTTTAACAGTGCAGTCGCTCGTCTGTTATGAACAACACAGTCTTTTGTCAATATCTTCATTATTATCTATCCGTCTGTATAAATGAAAGCATATTATTTCTCTGCTCAAGATGGGCCATCAGACTAGCTAGGTTTTACATTCCTAACATTATTATTAAGAAAAAGTTACTTTTTCAAGGTTAGTTGTTTTTTTTTGAAATATGTTCGAGCATCTTCTGTAATGCGTTTGCCGCTGAATTCAAATAAAAGGACTAAGTATCGTAAAAGCGTCCAAGAAATGACTGTTGCGTATAATAGCTAAGGTCCCTTTTGTCCATTTCTTTACATTGTGTCAACTTGGGGACGTGAATTTTTTTCCTTTCCCCACCAATTGCGTCTTTTTAGCCTTGCTAGTTTCAAGCACGTGTTCAGTCATATTTTTTCTTTTTGATCTCCGTTCCCTCCCGTCTCCAAGGGTAAACGTTTTGTCTGTGCGTCTAACAAGTTAATTTCCATGGCGGGTATTGAACCGCGGCATGGGCGATCATGTCTTCTAGTAGCTTACACCTTATTTTTATCCCTACATTTTATCTTTGGAGATATTTTAACGTTGTATCATGGTTAAATTTATCACAGGGATCATCACCCACATATCGCCTCTTGGGCGTAAGAAGATTATCCAGGTTTAAACTTGGTTCCCGGCCATACAATAAGTAAAAGAGCGAGATTCCAGAAGTGTCATTTACATTAACACGCAAGGCTTCGAGAGCCTGTGGGAGGTAGTAATCCCAGTACTGCGTGTTATCTGTAAATTTGGAAAGGATATCATGCAGTGTCTTATGCATCCTCTCGTTTCTACCGTTCGATTGGGGCCGTTAGAAACTCGTCATCTTATGAGCGATGTTCAATCTAGCAAGGGTAGAAGAGAAAGGCTTGCCAGTGAACTGTTTACCATTATCGGAGAGGACAGACTTGTGATATCCATGTCGAGGAACCAACGATGTAATGAAAATATGAGTCACGTCCTCGGAAAAAGAGGGAAACACTATGGCCAAACAGAGTACATGTCAACAAAGTGGAGGACATGTGTATTCTCGGTGTGAAGTGGGATAAGGTCCAGAAAGATCAATGCTGACGCATTCCATAGGGTAATGCGTCAGAGACATTTGCTGGGTAGGAATGCGAAGTAGACGCATATTGCGTTGCGTGCATATCCAACAAGAATCTACATACAAGGCAACGTCTTTATAAAGGGTAGGCCAGTAGTAACGACGGCGAATTATGTCACGGGTTTTGTCCCTACCCAAGTGACCATTCTCATCATGTAAGTCGTGGAGATCACGGGGGACAAGATGGGAAGGAAGACAGATACGAAGGACATCTGGATTTTTAGGATCACTCCAGTAGAGGACTTTGGTGCAAGGAAGGAGAATATTATGAGGGTGTAACTTAGGATCACTCTGAAGCTGAGTACGTATTTTCAGAAGCTCAGGATCCTTAAGTTGCTCCTTTAAAGTGAAAGATGGAAAAAGAAGTTCATCAGGGGAGCTAGAGGAGAGGTCAGGAGGAGAAACAACAGGAGGAGGACGGTTAGAATTAATAACTAGAATCTCTTTGGCATTATCATCTAAGTCAGATGATGCCTTGGGATCAGACACGGTGGAAGGTTTTGACATCAGAACATGCAAGCTATGGCGGTCTAGAGAGAAGGTCAGCCACAGTATTATGCTCGCCTGGGATATGCTCAATGATGGCATCATAACTCTGTAAATTCAGAGCCCAGGTCTGTAGCTTGCGGGGTTGTTCAGAGGTCTTGGACAACCATGTAAGCAGAGGCTTATGATCGATCCGAATCAAAACCTTGGTACCCAGAAGGTAAAAGTCAAGCTTTTGTAGAGCATAGTGAATGGCAAAAGCCTCTTTCTCAGTGACCGTCCATCTCTGTTGAGACCTACTGAGTGTGTGTGAAATAAATTCAATAGGCATTTCACTAGGATCATTATGAAAGATGGGAGGAGCATTAGTAACTTTGGTTTGCACTTGGCAAGCACCAACTGCTCGATTAGAGGCATCGGTATACAGAATCATTGGACGATCAAGATCTCGATACGCCAAACGAGGAATGGCTGAAAGTGCTGACTTCAGATAGTCAAAATCCTGTTAGCATATATCAGTCCAGTGGAAACGAGCATACTTCTTAGTGAGAGTGATAAGAGGCTCAGTAGCTCGTGAGAAATTGGGGATGTGCTTACGATAGTAAGAACACGATTCAAGAAAACCGCGAACATGGCGGACAAAGGTAGGAGGAGACATGTCCCGGATGGCGTGAATCTTAGCACCATCCGGACGGACACCATCTTGGTTAATAATAAAACCAAGGTACTTAGTTTCAGTTTGTAAGAAAGCCCATTTGCTTAACTTAAGCATAACTTTATGTGCCCTCAATCTGGGAAAGACCTTCTCAACATGAGTCAAATGATCCTCCAGGGTTCCTGGAGTATGAATGAGGATGTCATCCACATAAGCTAATGCAAAAGATTGCATGCATTTCAATACCTCGTCCAAAGGGACATGTATGTGGCAGGGCTGCCCTTAAGGCCGAATGGCATGACATTCCAACAATAACTCCCAATGTGTGTGCAGAAAGAAGATTTCACTTTCGCCTCTTGGGACATAGGTATACATCAAAATCCAGAGCGGGCATCCAGGGTGGAGAACCACATAGATTTGCCAAATGTTGCTAGGATATCATCAACTCTTGGAAGAGGCTATAATATGACATTGGTGATGGCATTTAAGGCCCGGTAATCACAGCAGAAGCGATGTGATCCGTCTTTCTTAGTAACGATCACAATAGGGGAGGACCAGGAGGATCTGGATCTCTCTATGATACCTGCAGCCAACATTTTCGTAATGGATTTCTCCACAATCTCCCTATTCTTAAGTGGAGTGTGGTATGGCTTGAGTGAAACAGATACCTCCGTGGTAGTATCAATGGTCATAGTCACAGTATTTGTACGCTTCAATTCCATATCAGTGAGCGCAAACACATCTTGATGTTTCGCTACGAACTGACGGATGCGTTTTGCATGTGGAGTGTCAGTGGGCAATTGCTCTAACAATTGAGCAAGTCTCTTGGGTGAGGTAGATAAGGAGGATGGTGGAGAGGGAGAGAGGTATGAAAAGAGATGCATAAGAGGGGAAAGTCGAGTGTTGAAAGCACGAGGGAAGATTGGGAGGGGATAGGAGGTATTCGAATGGAGCTGCAGAGCGCAGTTACAATGTATCACTCACACATTTGTAACCGCACCAATGGTAGGTGGATACGAAGGAGGAGGTGACATCATTGGGGGAATAACTCTAGGATACGATAGAGGAGGTAGACGACAACAATTCTTCTTACCACTAGGATGAGGAGGCGTAATTCGAGGAGGTACTCTAAAAGGTGGAACATGCAAATAAGAGTAAGCAGTGGGATGACGGTTATCATTCACCTTAGAGGGAGGTATAGAGGCACGAGAAGGTAGGGAATGTGATGCTAAAGAAGCAATCACCGTTCCACGTTGGATAGTCACAGGTTTCCTAAAAATATTTAACAGCATGACGGGAAAATCACACTTAGGGGAAATGCGAACAATGCCATCGACAACATTGATGCAGGGATCATCAATGATGTCTGCATCGGACAAAGGTTCCACTTCAACTGAATGACCAGAGGAGACATAGTTGGATCGTTTTACCCGACCAGTAGCAATGGTCAAAGAGTAAGGGACAAAAGATATTATGGGAATATCATCCTGAGGAGTGATGTATTCACCATTGACGCGAATATGTCGCAAGTCGAAATTGATTCGGGCGTGATGTTGAAGAAGTAAGTCACGTCCGATAATGAAATTTCGAGTCGTGCCACCAGTAACTATAAAAGGATGCTCACGGAATTGAGATCCCATCTGGAGGTGAATAATTGCTGTTCCAATGTAATATCAGGGAGTAACTGCAAAGCTGGTCCCGCGACTCTAAAACCCTCTGATGATGGTGTCTAGCTCGTCGTCGGGCCACTTCTACCCTCACTTTGTTCCAGAGATTAGTACCCTCAATGGTACCACCAACTAGTATGGTAAAAGAAGAGAAACGAATACCCTCTGAGTATTGAGTTTCCCGACACATACTTATGTGTCCCCGTCTTCCTATTCCACCATCGCATCTACCTCAGACTATACCCTCGATGAGAATTAAGCTTAATACCTAGAGAGAAAACTTTCTTTACATTTAAATTAAATAGCTTGAAACTTTCATTTATTTTAAAGTGAATATGCTTACATAGAAATTTACACTGGTTTGTAATTGTAAATATTATAATTAGAATGTACATCATTTCTTACATCTTTCCCTCCCTGCTCCCTATGGAACTTGGGACTACCAATGCTTTTAGTTCTCTTTAAAAAACTAGCAATAAAGCAGTCACCAGCCCTTGCAGTGGTGGTTCATGAAATCATCATTCGATACGCTGAGGTTGCCAGCCTCATATGACTTGGACATCCACTAGCAATTTTCAAATATTAATATTCACATGTCAATCACGGCTGTTTGCCAGCGATCTTTTAGTTATTTCCCCTTTTTCCCCGACCGCGCTATTTATAGCCCACTTGACAGAGGTCACGTGGTCAACTTCCTAATGGGAAAAACATGTGGCGATGTTTACTTTTGATAGGGCTTAATTAATACTTTTAGGCTACTTTATTATTATAAATACCGGCTTTAATTTTGCGTAAAGCTAGACTAGAAATGTTAGAGTAAATTTTAGAACAAGAACAAACATTTTATCACAATTAGAACAGAAGATATAATAGTCTGAAATAGTGTAAAATTTACGTTTTTTTTTATATTTTGTTATGGTTTGTTTATAATGCAATTTTCACTAAATCGGTCACAATCAACATGCATAACAAATTACAGAAATCAAAAGTAGAAAACCTGCAGAAAATGGATATCAAAGTTTTGTTTTGGTTTCATGCGTCAAACATTAATTATTGAAACATTAAATTGCAAGTCCACATTTATTACCTTAAAATAACACACCCAATTGTCCCCAAAAACATGAGAGCTAACAATTATCTCAATCATACATCACGATGGTCATGTAAAAATGAGTATGGTCATGAGTAAAACGAAATGTTCAATTTAATAGATAAATAGGTGTATTTAATAAATACATCTATTAAATGATTTCCACACTCTGTTAATTCTGTCAATCTCAAGCAACAACTGCCATAATTTGCTCTAGCCCCAAAATTTCGCTCAATTATCATTCACACTTCCTTTTTTTTATAGGATGAATCTGTACATTCACAGATGGAAAAATTTGTAACAAATGAGTTTCCATTATAAATTTTAATTGTGAAGTTATATTTTTAATACCGCTGGCGCGTCTTTCAATTTTCAATCTTCTCTGTTTTCTCTCCTGTGCCCACGTAAGACCTACTGTTTCCTTCATGGCTATTGCTAATTCTTTGGATATTCTAACTCTACTTTCAATGCCTGCTTTCCTGCAAATTTCCTGACGTGACGTTTCTGAACAGCGTTGTAGTTCATGTGGTGCAGGTCTAATGAATCAGTTGATGTTCCAGCAATATGTTTTCTAACAGTGTGGAGCAATTGAGATCGCTTACGTTTTGTTGGCGTTCTGGTGACTGATGTTTCTCTTCTATGTTTAATTAGTTTTTGTAGTACAAAAGGCTGTCCTTTGGTTTTGCATTTTATGATATTACTTTTTGCTGTTTCTAGTTTTTTTCTAACAATGGATGTGAATAGGGGTTCTTCCTTTTGTGTTAGTGGTTGTGAAGGTGGCTTAGCAAGTAACTGTTGTACTGTGATGTCGCTTTTGAAGACAGGCGAAGTGGATGTACTTGTCGTATGTATAACTGACTTGGTAGGTGTAGATGTGGCAACAAAAACTGGCATGCTAGGGTGAGTAATGTTATCCACCTCCAAATGAATAATGGTATCGCCTTTAATGTGAGCTGGCACATCAACCTCCAGTTGAACAATATCATCACTAATGTGGGCAGGCACATCAACCTCCTACTGTACAGAGCTATCCTGACTACAGCTAACTGACTGACTACAACTAACTGACTGACTACGGCTAATTGACTGACTACAAACTAACTGACTGACTACAGCTAAATGACTGACTAGACATGGAGGGGTCAGAAAGAACATCACAGGGGATAGAGCAGCTTTTTGTTTTTAAAACACCAAAAGATGTCTTTGCAACATAATTGCACAGTTGACATTCAATTATAGTTAAATTATGGTTTTAGTCTTTCCAGATGTGCTGACTGTTTTCCGATAGTAACTTGGCTGTTTCAAGACACTTCTCATTATGCCTCCTTTTTGAGTTTTGTATTCGTAAGTAACACTTCGTACAAAATATAGTCGAATGCTGTGTGGGTTTATCATCTGATACGTTAATTCCAAACACAAAGAACAGATCATTAACGTAATTAGAACAGTTCAGTGCTTTCTGAATTGAACGTGTTGTTTTGGAAGTTAATGCTCTCTTGCCACAGGCTCTGCACAGTGCACTGGCACAATTCATATGATGCAAAACAGTATGTTCCATTTCGTTGTTATGTAGTATAGTTTACTTGTGTATGTATAAAGATAGAGGAATATTTGGGACTATCAAGTCTAACACCAGGATGTAGAATGCTTTATCTGTGAATGAAAGAAGATATACAAACAGTTACTTAGAATTCTTTGGCAGCCGTCGTGTGCACAGGATTGTCTACCAAAGAACACTAATGGAACAGTCCTTATCTCACACACAATTTAAAAAAAAATTCATATTATAAATACAAGATTAACAAGACTTGAAAGATAGAACAAAGTATGTGGAAGTAATCTATAGATAGATTTACATGTTTTCTGACGCTTATATACGTAGCTAAATATCATTATAAATGAATGAAATTGCAAAAACAGATGGTGCTTTACAAAAAGTTATTTTTTTACAAACTTATTTAAGATTTGTGAGTATCAGGAATGCGTTTACAGTCATTTAAATGCTATAAAATCTGGTGATAATATGCTTGTTCTTGTAATGCCAAACTCACAAAACTGACTACCACACATTCTCAAGATATGAAACCAAAAAAAAAAGTATGTGGAAATAATCTTTAGCTTCCCTTTGAGAAGTCTTTATAATTATAAACTCAAACGAATGGGCCGATTTTTAGATATGAAATTAATAAAAAGATTACTTATTTTATGAATTTCCTCAAATGATGACGCTGTTTTCAAAAGTCTGTAACTCCGTCAAAACTAATTTCAAACAAATAAAAATGCAATCAAAAATAGAGCAGAGAACAAAGTTATAGTACACAAAAGAATTTTAGCGCTGTGTTTATCTAGAACGAGTGTGTAATGATTTATATTTTACTGATTTTACACACACATCAGCTGATTTTCCCCGCCAAAAACTTAAATAGTCTTTTACGGTGCACACGAAAATTTTATACCAGGTGTCAGAATTCCGGTCACCGAAACTAAAAGAGCGCTCTGGTATAGGGCACAAACAGCCGTGCAATATATACGTATTAGTTCACATGTTAATAATGAAAAAATATAGAATTCAAAATGTGCAACTTACGCCAATCTTTAGGCCCACAGACTGCTGGCTCAGAGAAATAAAGGCACTTGTAGAGGCCTCTTACACTTGGTCTGGGGTGTTGTTACTTCAGCAATAAGTTCCCACTTTGACGTGTTTCAGTTCCATCAGATTCAGGTTTTCCGTGTTAAAATATTAGTTTTCCTGGGCTCTAAGTCCCCAAGACGCTCAAACAGAGGTCCGGTCCGATAAATGAAGGCTGATTTTAGTCTTAACTCTGGCAAGGTCTATGGCGCGAGGTCGATTTTCACAGTGTCGGGTTATATTCCCCCTCTCGTTCCTGGCATGTGTTGTAGACCAGGCCCCAACCAGAAATGTAGTTATGTTTACATCTCGAGTGCCGGCCAATAATTTCAAACATGCGTGTTTAGGATGGGGTAATTGAAAATATTTCCACTAGGACATTTCTGCGCGTTACTGCAAAGGTCATGTGTTATGATTAAAATTCGTAACATTTATGTCGATATAATAGGTAGCTCAACAGGGCATCTTTTTTGTTTATTTTACACGGAGTCACTTATTAATAAAGGAAGTGACGTCTTGCCGATACGGTTTACTGGCAGACGTGAACAAATTTGAAGCAGAAGTGAGGTGATCGTCTGCAAAACAGATGCGACGTGTGTTTGAAAGTGTGCGGACTTATGTGTTTTGAGCTCCTGCAGTATTCTGTGTGAATTATTCCATCACCAGGACATCAATATATTTGGTTGAGGTGTCCCTGGCTTATTGTAGTAAGGAAATGTGTGCTTATTCATAAAGATGTCCAAAGGACGATATTAAACAAAGTTTGACTAATTGCCAATGACCAAGGTTTGATAGGGAACAAACTGGACTTATACGTACTACTGCATTTGCCTTTGGGCCTATATATCTATTACCATGGAGCTGTTTGTCAAACGAATGAACTGCATGTTTATAAAATTGTGAAGGAGGTGTTGGTCCGCTCAGTGCAGTTATGCTGATTTCGTGTTGTATGACTGCCCCTAGAGTCTACTTTGGCCACGGAGAATATCTCCGGAATAATTAACATTACGACACGTAACTAGGACATTTCTGCGCGTTACTGCCAAGGACATGTCTCTCAAATATGGAATAAAAACATCCGATCCTCTCTCGGCAATGTTTTCTGAAATACAACATCTTACTTTCATCTAAAGTAATGTCTTTGTAACAAGGTTTACAGGACATGATTATGTCATTCGTTTCCACCGTGCATGCCGACAGGAGATAATTTATCGCGGGGCACTCCTAGGTTAACATGACACGCAGTCACAATACGGAAATTTACCGGGCCCATCTTGGTTTTACCTGCGTCTTAATCTTAGCAAAGCCGAGAAGCGCAAAGAAAACATAATCAATTATCACTGAAGCGAGTGTAAAATTCATAAGAAAATAGCTAATATCTGCTTGATATCAGAGAAAGAAAAGGGCGACCACGGAAATGGCACGTAATTTAGTACACACACAAATGTAACTAAACACTGCCGGAGAGGAAAAGAGATCGATCCAATTGTTTGTGACGCTAATGGTAGTCGCACTGAACCACTGATTGAGGATACTGTGACGGTATTGCCTCCCCTGCTTTGCAGTAGTGGTCCAACAGTGGCCAAAACTCAATCTAATATGAGCTTCAAAGGTGTCTACCTTCGCACAAGATTACTCTTGGCAGATTTGTAAATAGAAGGGTAATGACGCTTCAACCTCAATAGAGTATCCACAACATATTCAGATAAGCGAAACCAATGCTGCATTGGCTGAGCACGTTAAATACAGATTCTGCCGACAACTTTTGTGAAAAATTAAGCAATGATTAATCTTAGCTCATTCAAGCCCCCACCTCTGATTTACTCAGTGGAATTCTTATTATACTGGTATAGCTCTGTATAGAGTGTGTTTAGTAAATTGACTGAGACAAACATGCAGTACATTTAAAATGATTAAATTGAAGTTAAATTTGTAAAGTTACAAAAAACAAAATTTTATAATCACTTAAGGTTTAACGGTTTGAAAATAATTGAACAGTTTAAAAGAAAAGGTTCATCATTGATTGATAGTAGGTTCTATGAAAAAAATTCACTTTGGCAGCTTATTTATATATTGCACTTAGCTGCCAGTGGTTGTTTTTGTTCCCGCTGGGTTGGTTCTTTTTACACTGCTCACGTTCGTCGCTGGTCAAAAGTGTAGGGTGCAGCTCGTTACCGGGAGTGTCAGGGTGAGTCTACAAAGTTGGTCCCTCGTCTTAAAGCTCAGGCCACTGTTCCCTTCTTGTTCCAGAGATAGTACCCTTCAACTGGTACCACCACCAACAAGCCTATCCTGGCTCACAGACGTTTTGCTCAGATTAATGAAGTTAAGGCACTTGCCGATGCCTTTTTACACGTGTATTTGGAGTCGTTAATTTTAACTTTAATCTCCTCTCTGACTTCGTGTGGTCAGTTTCCTCAGAAATTCCGGTTTTCCTTACTTAAAATTATAGAGATTTCCTGGGCGGTTTTGTAAGTCCTGATAAATACTCCAATAAAAGGTCTGGTCTGATAAAATGGAATTCTGAATTCTAGGCTTCACTCTGGCAAGGTCTGGTTGTATCGTCTTGGCAAGCGATCTTCACAGTAAATTTGACTGACTGAAGCGTCAGGCTATATACCCCCCCCCCCCCCACGCTCTGTTTGTTATGAAGCTAGGCACAAGCTCCAATCATTTCAAACATGCTGGTTTGGGGGGTGGGGGGGGGGCGATTTCAATATACTCATGACATGGAAAAATTGTGAATGCATTGCAGAGGTCACCTCTCCCAAATATGGCATGAACATATCTGATCCCTTGTGTATCAACTCACAAACCCATCGGTAAACTCATACGACAACGTGTGTCAGATGTAACAAATTATTACTTTATCGAAAGTAATCTTGTCATTACAAGTCGGATAGGAAGCAATTAAACGTTAAAATATCTCCAAAGATAAAATGTAGGGATAAAAATAATGCGTAAGCTACTAGACGACATGATCGCCCATACCGAGGGTCACCACCCGCCATGGAAACTAACTTGTTAGACGTGAAGGCAAAACGTTTACCCTTGGGACGGGATGAGAACGGAGATCAAAAGGAAAAAATATGACTGAACACGTGCTTGAAACTAGCAAGGCTAAAAAGACGCAATTGGTGGGGAAAGGAAAAAAAAAAAATTCACGTCCCCAAGTTGACACAAGGTAAAGAAATCGACAAAAGGGACCTTAGCTATTATACGCAACAGTCATTTCTTGGACGCTTTGCGATAACTTAGTCCGTTTATTTGAATTCAGCGGCAAACGCATTACAGAAGATGCTCGAAAATATTTCAAAAAACCAACTAACCTTGAAAAGTAACTTTTTCTTAATAATAATGTTAGGAATATAAAACCTAGCTGGCCTGATGGCCCATCTTGAGCAGTGAAATAATATGCTTTCATTTATACAGACGGATAGATAATAAGAAAGATATTGACAAAAGACTGTGTTGTTCATATCAGCGAGCGACTGCATTGAAACATAAAATGTCACTAATTTTCAAAAATCGCGGCCTTGAGACTCAAGTGCTAAAATCTAGTTGGAAGGAAAGAGAAGGGGAATTGGTGGAGAATTGTGGCTAAAAATAACTTTAAAGGCAAAATTGTGTAGGGGACGGCAGAGTTGGTTCAAAAAACAAGTGTGTTTTTTTGTGAAACGCAAGTAGAGACAGACGGACCAACAGACAATAATACATACTTGACTGAGGTATGAGAATTGACTTTTGGTAGGAGGTTTGAATTTGAAAAGGGGGAAAGGCGGTGATTGGCCATAGATGATCATATTATCGGCGCTCAGACGCGCATTTTTGTCATTTAACATAAACGGTCCAGTAGTAGACACAGAAATTCTTCAGTGGTGTATTTCCCCAAAAGCTAATTGCAATATTTAGAGGGACGCCATACTAGAGCCAGCAGCTCAGCTGAGTTTTGCTAGCATATAACTGTGTTCTCTATTCATAATTCTGGTAAGACTGAAAGTATTTCTTTGTATATTTTAATATTGTTTAATGTTTCGAGTGAATTGATACTGCCATATCAAAATCTATCCCTTACAACAAGTAAGGATTCGCTCTAGACCCCCCGCCCCAGTTCATGGTCTAGAGACAAACAAAATACATAAACTCCAGCAAGGATTATGAAGGGCGGATCAAGTGTTGAGATCAGTGGAACATATCACCTATCCTATTCTATGGCAAGAAGCTAATGAACATATTTCAGAATATGTAGTCTGGGGGAACTTATCCTATGTGAAACCAACTTGGTAAGATGTGCTGTATGGTCAGAGAGATCTGACCCCGTCTATGTGGTGTTGTTGTGTAGTGTTGAGTGTAGAAGTGGCTCAGGAGGTAGAGTTCTGACACATGACCCAATACTTTTATTTCAGAACTGTAAGTTTTTTATTTGGCACCAAAGTGGTGTCAAATGCTGTGTTGAATAATACAAGAGTGGACCCGTGCAGTCTAATATTTTGGCAGAGCATCCTTATATTGCCCCCAAGCACGGAGAGGTGGGGCCACCAGATTCCAGCACCATAACTACTCATTCAAGATACGTGAGCGTCTGGCCAGCTGGACATTCACCAACTTATTTTCTAACACACCAACTATATTCCCATCAATAAATGGACAATGTTTAGTAGCCATAGACAGGGAGTGATGAGGCCACCCCAACAGCACATCCATTAATCGTTCTCCAAGATAAATTAAAAATATAAACAGTAGTAATATTAACTAGTCTTGTAAAATACATATGTACACACCTTTCATTTATTATGCCATATATTCATGCATTTCATTCATAATTTCAAAACCTTTCATATGTTCTGACCAAAATAAAACCTTGGTTCAGAACAAATAAACTTAAAGAAAATTTAATATCAAAATTTTAACCAGCTTGAGTTAGTTCAGTGTGTTATACATTTTATTAATATTATTAGACTTATTAAATATCTGTGTGTGTGTATGTAATCTACCACAACACATTACATATCAGTACCCTAGAATTTTAACGTAGCCACATTCATTAGTTAAAAAAAAAAGATATGTGTGAGGTCGTAAGTGGTAGCAAGAAGGGCCTTCTGTAAATTCACAGCTACATTTATCTCAGGAGCCTTCACAGTTGACCTCATGCATCACACTAGGTAATATCACAACCATACAGTACCATCAAATCCACTACACTGCCGTAGTGAAAGAAGGATCGGAAAGAGGTCGCCCCAAAATCCATCTTGTGACAGATACACAGAATAGATCAGACAGTAGCCTCTTGGTAGCTGCACCGGACCATTAATTGAGGATACACAGATTAGATCAGACAGTAGCCTCTTGGTAGCCGCACCGGACCATTAATTGAGGATACACAGATTAGATCAGACAGTAGCCTCTTGGTAGCTGCACCGGACCATTAATTGAGGATACACAGATTAGATCAGACAGTAGCCTCTTGGTAGCTGCACCGGACCATTAATTGAGGATACACAGATTAGATCAGACAGAATCCTCGTGGTAGCCGCACCGGACCACTGATTGAGGGTACACATTATGGATATAGCCAGGGTATCATTAATGAATACCAAATTAAGCATAAACATATTTAGTTCGGCCAACTCCTGGGAATCGACTTCTTCTACCTGGCCATAATTGTGGTAATACGGAATTAAAGGAATCCTATTTTAAATAAACAGATTGACCGATGTGACGATCATTCATTTACTATTATCGTGTCTGCCCGGATTTATGATCGCTAGGGTTAAAGAGATGTATTAGAAGCGTCCAACGTATTAGAAACACATCATGAAGATAGACGGGGATGGGGAAGTATAGGTGTGGAAAATCAATGCCAGACGTGAGAGAGATAAAGAATGTTTAGAACGGATAGCACAAGACATGAAGGCTTGATGTGTTGTCGTGGAAGGCCTGTGGTCGGCACGGTGCTAAAGAGATGACCAGACTATGTCATATTTAAGACATGCCCTCTTATGTCGATAGAACATGTGATATGTCAGACGTGCCCTCTTATGTTGATAGAACATGTGATATGTCAGACGTGCCCTCTTATGTTGATAGAACATGTGATATCTTGGACTTGAATAACGCTAGCTCTCTAATGAATATATAGTCGACGTGGACAAATCATCGGGAAATACATCCACACATTTAAATGCTTGTGTGAACAATTAATATCACAAAACATTTGGCCATGGCAATTAAAAAATGTACCGCGTATAGTTCCCGAAAGTCTCTGGTGAGACGAGCAACCACCGCTGGTCCAGTATGTCAATCATTTGTTGCAGGGTTTCTGTAAGTGGTGACAGCCTGCAAGTAGTGACCTCATGTAGAGTTCCTGTAAGTGGTGACCGCCTGCAAATAGTGACCTCATATAGAGTTCCTGTAAGTGGTGACCGCCTGAAAGTAGTGACGTCATGTTGGGTTCCTGCAAGTGGTGACCGCCTGCAAGTAGTGACCTCATGTAGAGTTCCTGTAAGTGGTGACCGCCTGCAAGTAGTGACCTCATGTAGAGTTCCTGTAAGTGGTGACCGCCTGCAAGTAGTTACCCCATGTAGGGTTCCTGCAAGTGGTGACCCCATGTTGGGTTCCTTCAAGGGGTGACCCCATGTTGGGTCCCTGCAAGTAGTAGTGACCCCATTCTCCATACTTACTTACTAGAAAATAATAATAAAGAAATAAACAACGTAACATAAACAAGATTCTAGCAATGATAATCATTCTATACAGCACTCCGTGTCAGTGGATGCTAGAAATATATAACTTGTACAACAGGATTCTTGCAATGATAATCATTCTATACAGTACTCCGTGTCAGTGGATGCTAGAAATATATAACTTGTACAACAGGATTCTTGCAATGATAATCATTCTATACAGCACTCCGTGTCAGTGGATGCTAGAAATATATAACTTGTACAACAGGATTCTTGCAATGATAATCATTCTATACAGTACTCCGTGTCAGTGGATGCTAGAAATATATAACTTGTACAACAGGATTCTTGCAATGATAATCATTCTATACAGCACTCCGTGTCAGTGAATGCTAGAAATATATAACTTGTACAACAGGATTCTTGCAATGATAATCATTCTATACAGCACTCCGTGTCAGTGGATGCTAGAAATATATAACTTGTACAACAGGATTCTAGCAATGATAATCATTCTATACAGCACTCCGTGTCAGTGGATGCTAGAAATATATAACTTGTACTACAGGATTCTTGCAATGATAATCATTCTATACAGCACTCCGTGTCAGTGAATGCTAGAAATATATAACTTGTACAACAGGATTCTTGCAATGATAATCATTCTATACAGCACTCCGTGTCAGTGGATGCTAGAAATATATAACTTGTACAACAGGATTCTAGCAATGATAATCATTCTATACAGCACTCCGTGTCAGTGGATGCTAGAAATATATAACTTGTACAACAGGATTCTAGCAATGATAATCATTCTATACAGCACTCCGTGTCAGTGGATGCTAGAAATATATAACTTGTACAACAGGATTCTAGCAATGATAATCATTCTATACAGTACTCCGTGTCAGTGGATGCTAGAAATATATAACTTGTACAACAGGATTCTAGCAATGATAATCATTCTATACAGTACTCCGTGTCAGTGGATGCTATAAATATATAACTTGTACAACAGGATTCTAGCAATGATAATCATTCTATACAGCACTCCGTGTCAGTGGATGCTAGAAATATATGACTTGTCCAACAGGATTCTTGCAATGATAATCATTCTATACAGCACTCCGTGTCAATGGATTCTAGAAATATGTAGTTTTTTTTTAATATACGATGTAGAAACTACCGTATGTCATTATACGAGTCAGTTATACGCAAGATACAAACACACAAAGTTCTAAGACGGTCACGGAGATATGATTTGATAGGTTCGTGTTTAAATCCTATTAAAATCTTAGATGTACTGAATTAAGTCAACGTTTCCTGCGACATCAATGCATAGATTAGAATGACACACTCCGTTATTATTGTTCGCGTCTTGACAAGTGGGGAAATAAAAAGTATTCTAACAACAAGAAACCTTTGCTGGAAAGAGCCTTCAAGGCTGATGAATTGAGGAAATGCTACACATTTCACCTGATGATGAGGTGAACAAATCTGAGCTATTAAATTTTCATCATGGGGGATAAGGGGGGTGGAGAAGGGAGGGGGTTGAAGAAGGGAGGGGGTTGAAGAAGGGAGGGGGGTTTGGTCATGAACTCTAGTGTTGTATATACTCTTTTTTTGTCTCCGCTCACATTCGTACACATGATAACATGGCTAAGGTTAGTCTACCAAAGAACGAACGAAAGAAACGTTGTATGTAGTCAAGATGAAGAAATAGACAGTATATACGTTTCTGCCCTGAAATAATTCAGTTTAGTGAGTTTAAGAGTTAAGAAAAAAAGAGTTAATGAAATCAAAATAGAGAAAACATCACAAAGGAATTACACAATGTAAGAACAAATTAAAATGATGGCAAATTATGAACATTTTAAACAACAGCAGTAAATTTAGTTCATATTGTGTTAATACAAGGGGATTGACATAAGTCTTGGGCCTGACCATGAAGGATTCACAGGAGGAAGATGAAACTTGGCACATTTAAAGTCCATCATATTTGCATTGAATGTGTGAAGTACACGTTTGTTTCTTCAATGGGTTTTTCCGCTACGGTGCACGGCGCAATGTACCCTATTGACCGGATCTGCTGCTCCAAAGATTTGACAAAACAATGGAAAAGAAGGAGGCCAGAGCTGTGATAAAATTTCTGATGTTTCAGGGAAAAACATCTACAGAAATACACAGGCAGATGGAACCAGTGTTTCGTGATTCTTGTCCTTCATATACTTCGGTAAAAAAACTGGTGTCAACAGTTTAAGTGCAGCCGCTCAAATGTTGCTGATCTGCCAAGATCTGGTAGACCAGCCTCAGAGTGCAATGATGAAAATGCAACAAGAGTGAAGAAAATCATTGATCAGGATCGAAAAATGACAATTGTGAAGATAGCTAGTAGAGTAAAACTAAATGAAAGAACAGTTTATAGAATTTTACACAACAGACTGAACATGAGAAAAGTGTGTGCATGCTGGGTTCCGCGACTGTTGACACGTGAACAGAAGCAAACGAGGGTAAATTGCTATCAACAGTTGCTCAAAAAGTGTCGGTCAAAAAAAATGATGGAGACCATGGTGACAGTAAATGAGACTTGGGTACACCATTATGACCCCGAATCCAAAATTGCCAGCATGCAATGGACAACCCCAGGCTCCCCAACACCTGTCAAGCCGAGAGCGCAGAAATCTGCAGGAAAAGTGATGCTGACAGTTTTTTGGTACGGCTAAAGTGTCCTCTTGAAAGATTATCTGCCTCGTGGGAACGCAGTTAATGGACAGTACTATGCAGATCTTCTCACCAAACTAAGAAAGGTTGTGACCAGGAAACGAGGGATAACGCGCACTCAAAATCTTCCTTTGCTTCAAGACAACGCGCCCTCTCACAAAGCACGGCTTGTGCAGCTAGCAGCCAACGATTTGAATATTGAAATTCTTCCACATCCACCATATTCTCCAGATTTGGCTCCATCAGACTTTTTTCTATTCCCAAATCTTAAAAAACAGCTAAAAGGAAATCATTTTGACAGCGATGAAGAGGTTATACTGGCATGTTATGACTGGTTTAGTTTGAAAAATAGGGTGTTCTACTCCCAAGGTCTTTTCAAGGTCAAGCAAAGATGGCACAAGTGTGTCAATTCAGACGGTGGCTATATTGAAAAGGAATAAACACTATACAAAATTTCAGCTCTCTGAGACATGTCCTTCATGGTCATGCCCAAGACTTATGTCAATCCATTTGTATAAACACTGCTCTCCTTTGTTTTCCTTTTAGTTTCTGGTAAAGGATGGCGACATATCTACAGCTGATCTGTCTTTTAGGAAGCCTGCATCAATGGAGCCACATCTACAGCTGATCTGTCTTTTAGGAAGCCTGCATCAATGGAGCCACATCTACAGCTGATCTGTCTTTTAGGAAGCCTGCATCAATGGAGCCACATCTACAGCTGATCTGTCTTTTAGGAAGCCTGCATCAATGGAGCCACATCTACAGCTGATCTGTCTTTTAGGAAGCCTGCATCAATGGAGCCACATCTACAGCTGATCTGTCTTTTAGGAAGCCTGCATCAATGGAGCCACATCTACAGCTGATCTGTCTTTTAGGAAGCCTGCATCAATGGAGCCACAGCCACTTCTACAGCTGATCTGTCTTTTAGGAAGCCTGCATCAATGGAGCCACATCTACAGCTGATCTGTCTTTTAGGAAGCCTGCATCAATGGAGCCACATCTACAGCTGATCTGTCTTTTAGGAAGCCTGCATCAATGGAGCCACATCTACAGCTGATCTGTCTTTTTGCATAAATGGAGCCACATCTACAGCTGATCTGTCTTTTAGGAAGCCTGCATCAATGGAGCCACATCTACAGCTGATCTGTCTTTTAGGAAGCCTGCATCAATGGAGCCACATCTACAGCTGATCTGTCTTTTAGGAAGCCTGCATCTGTCTTTTAGAAGCCTGGAGCCACATCTACAGCTGATCTGTCTTTTAGGAAGCCTGCATCAATGGAGCCACATCTACAGCTGATCTGTCTTTTAGGAAGCCTGTATCAATGGAGCCACCTCTACAGCTGATCTGTCTTGTCGGAAGCCTGCATCAATGGAGCCACATCTACAGCTGATCTGTCTTTTAGGAAGCCTGCATCAATGGAGCCACATCTACAGCTGATCTGTCTTTTAGGAAGCCTGCATCAATGGAGCCACATCTACAGCTGATCTGTCTTTTAGGAAGCCTGCATCAATGGAGCCAAAATGACAGCTGATCTGTCTTTTAGGAAGCCTGCATCAATGGAGCCACATCTACAGCTGATCTGTCTTTTAGGAAGCCTGCATCAATGGAGCCACATCTACAGCTGATCTGTCTTTTAGGAAGCCTGCATCAATGGAGCCACATCTACAGCTGATCTGTCTTTTAGGAAGCCTGCATCAATGGAGCCACATCTACAGCTGATCTGTCTTTTAGGAAGCCTGCATCAATGGAGCCACATCTACAGCTGATCTGTCTTTTAGGAAGCCTGCATCAATGGAGCCACATCTACAGCTGATCTGTCTTTTAGGAAGCCTGCATCAATGGAGCCACATCTACAGCTGATCTGTCTTTTAGGAAGCCTGCCAATGGAGCCACATCTACAGCTGATCTGTCTTTTGCATCAATGGAGCCACATCTACAGCTGATCTGTCTTTTAGGAAGCCTGCATCAATGGAGCCACATCTACAGCTGATCTGTCTTTTTAGGAAGCCTGCATCAATGGAGCCACATCTACAGCTGATCTGTCTTTTAGGAAGCCTGCATCAATGGAGCCACATCTACAGCTGATCTGTCTTTTAGGAAGCCTGCATCAATGGAGCCACATCTACAGCTGATCTGTCTTTTAGGAAGCCTGCATCAATGGAGCCACATCTACAGCTGATCTGTCTTTTAGGAAGCCTGCATCAATGGAGCCACATCTACAGCTGATCTGTCTTTTAGGAAGCCTGCATCAATGGAGCCACATCTACAGCTGATCTGTCTTTTAGGAAGCCTGCATCAATGGAGCCACATCTACAGCTGATCTGTCTTTTAGGAAGCCTGCATCAATGGAGCCACATCTACAGCTGATCTGTCTTTTAGGAAGCCTGCATCAATGGAGCCACATCTACAGCTGATCTGTCTTTTAGGAAGCCTGCATCAATGGAGCCACATCTACAGCTGATCTGTCTTTTAGGAAGCCTGCATCAATGGAGCCACATCTACAGCTGATCTGTCTTTTAGGAAGCCTGCATCAATGGAGCCACATCTACAGCTGATCTGTCTTTTAGGAAGCCTGCATCAATGGAGCCACATCTACAGCTGATCTGTCTTTTAGGAAGCCTGCATCAATGGAGCCACATCTACAGCTGGTCTGTCTTTTAGGAAGCCTGCATCAATGGAGCCACATCTACAGCTGGTCTGTCTTGTAGGAAGCCTGCATCAATGGAGCCACATCTACAGCTGGTCTGTCTTGTAGGTAGCCTACATCAATGGAGCCACATCTACAGCTGGTCTGTCTTGTAGGAAGCCTACATCAATGGAGCCACATCTACAGCTGGTCTGTCTTGTAGGTAGCCTGCATCAATGGAGCCACTCTACAGCTGGTCTGTCTTGTAGGAAGCCTACATCAATGTAGCCACATCTAAAGCTGGTCTGTCTTGTAGGAAGCCTGCATCAATGTAGCCACATCTACAGCTGGTCTGTCTTGTAGGAAACCTGCATCAATGGAGCCACATCTACAGCTGGTCTGTCTTGTAGGAAGCCTGCATCAATGGAGCCACATCTACAGCTGGTCTGTCTTGTAGGAAGCCTGCATCAATGGAGCCACATCTACAGCTGGTCTGTCTTGTAGGAAACCTGCATCAATGGAGCCACATCTACAGCTGGTCTGTCTTGTAGGAAGCCTGCATCAATGGAGCCACATCTACAGCTGGTCTGTCTTGTAGGAAACCTGCATCAATGGAGCCACATCTACAGCTGGTCTGTCTTGTAGGAAACCTGCATCAATGGAGCCACATCTACAGCTGGTCTGTCTTGTAGGAAGCCTGCATCAATGGAGCCACATCTACAGCTGGTCTGTCTTGTAGGAAGCCTGCATCAATGGAGCCACACCTACAGCTGGTCTGTCTTGTAGGAAACCTGCATCAATGGAGCCACATCTACAACAGGTCTGTCTTGCAGGAAACCTGCATCAAAACATTGATGTGCTCTTGCAGATGTAGAGTCTGTAGACATTTTGTTGTAAATGATGAGGTTGTCCGCCCCATGCATCATCTGAAATAAATGACGTAGAAGTCCTATTCTGTGTTTCCTAAGAAACCGCCGGAACTACACGTGACTATTGACATTGAAATATAACATTACATGTATAACATTACATGTATAACATTACATTTATAACATTATATTTATAACATTACATTTTTAGCATTATATTTATTAAACAACGAAAAGTAGTCCAATTGCAGGTACTGCAGTAGGGGAGGGAATTGTTACAGAATGCATCTATACAATGGTCTTAGGTGTGGTGACATGTGGTGACGTATGGTGAAGTGTGGTGATGTGATGTGTGGTGACGGTTTCACTTCCTGGCTAACTTTGCCGTTCAAGAAAACAAAATCTGTCATATTTATTTCTTTTATATCCAGTCACCTTCTATTTTCGTGCAACCTTTTCATCTTTCTGGTTCGTTATCTCGTCACTTTTATTTCTCTCCTGATCAGCGACCGTTCATTCCACGTGCTAGTTATTGATGAGACGTCAGTAGTTTGAGGCGTTGTTTGTTTGTGCTCTGGTTTGTCATTATCACATTAGCAAACCATAAATGGAATCGTTTGTTGATTTTCAACGAAAGTATTTTGAGTATACGCTGAGAAAATGATTGAGTGCATTAAGCTGTGGTACTGATATGACGATGTTACAGATTAATCTGGACGACCATCAAACGAACCGACATCAAACAAAACAAATGCCTTAGAATATTGACACGTAGACAAAAATAGTCCGTTCATTAGGAGAGTGGAAATCACAAACGATTCATTGAACGCGATAACTATAGACTCGAGAAAAATGCTACGTTACTAATTACTCTTATCAGAGTGGAGCTTCCCTTACATGGCTGGCGCTAATCTTGCTAGATGTCCTACCGTGCCCAACCACAACAGTAGATGTCTATGGGGATGGCATATGGAAAGTTATCAAGGTCTCCAGAAATTGGCTCGTTAAGAAAGAAAGAGACCCATTCGAGATAAGGACAAGAAGAAGAGAAGGCGAATACTCTCCACTAGATAGTGTTTTCTAATAACTCATGGAAAGTGTTCTATTTCCCTACGACCTTACCTTCTCCCCTCAGATCTCGATAAAGAAAGAGCCCCAACGTACTCTAAATGAAGGATTTTACCTACATGTAAATACTTAACACTTGAATGGAATTCACCGCTATACATCGGATTCGCGGACTATGAAAATACATTTGACAGTGTAGACAGAGAATCACTATGGAAATTGATGAGGCATTATGGAGTTCTCATGAAGATCGTTAACTTAATTAGGAAGATCTATGAAGACATGACATGCAGAGTTCTTCATGAAAGACAACTTACAGAACCGTTTAGGATTTTCTTACTAGCAATAGATTGGGTTATGAAAACATCGACATCACAGAACAAAAATGGAATCCAGTGGAATCTGACTAAACAGCTTGATGATCTAGATTTTGCAGATGACTTGGCTCTTCAGCCCATAACCATAATCAGATGCAAGACAAAATGAAAATTCTCGGTGACAGGTCACAACAAGTGGGCCTGAAAATATACAGGTAAAAAAAGACAAAGATTATGAGAATAAATGCAAGAAAAGACAACAAGGTTAAACTCGAAGAAACACCACTAAAAGATGTAGAATCATACACATATCTTGGCAGTAATATAGACATAGTTGGAGGGACAGACAATGGTATCAAAATAAGAATACAAAAAGCAAGAGGAGCCTTCATTCATTTGGAAACATATGGAGAACAAGAGAAATCACGTCCAACACGAAAATAAGAATCTTCAACTCAAATGTCAAGTCAGTCCTATTGTATGACTCTGAGGCATGGAGAGCAACAAAAACAACAACCAAAAAGCTACAGAATTTTATAAACGGGTTCTTACGTAGAATACAAGGACTGAAATGGTATGACAAACTCACAAATGTAGAATTGATGAAAAGAACCAGGGAAAGAGAGGCAGAGGTAGACTAAAAAACAAGTGGAGAAGAGAACTGGATACAGAGGTTAAAATGATGAGAAAACCATGGAAAAAACTTAAGCGGATGACACCGGACAGGAAGACTTGGCATGTGTTTGTTGAAGGCTTATTCTCCTCGGGGAGCTAAAGAGTATTGATTGATTGATTTAAATACTTAACACAGACAGCACGAGTGGTACATTAAATAACTAGGCAATGATCAACGCGGCTATACCGTTAATTAGTTAAATTTATAAAGGTTAGTGGAAAGTGAAAAGGATGATAGTGAAAGACAATTAACAAAACACAGATGAAATGTTAAAAATGTAGTTAATTAAATATGAGAGTGAACCTAAGAAAATAGCGAAATGTTGATGTTATATATTAAGTATTGCCACACTGATGTCAAATCTACACGGTCTAGGAGTCTTTCAAATTTCCTCCAATGCATGAAAATGCGAGAGTATTCATTGACGGTCCAATGTAGATGTGTGTTACGCCGTGTGGGTTACCTCCGAGACGAGGATGTATTGATGAAAAGCTTTGCATGTATCGAAAGAACTTTGTAAGATGTAATGTCTCTCAACGCTTGGAAATAACTCTAGTGTCAACAGACCGTTGAGAGTTGTCTCAGGAAAATGTCTGCTGTCTGATTTTGAAAATGCCCTGACAAGACTGGAGCTTTTCGCGAATTGATCTTCTGATAACAAGTGTGTTTCGTGTAATAAAGCTTGGCTTTACGTCGTGCAATACACGATGAGAGTACATAACTTCACTTCCTGCACTGACGTTGTGAGTAGCTGAACTTCGTGGTTTGAACTTGATATTTTGACGAACTGCATTGTGACTAAGTGATCAGCTTGTTAGTATGTCATATGGATTCGGGTAATACGCTTTTGAGTGAGTTGCGCGTGATATATAGGAGAATAAACTTGTGCGGGCTTTATATTGACTCTGGCGGTAAGCTGCTGAGTGAGTTAAACCTGATATATGTATATTCAAATCAGCTTGGGAGAACTTGAGAAGCAGGTGAATAAATGCTGCGCCACAAACGTTTACAAACGCGGTCGTGGAAATCTTCCATGTAATTTAGGAATTTGTATGATGTTCTATCTTGTGAATTCTGCTATCCGGACGTACGTTTTGCTAGCTTGTGGTAAAGTGGGATGTTATAAATATTTATAGGGGACTTAGTGTACTGACTGAGATCAGCTGTGAAGGTATCTGTATCTAATAAGGGTAGTGTATTACAGATGACCTTACTTGCTACCACATATTTATACCTCAGTCAGAATTATTCTGGAATATTGTGATGACTACGTTGAATGTCTAGGGTATGTATATGATGAAGTGTAAGTCACAACAACAACAACAGATAAACAATTTAATTTATTCCACCACACTTGACAACACTGTGACACTCACATACATATAACACTCTATGAGACTATCTTAAATGAGTCACTGGTAAATTTTCAAATATATATGTATTAATTTCTTTCACTAATAGAGATCCTGATTCAAATACACAGTGAACCAGGAATCATAATAAAATGTAATCACAATTTATATGTACATAATTTATAAATATGAATCTTGTAGTGACATATTTTCTTAGTATTGTACTATGTGTGTCAGTTGTGTAGTAGTACTATGAGGTAATACTGGTTTTGTTTTTTCAAGCTATGTTGTTATTTGTCATCATGACTTCAAGTGTTTGTTTATGTTGGAACTAGTATTGGAGATGTTCTCAGTTCCTTTCATTAAAACAATTAATTTCCCCTCTTATTTTTATACAATGTCAGTTTAAGATGGGGTTACATAATGTTGAGCTCCGCTGGCCACATAGGCTTATCTTTCGTGATGTCGGCAGGAAAAGACTCCTCTGCTCGATTGCTCCCTGTGTTCAGGAGACACCTCACTGTTTGCTATATGGACCAAGGAGTATGCTGTCCGCCTCTGGATTCAGCAAAGCTCTGACCAGGTGCTGCTCAATAACTTTAGGACCACAGTCCCTGAAACAAGAAGGTTGTACCTCCTACTTCAGAACTAATTTATACTCTATTTCGACACTGAGCACAATACATAACAAACACTGAGTTCAGAGCGGTAGGCCAACTGCTATCTTCATCTGAAATAATTTACACCAGTATTCTCCTCCCTAATGGTTACTACGCCTCTGCAATTTCAGCTGTAAGTCCTTCTATACAATAGGATAGGTGTCAGTGTACTATTTGGTAATTCCATGTAGTTTTACTTTCCTCCGACACCTTCTGTTCAGGTTGGAGCACTATATAGGCTTTACCTCATGTTCGCTACTGAACCACACATATATACAGAAATAAATTATCAATTTACATTCAATTTTCATTAAAAAGATATCAAATATTTCAAGCTTACCACAATTCATGGAATAATACACAGTTACGTTGACTGGCAATGAATATAGCACAATTTCGATCTGCCGATGTCCCAGGCTTTTATTTAGAAAAATATGCACTGGCGCTCAACGCACTGGTTCTTTAGTAAGTTTATTTGAAAATGTGGTGCTGACCTGACGCCTCTGATTGACTATATTGGCAGGTCTAACCAATCGAGCCATGTTTACACAGCTTTTCAAAAAAGTACTCCTACTCACGTTTCCCCTAACAACAAAGAAGTAGTATTTATAGTCCGACCAATCGTGTTTAGTCTTACATTTACTTTCCGCCAATCAAATAGGAGGTAACATGTCAGCCTATTTCCCGTACAATGGTGGTGTGAAAATCTGCCACTGAGCGATTCTGATTTTGGTGTTGTCTGACATCCCTCACTATTTCTTTTGGCTATAATTTGTTAATTCCTAGACTATTTGCGTAACGTTTAACATATTCTTTGTCAGCAAGTCCTAAGGAACCCAAATATATAAATTTAATGGGGCTAAGGGGCTGCGTTCAAAATATGTATTTTCCAGGAGAGTCGTGTAGTTTTTTTTTATTTTTTATGTTTAGAACCGCCACCTGTCCTGCTGTACTGTCAGACTAATGTCAGGATTTTAGACATAAAACAGTAGAATGTCATGTTTCCTAATAAGCGTTTTGTAAGTTTTTAAAACCTAACTCTCTGTATGGGTAAAGTTGTTTATCACTGTCGATTTGAAAAAAGCTAGTGCTTGTGGCCTTACACGCGTGTTAGGGGTGGCATTAATTGTGTATCGCGAGACTGTGGTAGTATTGCCTGCGTTCCGGCTTTCAGCCCCTCCCTTTCTTTCTATCCTTAGTCCATCTGTGGTAAAGTGGGATGATATAAATATTTATAGGGACTTAGTGTACTGACTGAGATCAGCTGTGAAGGTATCTGTATCTAATATGTGTAGTGTTTTACAGATAACCTTACTTACTGCCACATATTTATATCTCAGTCAGAATTATTCTGGAATATTGTGTTGGCAACGTTATATGTCTAGGGTTATGCAAATGATGAAGTGTAAGTCACCACAACAACAAACAGATAAACAATTTAAGTATTCCACCACACTTGACAACACTGTGACACTCACAAACAGTCAACACTCTAGAAGACTATCTTAAAAGATTCAATGATAAATTTCAGATATATACAGATGTATTGATTTTTTCTACAATAGTGATCCTGATTCAACTACACAGTGAACCAGGCAATATTATAACATGTAATTACAAATATTATGTACACAGATATAAATGTGGTCTTTGCATTGACATACAATATTAGTAATCTATGTGTGTGAGTTGTGATGTGGTAATATGAGGTAATACTGGTCTTGTTCTTCAAGATATGTTCTTATTGGTCAACATGACTGCATGTGCTTGTGTATGTTGGAACTAGTATTGGAGATGGTCTCAGTTCCGAACATTAAAACAATTAATTGCCCCTCTTTAATTAATACAATTCATTTTAAAAGGAGGGGTACAAATTGTTGAGCTCTGTTGGCCACGAAGGGCTTAACTTTCGTGATGGCGGCAGGCAAAGACTCCTCTGCTAGACTTCTTCACTGGTTCTGAAGACACCTCACTGGTTACTACAGGGACCAAAGAGTATGTTGTAGCCTCTGGATTCAGCAAACGCTCAGACCAGGTGCGGCTTCAATAACTAGGACCACAGTCCCTGAAACAAGAAGGATGTACCTCCTACTTCAGAACCAATTTATACTATCTGGCTAGACTGAGCACAATACATCACAAACACAGAGTTCAGAGCTTGTGTTTAACTGCTATCTTCTTCTGAAGCAGCTTACTCCAGTATTAACCTCCCTAATGGTTACTACGCCTCTGCACTTTCAGCTATAAGTCCTTCCATGTCATAAGGTAGGTGTCAGTGTACTATGTGGTAATTCCATGTAGTTTGACTTTTCTCCGACACCTTCTGTTCAGGTTGGAGCAATATATATATAGATATAGGCCTCGTCTCATGTTCGCTACTGAACTGCACATATATACAGACATAAATTATCAATGTACATTCAATTTTCATTAAAAAGAGATCAAATATTTCAACCTACCACAATTCAAGGAAATAAACACAGATACGTTGACTAGCAATGAATGTAGGCACAAATACTGGCACAAATTCCCATCTGCTTATGTTCCAGGCTTTTATTTAGCAAAAAAAATATGAGCTGGCTTCAACGCACTGTTGCTTTATCAAGCTTATTTGAACTAGTGGTCTCGAACTAACGCTATCAATTAACTATATTAACAGACCTAACCAATCAGGCCATTTCTACCCCATCGTTTGAAAAAAAGTACTCTTACTTCCGTCTCCCTTGACAACAAAAGATAGCATTTATAGTCCGACTAATCGTGTTTAGCCTTACATATCATTCCATCCAATCAATTCAAATGTAACTTGTGGCCTATTTCCGTACAATGGTGGTTTAAAATTCTGCCACTGAGCGACTCCGAGTTTTTTAGGTTGTCTGACACCCTCATTATTTTCTTTTGCCTATAATTTATTAATTCCTGGACTATTTGCGTAACACTTAACATATTCTGTGTCAGCAAGCCCTAAGGAATCCAAATATCTCAATCTAAGGGAGCTAGGTGGCTGCGTTCAAAATGTGCATTTTCTACCACCTCCTGTTCACTTCAACCCCCATGTGGTGTCTGGGTACTGTCATGTTTTCAAACGTAAATCCATCTAATGTCATCTTTCCTAATAAGCGTTTTTCAGGTTTTTTAAAACCTAACTCTGGGAAGGGTAGTGTTTTTATCACTGTCCGTCTGAAATAAAGTTAGTGCATGTGGCCTTACACGCGTGATAGTAGTAATTGTATATCGCGTTACGCTTGTTGGGGGTGGCATTAATAGCGAGACGCGTGTTTAGTGTTGCATGCGTTCCTGATTTTCAGCCCTCCCTTCTTTCCATCCTACATCCATCTGTCCATTCGTAGTGTAATTAATTTAGGTCATACGCAGTGTGCCTCTCAATGTTTTTTCTTAGAAATGCAATACCCGGTTTAATGTGTTGTGGAAACGCTTGTATTATGCAGTGGCTTGTATTTAACGTGGAAACGTTACAATTTGCAGACAAAGCATAAACAAAGGGGATTTCGAGTACTGTCATTGTGACAGCACTGTTCTTTACCATTCTTCTTCCTTTTATAGAATTTATTTGTTAGGCTTTACATTTACTTTTTAATTTATATATGTGGATTAGAATATTTCACGACACCATCTGTCTTTCGTTTATGATAACTTAGTGTATAAAATGACATGAATGGAATATTAAATATAGGTCAGCTTGCGTATCTCACGGTTTTTCTTAGAAAGGCAGTACACGTTTTATCGTAGAAAGCGGGTATTGAAGCAGTAGGCTTTTACTATCAACGTGAAACGTTACAATTTGTAGACGAATTAGAAAACAAGGGGGATTTCGAGTACAGTCATTGTGACAGCACTGTTCTTTACCATTCTTCTTTCCTTTTATTGAAGTTATTTGTTAGGCTTTACATTTACGTTTTAATTTATATATGTGGATTAGAATTTCACGACATTTCCCCTCTTAAAACAGACATCTTATGTCAGTCCTTTATTCTATATACACATAGATAAATGTAAGTCAACTTGACTTTACTCTGCTGTTGTGCTATCATGGTTTTATGTAGTTGGGTCCATTCAGAGTAAGCACTACTCATGAAATCTGCCTCAGACCTCTACAACCAATAATATTTTTCGGTTATGTTACTGAACAGCCGCAAGTGTGACTGCTTGTCTTAATGCTGCTTCACAACCCGTATTCACCATTTCTCTTCTCTGAGTCTGCGCAATGACATGTCCAGAGAACATTAGATTTTCCTCAAAATGTACGTTATGAGGTGATAACATATACCTGGTGATAGCAGAGTTTTCGTAGTGGATCCCATAATCTTCTTATTAGCCTGTATGAAACATTCGGAATATCCTCAATCAAAGAGGCAACTCAGGGATTCATTACGTTCCTCCGAAATGTTTACATCCAACAATTTTGTCTAATATCAGGATTTACTGGAATCTGATAGTATCCTTTACTCAGATCCACTTTTGAGAAATATTTAGCTTTATTTAGTCTGGCAAACAACTGATTTGTATCCGGCAATGGATCCACCTGTCCTTCTGTAATAGCATTCAGTCTCCTGTAATCTATACAGAGTCTATGTTCTCCAAAGGGTTTCCTTAAGAGTACAACACCGGAACTATACGAAGATTCACTGTGTGAAATAATTCCTTCCTTCAACAAATAGTCTATCTCTTCCTTCAAAGCTTTCTCCTTAGCAAAAGGAATCGAATAGGGTTTCATACAGACAGGTGTGGGGTCTATCAGCTTCATATCATATTCCAATAAGTTTGTATGCCCTGGTCGGTCTGTTAACACCTCTGTATGAGTATCTAGAACCTGTTGCACTCTCTCTTTCTGAGTTTTCGTTAAATGTGTACTGATTTTCACCTGTGCCGCTGTCTCACAGGGGTGTAATGGATATTCAAATGATGAAAGTGGTTCCTTTTTCATCTCCATGGCAATGGACAAGGTCAACAAGTGTGTCTCTTCCTGATGTTCTCTTTCCAAATATTTCTTCAGGAGATTCACATGATAGATTTTTTCTTTCCCCTTCTTATCTATCTTATAATTTGTTCTAGACACCTTCTCTAGAACTGTATATGGACCTTGCCATCCAATTTGTAACTTATTCTGACTACCGGGCAGAAGAAGCAGTACCTTCTCTCCCACAGCCAAATCTCTGTCTTTAGCTTTCCTGTTATAATAGGCAGCATGTTTCTTCCTGGCTTGTTTCAAATTTTCATTGGCAAGTTTCCAGCCAGTTTTTAAACGAGTGGTCAGCTCATTCACATATTGGTATGAGGATGTAATATTTTCCTCTGCCTTTTCGTCAGTCCACTTTCTTAACAGCGCTACATATGGACCTTTAATTTTGTGGACCTAGTTGTCCATGCACCGGTATGGTCTCTTCCACTCGAAGCGCTATAGTGATGATTTTTCTTCCCAGAATTATCAATCACAAAACGACCGCTACCAATTTTTCTTTTGGGGCTTTCTCCCCACTTAGAATTCTTGATGAGAGATTTCCTCTCTACATCCTCTTCCTCCAGTTTGTTTAAGTCCGATTGAGGGATTTTCGGCTTATCCTGGGGTAAGACATCTTTTTGCACTCTCCGCATAGTGGCCATTGTAAAACAGTTAAGTGAAGCTTGTCCGTGAAAAGGGGCTTCCCATTTCATTTGGTCCACTTTATCAGATTTATTTCTCTTTCTATTGTCAGGCCTACGGTTGCCCCGTGGCGTGTCCAGGTCCTGATCAATGTTCCCACTTGTGGGTGTTCCCTCATGTGCTATGCTACACCTCTCTACAAAATTCTCAATGTCCCATCTTGCCTTGGGCCAATAATAATTGTGAGCCACCTTTTGGATGATGGTACCTATTTTTTCATGGTCCCCATCTGGTTTTACATGTAGGCTCCTTATTAATTCTGCCCTATATCTTTTAGGAAGTACCAGCTGTCCCTGACCTTTGGATCTAGCTCCAGTCTTCCTATACATCAACTTGTTTTTCATGTAAAAATCTCCCTTGCCTGGAGTTGTATGACAAGTTGACAATTTCATGAAACAAGGCTTGAGGGTCTTATCCCCAGCCTGTGCCTTCCTCATCTCTTCTGGAGTGGTATCTAACATAATATCCTCCTCCTGTCTTGAGGTCGACCTGACCTGAAGGGTGGCCATAACTATAGGGTTCCTTCTGCAACTGTCAGTGTCATGATTGTTCATCTGACAATTTTTACACCACCTTTTTCCTTGGTTGAAAGATTTTCTTTCATCATATTTCCTTTCATCGAATTGTGGGGTTTTATTTTTATTGTCATACCGTGGCCTATCAAACTGGTGCTTACCTTTGTTTTGATCTCTAGGATCAAATTTATTAAAGTTCTGTGGTGCCCTAAAATTTTCCACCTGTTTCTTTTTATTACCTGATACTTCTGCTTGAGCCGCCTGATACCTTTCTGCAACAGTTAGCAACTCACCCAGTCTCTCTGCACCTTGTTCCATGAGAAACTTTCTCAGGTCTGGAGCCATGGACTCACTTAATTGTTCTATAAGGACCATTTCCTTAAGATCTTGGGTTTTTCTCAGAGAAGTCCATTTCTCCAAGTATGTCTCTAACCGTGCAGAGAACCGGTGATAGGTTTCACCTGACAGTAGTTTAGCATTCCTAAATTTTTCCTATAAAATTCTGCGTTCCTTTCATATCTTAACAAAAGAGCCTGCTTTAGCATGTCATAATTTTCCTGATCACCTCTGCTCATTTTGGCAAAAACTTCATAAGCTGCCCCACGAAGACCTTGAGATAACTTTAAGCTCCACCTTTCTCTCTCTAACCCATATGTGGTAGCTAATAGTTCATATCTATTTAGATAGCTCTCAATATCATCGTCTTTCTCAACAAAATGATCTAAATGAAAATTCATAGCTGAGGTTGAGGCTCCCTGGCTAGCAGTGGCATCAGAGGTAAAGGGACTGGCACCATTTTCAGGAGCATGGCCTTGAAACTCAAACTCCCTTAGTCGTAACTCATGTTCCCTTTGTAATCTCTTCTCCTCCTTTTCTGCTTCCTTTTCTGCAGCCAATCTTTTGTCTTCTCTTTCTGCCTCCAATGCTTTAGCCTCTTTGTCAGCCTCAATCTGCAACCTCTTAGCCTCAGCCTTAATCTGCAACCTCTTAATTTCTTTTTCAGCCTCTAACTTTCTTTCGGCCTCTTTTTCTAATCTTCTTTCTTCCCGTTCAATATATTTGTCACATTCAGCAGTGACATAAGCAATCATAATTTGCCCGTCCATTCCTAACTCTTTCGCAGTCTGTACAGCAGCAGATCGAAATTTTGCCAAGTCGGCCATTGTCTAACATGCAATTGTAAACAATTCAATCTTTCAATAATTATCTAAGGACACTACAGGCACTGAGAGCTCAACCTTATTTATTTCCACCCAAGGATACCTTTTAATTCTTATTATTCCCAATATCTATAACAGGAGAAAGTTCAATATCCCGGACGAGCCCCCAATATATGTGGTAAAGTGGGATGTTATAAATATTTATAGGGGACTTAGTGTACTGACTGAGATCAGCTGTGAAGTTATCTGTATCTAATAAGGGTAGTGTATTACAGATGACCTTACTTGCTACCACATATTTATACCTCAGTCAGAATTATTCTGGAATATTGTGATGACTACGTTGAATGTCTAGGGTATGTATATGATGAAGTGTAAGTCACAACAACAACAACAGATAAACAATTTAATTTATTCCACCACACTTGACCACACTGTGACACTCACATACATATAACACTCTATGAGACTATCTTAAATGAGTCACTGGTAAATTTTCAAATATATATGTATTAATTTCTTTCACTAATAGAGATCCTGATTCAAATACACAGTGAACCAGGAATCATAATAAAATGTAATCACAATTTATATGTACATAATTTATAAATATGAATCGTGTAGTGACATATTTTCTTAGTATTGTACTATGTGTGTCAGTTGTGTAGTAGTACTATGAGGTAATACTGGTTTTGTTTTTTCAAGCTATGTTGTTATTTGTCATCATGACTTCAAGTGTTTGTTTATGTTGGAACTAGTATTGGAGATGTTCTCAGTTCCTTTCATTAAAACAATTAATTTCCCCTCTTATTTTTATACAATGTCAGTTTAAGATGGGGTTACATAATGTTGAGCTCCGCTGGCCACATAGGCTTATCTTTCGTGATGTCGGCAGGAAAAGACTCCTCTGCTCGATTGCTCCCTGTGTTCTGGAGACACCTCACTGTTTGCTATATGGACCAAGGAGTATGCTGTCCGCCTCTGGATTCAACAAAGCTCTGACCAGGTGCTGCTCAATAACTTTAGGACCACAGTCCCTGAAACAAGAAGGTTGTACCTCCTACTTCAGAACTAATTTATACTCTATTTCGACACTGAGCACAATACATAACAAACACTGAGTTCAGAGCGGTAGGCCAACTGCTATCTTCATTTGAAATAATTTACACCAGTATTCTCCTCCCTAATGGTTACTACGCCTCTGCAATTTCAGCTGTAAGTCCTTCTATACAATAGGATAGTTGTCAGTGTACTATTTGGTAATTCCATGTAGTTTTACTTTCCTCCGACACCTTCTGTTCAGGTTGGAGCACTATATAGGCTTTACCTCATGTTCGCTACTGAACCACACATATATACAGACATAAATTATCAATTTACATTCAATTTTCATTAAAAAGATATCAAATATTTCAAGCTTACCACAATTCATGGAATAATACACAGTTACGTTGACTGGCAATGAATATAGCACAATTTCGATCTGCCGATGTCCCAGGCTTTTATTTAGAAAAATATGCACTGGCGCTCAACGCACTGGTTCTTTAGTAAGTTTATTTGAAAATGTGGTGCTGACCTGACGCCTCTGATTGACTATATTGGCAGGTCTAACCAATCGAGCCATGTTTACACAGCTTTTCAAAAAAGTACTCCTACTCACGTTTCCCCTAACAACAAAGAAGTAGTATTTATAGTCCGACTAATCGTGTTTAGTCTTACATTTACTTTCCGTCAATCAAATAGGAGGTAACATGTCAGCCTATTTCCCGTACAATGGTGGTGTGAAAATCTGCCACTGAGCGATTCTGATTTTGGTGTTGTCTGACATCCATCACTATTTCTTTTGGCTATAATTTGTTAATTCCTAGACTATTTGCGTAACGTTTAACATATTCTTTGTCAGCAAGTCCTAAGGAACCCAAATATATAAATTTAATGGGGCTAAGGGGCTGCGTTCAAAATATGTATTTTCCAGGATAGTCGTGTAGTTTTTTTTATTTTTTATGTTTAGAACCGCCACCTGTCCTGCTGTACTGTCAGACTAATGTCAGGATTTTAGACATAAAACAGTAGAATGTCATGTTTCCTAATAAGCGTTTTGTAAGTTTTTAAAACCTAACTCTCTGTAACTACACTAACATTTAGACAGAATTAACTACAGTAACATTTAGACAGAATTAACTACACTAACATTTAGACAGAATTAACTACACTAACATTTAGACAGAATTAACTACACTAACATTTAGACAGAATTAACTACACTAACATTTAGACAGAATTAACTACACTAACATTTAGACAGAATTAACTACACTAACATTTAGACAGAATTAACTACACTAACATTTAGACAGAATTAACTACACTAACATTTAGACAGAATTAACTACACTAACATTTAGACAGAATGAACTATACTAACATTTAGACAGAATTAACTACACTAACATTTAGACAGAATGAACTATACTAACATTTAGACAGAATTAACTACACTAACATTTAGACAGAATGAACTATACTAACATTTAGACAGAATTAACTACACTAACATTTAGACAGAATGAACTATACTAACATTTAGACAGAATTAACTACACTAACATTTAGACAGAATTAACTACACTAACATTTAGACAGAATTAACTAGACTAACATTTAGACAGAATTAACTACACTAACATTTAGACAGAATTAACTAGACTAACATTTAGACAGAATTAACTACACTAACATTTAGACAGAATGAACTATACTAACATTTAGACAGAATTAACTACACTAACATTTAGACAGAATTAACTACACTAACATTTAGACAGAATTAACTAGACTAACATTTAGACAGAATTAACTACACTAACATTTAGACAGAATTAACTACACTAACATTTAGACAGAATTAACTAGACTAACATTTAGACTTTACTCGTGACCTCAGCCACACGCCATCATTGATTTTGTTTTTGTTTTTGTTTTTGTTTGTTGTGATCACTTTCTTATTCTCCTTTTTCCTCTTGCCAGAAATTATAGCTCATTTTTTTTTTACAAACCATTCAGTTTTTGTTCTTTTTTTTCTATATGTGATATCTCTCTCTCTCTATGTGAAATGTCTCTCTATGTGAAATGTCTCTCTATGCGAAATGTCTCTCTATGTGAAATGTCTCTATGATAGGAACATCTGTACAGAGCGATACAACAGGAGGCAATCTGATCATCAGAAGTAGTTCCCCCCCGGTCGAACAAGTGTTTCGGCCCTTTATTCTCCTTTACACTCTAAGAGGGGGGGGGGGCGGGCCTACCTGGGTCATGACTCCCAAGTGTCTCCGCCTCTTGTTGTTTTATGTAGAAAATGAACCCACTCCACCTTGGTTGCAGCTTTAAAATCCACAATTCTGCCACCCGGAGGCAATTGTGAAAGTAACTCTTATCTTGAAAAGAAATTATTGTGCCACAGCACACCACGACTAGGGACAGACACTGACCCACCTGCGCAAAGCCAACGAGGCTTGAAGCCACTGCGCGCTAGCAACTGACATCCACTTGCGCCCGACACCTCATATAAGATACTCTGCGAGTTGCCTGTAAGCCACTGTCCTTGTATTGTCAATGTATTGCTGTCAGAAAAATTTCACTTTCAAATAGGTTTCCTGTAACGCAGGTGGGGATAGAGTTTACTGTCCCGAGTTCCATAGCCCATTGCGGTTGTTTCACAGCCAGTATGATCCCTTTTCCGCAGTTTCACTAAGCCTCTTCAGTGCCCTTGTTCTCGACTGTCCCCTCAGCCCCAACAGTTTCAATAAATCATACACTGATGCAGCCACGAGCCTTTTTGCACCCACCTCAACAGCCATGACCCTTGCTGTGAACCCATCGTGCCTCAGATCCGCGGCCAGATCATCACTATACTAGGACGCTTTGAACAAATATTGCTCTTCCAATCTGGATTCAAATGGCACGGTCAGTTCAATCAATATAACACGGTGCGATGATGAAGAATGCAGCACTATATCCGGCCGTCTTCGAGATTTTCTGATACTCTCTGAATATGCCCCTCGTCCAGGTAGGTCTACCGCCATCTCTCAGTCATTTGCACAGTCAAGGAGAGATGGCACACTGCTACCTGATTTGCTTGGTTTGGGGTGTGCTGACTTTCCTGCTCTCAGAAAGAACGTGTTTGCGGTGTCCGGCCTGAGATTGCTTTTCGCCGTCATCCTTGCCAGATCTGTTGTCGCAGCCAGCTCATTTAGCACTTTGTTGTGGCGCCATTTGTATCGCCCTTGCCCTAATGACACCTTGCAAGCTGAGAGCACGTGTTCAAGTGTCTGCCTCTCATGGCACAGGGAAGGGGGGGCACTGCTCATCATCCGACTTTCCCCACCTCACAAGGTTTGTGGCCGAAGGCAGGAGGTCATACATTGATCTAATAATGAAGCTGAGCCTAAGAGGTGCCATATGCCATATATCATTCCATGTCAAGGACCTTTGCAGGGCCCCTTCCCATGTAGTCCATTGGCCTTGTTGGGCCTGCTGCACTGCTTTTTGCAACCTCTTATCATTCTCAGCTCCGCATATCTCCTGAACTACCTACCATGTCTCTCCGCTCCCTGCTTGATGCCTTGGACCACCAGCGGATGTCTCCATGGCCAAATCCCCGTCTATTCGTTTGTGTGTATCCGGTTACCTTCCTCAGTTTGAGCGACTCTTGGGCAGCATCAACAGCTTCTTCCACTCTCCACTTCCTTCCCGTTTTCAGTGTGGGCTGAATGGACTTAACCACGTCTTCTGCTGATTCGCGTAGCATCATTGCAAGCCTTGTCTTTCCAACTTTGTACTCTCCAATAACTGACTTGAAAGGAAGCAGAAGTTTTGACCTTTTGCAGTGCAGTGCTACGTCTGACAGACCTGGTGGTACCCCTAGCCATTTTCTCATGAACTTGTTGACCTTCTGCTCTATAGCTTCCACTGTACTTGTGCTTATTTCATATATAAGCAGTGGCCACAGCAACTTAGGTATCAATATGAACTGGAGGCACCACAATTTGAATGTTTCATTGAGTCTGCTTTGGTCTATGATCTGTAGCTCTCTGTCTGCCATTTCTATTGTCTGTTGCTCTGCCTTCGAGTCTTTTAATGAGGCATCGTACACCCTGCCAAGACTTTTAACAGGTTCCTCAATGACAGTAGGGATTCTTTGGTTGGAAACCATGAATATTACCTCCTCTATCTTCCTTTCCCTGACTGATAGGCTTCTCGACTTCTTGGGTTTGAAGCTCATTCTGCACCAGCTAACTAGTTCATCCAGGCGTGCTAACATCCTCCGGGCCTGATGTTCATCTGATGTCAGAATCGTTGTGTCGTCCATGAATGCTTTGAGCGGTGGCATGTGACACATTCCACTGCGCTTTGGACCTATAACCAGTCCTTCAGCCACATTGAGGATTACCTGCATAGCCATCACGAATAGTATCGGAGAGATGGTACATCCCATCGCAATTCCAACTTCAAGGCCAATCCACTTCTGGTTAAAAATCTGACAGAGAACCCTGCAAAATACAGCTTCAGCATTGTTGCAATCTCTTATGGAACATGATACATTTCTAGGGCCTGCCACAACATCTGGTGTGGAACGGATCTATAAGCATTTGCTAGATCCAACCATTGATACCTAAGTTGCCAAAATTTGTGGCATGACCTCTATGTGTGATATCTCTCTATCTGTGATATCTCTCTCTATGTGTGATATCTTTCTTTGTGTCATATCTCTCTTTATGTGATATCT